>CM055074.1:6564137-6595392 GCA_029204045.2 Tillandsia leiboldiana | reverse complement strand
CCCCACGATCCCATACCCCCTGCTCTAACTCGAGCAATATGTAACTGAATAAAAAGGAGAACACCTAAACATGGTTTCTCCTAAGTCATGTCCCAATATGTAGTGTAGCAGAAAAAGGTGGCCTAGCTAAATGACCATACAAGCAATGCAAAGTCCTTTACTTGATAAAGCAATTACAAGCATTCTAACTTTTACAAAACCTAAGTGCATGGACCTCCAATGTACATGATGCATAATACATGATCCAGGATACAATCTTAATACATTAACGACTAACAATAGGCTTCTCAAGATGCGAGCCCTAACCACGTGCTCCCACAAGAATAAAGAATTTCCCTAACACTTTGCTTTTCAAGATACAATCACTTCCCAATATGTTGTTACAAAGAGAGGAACTCACTAACAATTAATCTTTCCAAATATGAACTCTAACCACATGCCCAAACCTTCCATTATACATACAACATGATTTGGATTAGCATGATTCCAAGTGTTTAAACCTACACCTCTAAAGCAAGGGAAACACAACTTACTAACATTTAGTTCTCTAACCATGCAAGTAGTAATAATGAATCCGTGATCTCATACAAGCATGCTAGGTCCATTACACAATTCTAACTAGCAACATGATCAAGCAACACTCTAATATGCCTAGTGGGAAATCAAAAGTAGGAGGTTTACAACAACACCCACCTCGAGCGCTAAATCCTGGTCCCAAAAGTGATGTCCACGCTCGGTTCCAAACAACCTCCACAAAACTGTACAACATTTCCCAAAAGAACAAACAACATTAATCACAACAATACAACCCAAAATCTGTCCCAATTACAGCAGTCCACTATATGTCTAGTTTTCACCTGTGAATATGCCCGGAAAAATCCAAGATAAATACGGACACGATCCTCGCGACGAACCGTCGAAACGAGTACCTGCACGTTCAATTCCGAGTTTTCTACGCTGAGTTACAAATTCTGCAAGAGCAACACCCCAAACCAAACTGCACCAAATTTCTGTGTCAAAGAACTACAGTGAAAGGAGATCTTCACCTTCGAGCCAAATCCAGAAAATCTCAGAAAAATCCAGGAGATTCCTTGCGAAAAGAAGATGAAGTTTGCCTTTGAATCGCCTCGATCCGCTGCCTGTGCGCAAAGATATGGCTAGTTCATCGCAGCGCTGTCCAAAATCCGCGAAGGAAAATGGGTCAATGAGTGCTCAGAAAACTCCAAGGTCAGCACGGAAAACGAGGACCTCAAAACACCGGAGTTGAAGTCCTACCAGTCGATAGTCCAACGGCGCAAGAATCGCCGGAAAAGGAGGTCGGGGTGAGTCGGGGCAAGCCCAAACACTGAGAAGGGGCGAAGCGGGTTGCCGGAGAACGAGCGTCGCGCCGCGCCGTAAATCGCGAACCTCGGGATCCGTGCCTCCAAAAATCCTCCAAGTCCTCCCAATGGATAGTGCACTATGAGAGGGAAAAAGTCTCCTGAAGAACTCACTGCGAAAAGGGGTCCAAAAAGCCCAAAAAGGAAACAGAGAAGCCTATTTATAGGCTCAGCCCAAACAGTGCGGGCCGGACTTTCGGGCGCAAGATTCGGGCGCACTGCGCCCGAAAGTCCGGTCGGACGGGCTCCCATCCGACGCGCCCGAAACTTCCTGTGCGGCCACGTGTCCCTGCAACAGGAAACAGTGGGTGCAAGGCTCCCGCCGCGCGCTACGCGGTCCCTCACGGTCAACGGCGGTAGGTACGGGCCCGCCAATGGCGGGCCGACACGTGGACCGCAACTCACCCGCACTCGAGTGCGGCCGACAGCGCCGCCTGGCGCCTCTGCGCGCACTACGCGCCCGAGGCGCCCCCCCGTGCACCCGTGGACCGCGACCCCGTGAGCCTGCCAATGCCAGGCCGACACGTGTCCACGCACCCGGTCCACCGAACCCGCACAACACAATGGTCCGCGCCGCGTGCGCCGGCCACTCACGGGCACGCCACGCGTCCCCCGCCCGCGTCCATGCACCGCCGCGTCTTCCCGTGGACCGAGCTGCGTGAGCCGGCCAATGATAGGCCGCCACGTGGCTCCAGGCCGGTCCACGGTCACCCCCATGCACCGAAAATTCCCGAAAACTTCCGGAAGCCCGTTTTTGGTCATCCGGACTCCAAATTTAACAAGCAAATAGCCGTTTTCAAGCGTTTTTCCGCGCTGAATCCAAATCCAACCTCTGTTTGGCCCAAATCCTTTTCTAAAATTCGGCAAACGCAGCCGAAGGCCAAATCAGCAAAAGATACCTCACAGGGTCCATCTGTGGCATCCCTTTGATGCACTATGGGCCAGGCACACCAACAAAAGGTGTTCTACACAATGGATTCACCAGAAAAGTTGCAAGGAATTCCGGACCACTACAGCGACAGTCCCGAGCCCAATGGTCGTTGGCCAAGCACCTGAAGCAGTTGCCTGCTCTCCACTTAGGAACGGACCTCTGTGAAGGAAACCTGGGGGGAGGCGTATTGGTTTTGCCAAACCAAGGTGACAGGAGGACATCTTTACAGGACCTTCTTCTCCCCTTGCCCTCACTCCGCAGGGCCCCCTCCTTGGACCGGTGGATGGTCCCCGTCCCATCCCTGCTCAATCCAACCTCGGACTTGACGGGGCAAGATCTTGCAAAAGGCATCCTCTTATGATCTGCCCAAGAGATATGACATTTCGCCTTTACCTGCTTCCCCAACCTAGAAGAAAGCACTGAGGAGCAGCATGGTCCCTTTGCTGAAGCGAGCCCGAGATTCCACCCCTCCCTGTGAAAGTTCCGCTTCGAATCCAGAGGGTCCAGAGGACGGGACCCGGACACCCCTGCGTGGCACGTCTCCGTGGAAGATTCCCCTGGAGTCCGACGTGAGCTACGGGGCCCAAACTCCTTAAGCAGTTCCTTCCCAACCCGCCGAGAACCGCGAGCACCAGCCGGCGCCCCATGCAGAGGAGCGACGGGCTTAGCAGGGACCGCTACCGAGCGCTTAGGCGACCAGATCTTCTCCGGCTGATGAGCCGCCGATGTTTGCCCAAACGCTCGGTTCACGCCAACGCTCTCTCTCCCGCTCTCTCTCTCTCTCTCTCTCTCTCTCTCTCTCTCATCTTTCAGGCGGTTGGTTCACGCCAGTTTTATTGATGCATTACATATACTAACTTATTGTCACTTTTCGAATTACAGCGGAAGCCTCCGAATACGCCAACAAATCTATCGTATGCACTAGTACACACCTTGCACATACAAAGCATCAAAACAATCTGTCGAACAAACAAGTTCTAGAAGTTTACAACTAACAGGTAGGTATCAGAGTTTGTAAATAAAGAAAACTAGTATAGTCAATATGTATAAATATCATCCATAAACCTCCAAAATGAAACATCCATAAATACATATATCACCAACTGACCTCACTAGTTAAACAGATATGTGTTTGTGATGACCGACTCGTTAACAATAATAGCTCGTTGGACTCAATCTAATTTTAAATAATAAATATTATACAATTAAAATTTATATTTAATATATATAATTAATATTATATAATTATAAAATCTAATGTGATAGATACAACCTGCACTAAATAAGAAAATTCATATATAAAAATTTGTAAAGTTTAAATTTTTATAATGAAAATTTTAAAATACAGCATATAAGATTTTTTTTTTTATACCGCTCATATATGAAATCATTTTGAACTTGTTGATTTTGCCGCATATCCTGCCGCTTAGAACCATCATCCCGTCGCGAGAATATGGAATTGAACCTGCTGATAGTGGCATTTGCCTATTTCGTATTTCCTTCTTTCTCTTGCCTAATTTTAATATTGGATGATGGACAGTAAAATAAAATAGCAAATATATTTTTGCTCTATTAGTATATATTTTTTTTATTTTTTTTTTGGTGTTGTTATTATATTTGCTTTGCCCTTTTTTCTTTTATTGATTTTGTTGCTCTAGCTAATTCTTCTTATTTAGCATTTTCTTATTCTTTATAATTTTTTACTGTTGCTATAAATAATTTATTATTCTTATAATTTTGAGTTGCTTTGTTCATCCCTCACTAGTTTAAGATATTATAGATCAAACTCATTCTAGTGGCCCCAAAAAAAGAAAAGTAAAAATAGAAAATTATTGTTTGGCAATTATTGAAAATAAAACAGAGTTTTATTTTACAACGAATTTGATATTTTAAAAAAATCAATACTCTATAAAAATATTACTTTATTTTTTTACTGTTTGGATCGTGAACTTTAACAAAAAAAACTCTATTTTAAATTTAAACTTTCAATACAAAAAATTAAATTTAAAAATATTAATTTTTAATTTTTAATTTTAAAATTTTAAAATTAGGATTTAAATTTCAAATTTAAAAATTTTAAAATTGAATTTGAATTTTAAAATTTTAAAATTTGAATGTGAAATTTTAAATTTTAAATTTCAAATTTCAAATTAAAAAATTTAAATATAAAATTTAAAATTTAAAATGAAAATTTAAAAATTAATTTAAAATTTTAAAATTTCAATTTAAATTTAAAATTTAAAATTTAAAATTTAAAATTTTATAATTTAAAATTCAAATTTCAAATATAAAATTTTAAATTTTAAATTTTAAAATTTAAAATTTAAAATTTAAAATTTTATAATATTAATTTTTAAGTTTTAAACATAAAATTTTATTATTTTAAAGTAATAAATTTAATTTTAAAATTATAATTTTAATTTTAATATAATAAATTTTAATTTTACAATGTAGAATTTTAAATTTCAAATTTTAAAATTTAAATTTAGATTTTATTTTTTAATTTTTTAGTTTCAAATTTTAAATTTCAAATTTAAATTTTTAATTTTTTAATTTTAAAATTTAAAATTTAAAATTTAAATTTTTAATTTTAAAATTTTTAATTTTTAATTTTTAATTTTTAATTTTTAATTTTTAATTTTAAATTTTAAATTTAAAATTTAAAAAATGGGGTGAAATGCGAAAGAGGGTGAGTGAGAAAGCGTACGCGAAAAACAGGAAAATTTTTTTGACCGCCCAAAGCACTTTTCTTTTTTTTCCCAAAAGTATTTCGAAACAACAAAATTAATCTGTTATATTTTTACGTTGGTGGGTCATTCAAACAGGCCAACTAATAAAAAAAAAAACTTTTTACAAAATAGAATAAAATGGCCTAAAACAGAGGTTTGAAGGTTTTCCAAACAGACCCTTAGGTACCGTTTGGATGTGGCTTATACCGGAATGAGTTATACCAGGTATAGGTATAAAGTAAGGGATAAACCTGGTTTAAACCTAAATTGTGTTTGGATGTGAATGAGGCTTAAACCTGGTTTAAACCTGGTATAAGAAAATAGGTGTTTGGATTGGTAATGATGAATAAGAGGTATAAAGTTGACTTTTATGTTTAATGACGATGTGACCTTTACTTTTATGTATATTATAAATTTGATAATTAAATAATGTGTTAAAATATTTTAAGTAGGAGTTAAAATTTTAATTTTAAAATTTATGTAAATTTTACAAAAATTATAAAAAAATTATATAAATTTTACAATTTTAAAATTAATATTATTTTTTAAAATTATAAATTTATAAATATATATAATATAATAAAATATAAATATATTTATAATTTTAATAAAATATAAATATATATAAATTTATAAAATATAAAAAAAATAATTTTAAATTATTTATAAATTTATAATTTAAATATTTTTTTAAATTTAAATATTCTAATTAAAAAAATTAAGTAAAATTTAAATATTGTAATTAAAATTTAAATATTTTATGTAGGAGTAAAAATTATAATTTTAAAATAATATTATTTTTTTAAATTTTAATTTTTAAATTTATATAAATTTTAAAAAAATTATAAAAATTTATATAATTTTATAATTTTAAAATTAATATATTTTTTAAAATTATAAATCTATAAATATATATAATTTAATAAAATAGAAATATATTTATAATTTTAATAAAATATAAATATATATAAATTTATAAAATATAAAAAAATTAAAATTTATAAAATTATAAATTTATAATTTAAATATTTTTTAAAATTTAAATATTCTAATTTAAAAAAAATTCAAAAGGAAAATAAAGAAAGGTAAAAAAAAAAAAAAAAAAAAAAAAAAAAAAAACGAAGTATAAAAGAAAAAAAAAAAAATTCAAGTATAAAAAAAAAAACAAAATGAAAAAAAAAAAAAAAAAAAGCCCCTTCCAAGGCATTTCTGCCTTGGGAAGGGCGGTTGGGGGGATATTCCCCTCCCCCCAATACCCGGTATGGGGGGAATATCCCCGTGTGGGGGGGATATCCCCGTTTGGGTGGGATATTCCCAAACGGGGATATCCCCAAACCGTTTGGGTATAAAGGGGGGATATCCCCCTTTATACCCAATCCAAACACACCCTTAAAATATAAATTTTACATTCCATCTATTCTAGAATAAGATAAATTTTACTGATCACTTAAAAATAACTAGTAAAAAAAATTTATTCTTGATAGAGTAAAATGTGCATCTTACACCTAGATATATAAAGATTTCCCTCAACTATAGGAGAGCATAAATAGCCTCTTCAACTTTTTATTTTCTTTTTCTTTTCTTTTTCTCATTGAGGCCACCTCACCATTTATCTTTGTTTAGATTTTTTGTACTTTGTAAAGTTAAAAAATTTCAAATTAAATGACTTCATCAGTTATATCTATTAGCTCACCTAGTTTTATTTGATAAAAAATTATTAAAAGTTATCAAATTTGATGAAGATACCAATATATTTGATAAAATTCTTAATTTTTTAAACTAAAACCACTTAATTCTAAGCAATTAAAAGTTGAAGAGAGTCTCCATAATAAAAAATAAAAAAATAAAAAAATAAAAAAAAGGTTGAGGAGTCTCTTTCACGCCCCCTTATTGGTGAGGAGTATCATACAATTTTTACCATAAAAAAAAAAATATTACCTACAAAAAAATAACACCTGATTCTTGGCCTGATGGTCCGGCCCAATCCATTTAACAACCTTTTTTTTTCTCAAATTATTTTTTAAAATGTATCGTACCTCCAAATTTTTGATGACTCGGGAATATAAGATTAAAAATTATAATCAAATTTTATGACACATCTAACAAAAAATATATATATATACCTCGAACTCGCTCTCTTATAGATATATATGTATCTTCTTTTCGTACCTGCAGTTACTTGCATTGAATTAATTGTGCCCTCTCTAACATAATTCTTTCTTTGCTCTCTTACAGGTTGGGAGCTATCTCCAGTACACATATAGATTTCTTACTTGAGCTTAAAAGAAAATAGAATAAATTGTGTTCGAATTGTTAATGTAATGTTTAATCTGTTAAAATCTAGTTAATTATGACTAGTGTACCATGATAAAAAAAAATACAAATTAATTTATCTTATCATTTTAGATTCGACTAATATTTCAAACGATGTTATACGTGCCTCTTAACTTTGTTAGCTCGTGGTCAATTTTCTATTTAATTTATAATTTAGAGAAGAATATTTTGATCATGACTAGCTTAATCGAATGTTGTGCAGATATGACAAGAAGGCATAACTTTTTTTGAGAGAAAGGCAGCATGCTGCCGCTTCATTCATTACGGGGATGAATTTAGCATTGGGCAGCCGGTGATTGCAAAGAGCAGTCGGGCCCAAAAAAAAAAAAAAAAAAAAAAAAAAAAAGACTTAAGATCAAGAGCAGAATTTAAGCCAATTAGAGCGGCAGGTACGGATACGTGCTAAAATCTCTCCTATGGGGCGTTTCTGATCATTGAAGCATCTCGAGTTTCTTTCGAGCCAGATGTTCCACCAGGTTGCTGCTAAGGTAGTGATCAGCCGTTTCCCTAGGGCCCCTTTGTGTACCCCCATTTTGTCCCATATAAAGTCAATCGACGAAGCGTTTTGGAGCTCCAGTTTGTTTGGGACCAAGGCGGCCAGCAGCGATTTCGAGAAAGGGCAGGAACAGAGAAGATGGTCCGCTGTTTCGACATTTTCCAGGCAGATAGCGCAGCAAGTATTTCCGGTCTAGTTTCTTTTCTGAAGTATGTCTCTGGTTAAGATTCGTCTTCTTAGAGCCAGCCAAACAAAGATCTTTACTTTGAGAGGTGCTTTCGCCTTCCAGACCGTCTCGAACCTTGTTTCCACAACCCCGCTATCTTGAAGGAAGAAGTACATCGACTTAACCGTGAACTGTCTCGTGTTTGTCCAACGCCAGAGTGTTTGATCTCTGTTGGGGGAGATGGTCATCATCGGAATGAACTCCTTCAGACATAAGATGCAGTTGTTGAGTCCCGAATGGTCGTTAGGTACTCCTTCCAGGATACGATCCCAGTTCCAGCCGTTCTGCCCCAAGCAGTTGCTCACACGAATGGTCTTGTTAAGAACCTGGTCGAAAATACTCGGGAACTGGGTCGACAGCGGTGATTCACCGATCCAGATGTTTGACCAGAAGGCCGTCCTCTCCCCGTCTCCAATAGATAGGGAAGTGCTGTGTCTGAAGGGTTCCCTAGTCTTCAGAACGCTCCTCCACCAGTGTGAGTGTGGTTTGAAGGATGTACCTTCATGGAGCGGTCTTCTACGTCTGTAGTAAAGTACATTAAGGAGTTTGCCCCAAGGGGTTTCATCTGTGGCAAGGTATCGCCACCACCATTTTGCTAGTAGAGCGGTGTTCATGTTTTCCAGATTTATGATCCCTAGACCTCCGTCGCTTTTCCTCTTGCAGACGGTTTTCCAGTTGACCAGGCATTGTCCCCCATGCACCACCGAGTTTCCTTTCCAAAAGAAAGCTCTTCGTAGCGAGTCAATCCGTCGTAGGGCCCAGGCTGGGACTTTGAAGACCGAGAAGTAGTAGAGGGGTAAGTTTGTGAGCACCGCGTTAACAAGGGTGAGCCTTCCTCCCTGGGATAGCAATTTTGCTTGCCAGCCATCGATTCTAAGTTCGATTTTGCGGATAAGTTTAGTCCATTCTTCTTTCGGGACGCTTCCTTTTTTTAGTGGTATCCCAAGGTATTTGATTGGTAGGGTACCATGTTTACATGCTAAGATGGCAGCAAGTCTGTCCCCTCTGTTGCTTCGGTTACCCAGATCGAAGAGCTCAGATTTGTTCCTGTTAACCTTGAGGCCGGAAGCCCACTCGAAAAGTTGCCACATAAAGCGAAGGTTCTTGATCTGCCGATCTTTCGCTTCGCAAAAAAATAGGGTGTCGTCCGCGTATTGAATAATCGTAGTTTTCGTTTCTCTGTTAGGGCCGATGCCACGGATGAGATTATTGCGGACCGCTCTGTTCGTCATTCTTGTCAACCCTTCAGCCACCAACAGGTAGAGGAAGGGCGACAGGGGGTCCCCTTGCCGTAGACCCTTCTTCAGTTTAAACCAGTTGGTCGGGGCTCCGTTGATCAAAATGGCTGCTTTACAGTTGGAGGTGCATTGGTCGATCCATCCACACCACCTTTGGTTGGCACCGAGACATTGAAGAATGTGTCGGAGATAAAGCCAGTTCACATTATCAAAAGCTTTTTCAAAGTCTGCCTTGACTCCAACACCGTTAATGCGATTGTTCATCCCCCAGCTAATTAATTCAGATGCGGTGGCGTAGGAGTCAAGAATGGATCGCCCCTTCAGGAAAGCTGACTGTGAGAGAGAGATGATGTTAGGCATAACCTTTGCCAGCCTATTCGCCAACACTTTGGAGATGATTTTCTGGATGCAGTTAATAAGGCAGATCGGTCGGAAATCGCTTGCGGTCTTCGCGGCTTCTGATTTAGGTATCAGGCAGATGTGAGTGTAGTCGATAGGCCCCGTGTTCAGGCAGCCTAAATGTAGATCATCGAAGATTTTTACAAGGTCATCCTTGATTACTTCCCAGAATTTTTGATAAAAGACCATACTGAAGCCGTCAGGTCCAGGTGCCTTGTCCCCGCTCATTTGGAAAGTAGCAATCTTGATTTCATCCAAAGTGAAGTGTGTGGTAAGGGACTCCGAACTCAGTATACCGCTATCTGGGAACAGGTCACTCCAGTCTCCAAAAGAGGAGGTAGGAGGGTTGAGAGGTGCGAATCTTTCTTTGAATTTGCGCAGGAAGTATTCACTTTTGTCTGAGTCCCCGTTCAGACTTAGTCCCCCATCCTCGATGGTCCCAATGTGATTTGCCCGCTGTCGAGCGTTGGCTATAGCGTGGAAGAATTTGGAGTTACCATCACCTTCCCGGAGCCAGTGCTGTTTAGCTCTAATTTTCCAGAGGATCTCCTCTTCAACAATGATATCCCGCAACTTAGCTTTGAGCTTAACTCTGTTGTCAAGCTCACAGCGGGACAGGCAGCGCAATTCCTCTGCCAAGTCCAGCTTTTGAATCTCTTCCGCCAGATGTTGTTTGGCTTTTCGGATGCTATGGAAGTTGGAGTGTCGCCATTCCTTTATCCTCTTGCGGCAGTGTCTGAGCTTGGCGTTGAAGGTGAGAATGCTTCCTTGTGGGCCCTGTTTCTCTTCGATTTCGCTCCACCAGATAGGTAGTAGTGAGTTGAAATCTTCCCGCGTTAGCCAAACTTTTTCAAATATGAATAAAGGAGGGGCCAACCGCCTCTCCGTTTGGAGCAGGATCGGCGAGTGATCTGACGTGACTCTTGGCAGAGCCGAAGCAGAAGAAAGAGGGAAGGCGAGGTCCCACTCGGTCGAAACGAGGAATCGATCAAGTTTAGCAAGAGTGGGCGAGCTCTGCAGATTCGACCAGGTAAATCTCTGGTTGTTCAACGGGGTATCGATCATCTCGAGTTTACTGATCATGTTCGCGAACAGGTTCGAGATGCGGTTACACCACACTCGGCCACTTCTCTCGTTTGGACCTCGCGTGAGGTTGAAGTCACCACACATAACCCAGGGCCCAGCACAGATCCCCTTTAGTTGTATCAGCTCCTGACAGAATTCAGATTTACCTTCCCAAGATGGGGGGCCGTACACATTAGTAAGATAGAAGGAAAATCCGCTGGAGGTAGATCGGACCCGCAGAGTGAGAGAGCGATCGCGCACCAGGACATCAGTACAACTGAAATGTTTTGAGTTCCAACAGGTGGCGATACCACCGGATGCACCAGTCGAAGGAATGAATAAGCATTTATCGAATCTGGAGCCCGCAAAGGTTCTGATGAAGGAGCGTGAGTACGAGCTGACTTTAGTTTCTTGCAGACAAAGAAACGAAACCAGAGTGTTTCCAAGTACTGATTTAACAAGTCGTCGCTTCGTTAAGTCATTCAAGCCCCTTACATTCCAGGATAAGAGTTGCAACATTGAAAAAGAAGTTCGTCAGTCCTACTAACATAAAGCCTACAGCGAGGTCCAAGCAATCAGATCATCTGGCCGAAGAGGTCCCGAAGGGCTGGGACGTCCGCATCCTTCAGCACGACTCCGAGCTTGGCGCATTTGATTTTAATTTTGGTGAGCCCCAGCGCTGGAGAGTTGTCGCTGGCACGGATGGATCGTGCCGAGGTGGAGGGGGGGTCAAGCAGTGTTCCACTCATGCAGGCCGACTTGCGTGCTACGGCGAGCTCTAGAATTGGCGTTCCCGATTTGTTCGCAAGCCTCGGACTCTTCCTGGTGCAATGGGTAGCCGAGGCGGCAGGTCCCCGCTCGGAGAGCGTGAAAGGTGGGGCTTCGGTGATGAAGGGTGGCAGGCAACGGTGGTTGTCTGAAGCAAGGGGTCCCAGCTCGGAGCGCGCGATCGGGGGGGCTTCAGCGTCGGCGGGTGGCAGATGTCGGGTTGGGGGGATCCGTGTCGCTTCGGCGACTGTGGTGTGCTCCGGTAGAGGGCTAACCTCCACCAGTTGCGGCCCGGTTGCACCGCTGGGCTTAGCACAGGGGTAAGAGATGCAGCAGGACTTGACGGAGCCGGTCCCATCGGCCCGCGTAAGCGCCCCCAAGTCAGACGGCCCGAAGTTGGAGGCTGGCCCAATTGGCCCCCGGGCCCGATCAGTCCACACCAAGACAGTAAGTAAAAAGGTAGATGGAAGGGCCCGAATAAGGGCAGAGGCCCCCCACAGAAGCTGTAGGTGAATTTGTCGGGTCTCAGATAAGTGGCCCAAGATGTGTGGCCCACAAAAAGAGAAGACGGGCCGGTTGATGTTGTGCAGAGTAAGAATTTCCACAGGCGATGGATCCGACGATCGAGGTAACGAGAGGAGGGTCCTCGAGGTGCGAATCGTCAAAGTGGAGGGAGGGGGAGCCCCCCCGTCGATAGTCGAGCTCTCCCAGGTTGAGGAGAGAGGAGGTCTTCCATGCCGAGAGTAGCAAGGATTTGAAAGTTTGCCGCAGAGGGGGGGGGCGTTTCCCCAGGTGCGAAGGTCGGTCGGCTCCCCCTTCGAAGGTCGAACCTCGATCGCGAGGAGACTTGGTGACGTCAGCGCCCAGCAGGTTCTCACTGTCAGGAGATGGGTGGATGTCCATCGGTCCGATGGGCGCTCAGGGGAAGCCGGCGGCGAAGGGGACAATGCGGGCGGTGGAGCGGCCCGACGTCTATCCCGGATCTCTGATGAGTCCCAGGACTCGAACACGCCGGTTCGGGTTGCATTTCTGGAATCGCTGCACTCTCCCCCCAGCCCCACCAACGCGACTCTCCTGGCCAAACGCGCACCGTTGGGGTCAGTCTGGTCACCACCTTCACTGGGCCCCCCCCCACATGAGGAGTTCCGTGGTCGTCTCCGCCGAACGGTCCGGTGCTCTCAATGCGCACCGCGGCCGAGACGACGACATCGCCCATGTTGATACAAAGAGCTTCCGGGATATCGGCCAAATCGTCTACCGCAACGAGGCATCTGTAGCCAGACAAGTCCAAAATGTTGATACTGCTGTCGTCGGCACGGAGAAAGCGACCGAACCCGCCAACCATGGCGCTAACGCGACTCGACGACCAGCATTCGTACGGGAGGTTGACAATCTTAATCCAGGCCTTAAACGTCAGTCTTGAACGATCCTCTGTTCCATAAGGATCCCAGTGGAAACAGTGAAGACGGCAGTGTCGGAGCCGCAAGAGGTCGGAGTTGATGATGTCGTCTGGCTGGACCCATTCAGGGAAGAAGATGACGTAGTCCCTCACATGGTGTTTTGCCGCTAGGAAGTCCGACGGGAATCCCCCGAATCTGGTTGCGAGATCCGCGGCAATGGTGCCTTGCGGGAAATGTCCAAGATTGGACCGTCCGATAACATCCGCAAGCACAGCGTTCTTGCGGGTGTTTTGACGGTTTCGAAATTCTTCAGACAGGGGGATGAAGGTTTTCATGAAGTCAGGGCGGAAATTCCTCGCACGGTGCATTTTGTGGGGTAGTTGGTGGTAGTTGCAGGAGCGTGCAAGGTGTCCGGATTGAAGGCACTTAAAGCAACGGACGAGGGCTCTGCAGTGGCGCACGAGGTGATCAGGGGCAAGGCAGCGGAAGCAGCATTTGGTTTTGGAGGAGGAGGATGGGTGGGGGGGGGGGGGGGGGGGGGGGTAGGGGTGGAGAAGGCTTGAGTAAGCGGGGGCGGCGAGGAGGGCAGTTCGTCGTCGAGCTCTTAAGAAGGGCTTCCTTGAAGGTGAGGGGGCCAATCGTCTTGGGGGGATCAAGATGCTGCAGGGGGGCGTGTTTGAGCGGAGGCTTAGCATCCTTGCCTAGTCTCTTCAGACAGGGGTGAGGAGCAAGGGAGGGTGCAGGGTGAATGCTGGAAACAGGGAGGAGGCCCTTCTTGATAGGGTTGCTGGAAACGAGGGGGCTAGCCCAGGTGACCCTGGGGGAATCTCTGGAAATGCTGCGTCCCCCCCAACAAAGGGAATCAGTGGCTGATGGAGATTCTCGGAGCTTGGCTTTGCCCCGGTCACAACCAATCCGCTTCCCATTTAAAGAGCAGGCAGGTTTAGGGTGAGGTTGAAAGGAGGTGGCAAGTCTGGGATGACGAGTTGTCCTCTGGGAATCCCTCCAGGTTTCTCTCCTCGGAGCGAATCTTGTGTGGACAGGGAGCCACTTCCTGTCATGTCTTGTCCATGTCACAGGGTGGGAAGGAGGAGGTGGGCCGCGCGGGCCATTCGACTCCAGTGGGCTGCCTCGAATCCCTCGCCTCCGGCAGGGGGAGGGGGAGGTTCGTCGTAGGGTCCCGGTCCGTCCGCCGCTCGCTCGGGTGCACCCAGGTAGCGGGGGTCTCTCTCTCCCTCTTCCTCTTTCTCTCTCTCTTTCTCTTCCCCTATCTCTCTCTCTCTCTCTCTCTCTCTCTCTCTCTAGACATCTTTTTTTGATGCTATCGTTGATAAATACACAAGAAGGCATAACTAATCAGAACTTATGGACACTTGGAGTCTTTGATCGTCCCTAGCGCAAGTGGCAAAGAGTTTGATGGTTAATACCTGAGGTTCTGAGTTCGAAATCTTGTTTCATATTTTTAGCTAAGTTTATTTCAAAATAAATAAAATAAAAATCTAATAGGATGGGAAGTTTATTAAAAAAAGCTATTAGGGTAATCTAATAGGATAGGATGTTAATTAAAAAGGCTATTAGGGTTAGCTCCTTCACAAGCTCGAGTGAGATAGCATTTCGTATAGAAGCAAAGTGGCTTACAGTATCGTCAAGGGACTGATCGTTTTAACTATATATAGGCCATTTTAAAATAGGTCCCTCAACTTCATTTTTCTTTATTTTGTTCGAGTTATTGTAGTTTATTGAATTGGGATTTTGTTAATATTAAGCTCTCTGGGAAATAAATTCTATTATTTCCTGACATTATGTACTGATTGAAGCTTCTCAAAATCGATAACTTTAGTATATATATATATATATATATATATATATATATATATATATATATATATATATATATATATATATATATATATATTGCTTGAATTTTTGTTTGAAAATAATTTAAGATATCTTGATCAAGGTTCATACCTTTGATCTTAAATTGATGAATCGTATAATTTATTTTTAGAGTGTTGTTAAAGTTCATTTCGCAGCCACCTGATGAACCATGAAATAATTTCTAAAGTCAGATTCACATCCAATACCCAAAATCATATTTATCATTGTCGATCCAGATGTCCTATCATCGAAAAAAAAAAAAAAAAAAAAAAAAAAACTCAATAGCATAAAGGATTGTGTTGTCTTAGAAGGATAGAAGCAGGTATATACACCCTACTGTTGTCTTAGAAGGAATTTGAAGCCATTAATGTATACAGATGGAAAATTTGAAGTGCTCATCTCCTTTTGGTTATATTCATCAAAACCACAAGGACTACACATTTTCATTACACAAGGTTGGTTTTTTTTTTTTTATGCAAATAAGGAAAAGCAGAGGATGTTCAAACATACATTCATTTGCCTCTATATAGCGAGGACCATAGCATAGGGAGCAAAACTGCTTTTAGTTTAGAAGCTTCTCTCTTGCTGCACTCAGCTCCTTTGCGATTTTTGTCATGTCGCTTCGTTTGTACGGCGATTCGTTCGAGCACGAGAGACCGCATTCGAACACCGAAACTGTCACGCCCCGGCGTCGAAACTGCGACCCGGGCTCGCCAACAGATCCGCCGCCCATACGGGAAGCCCGTATAGACGAAGCGACTAACCTGCAAAAGAGCATCTATACTATGCAGATATCAGAGCTGAAAGTAAAACTGCTAGAAATAAAAACTATATACAACACAAGTCCTCACCAAAAGTACAAAAGTCTCTCGAGCAGTAGAAAATAAATACAACTCTATACCTCACTACAAAGTTCGCTCAACACAAACTCTCAAAAGTAAGGGGGGGTACGTCTACTCTCTGGACGACGACTGGTAGGGATCTATCTCGCGACTCCCTTACCTCGATCTGAAGAAGCAGCAACAGGAGCAGCAGGAACAGGAGTAGAAGTCCCTGCGGGGGAAAACACCACGACGGGTGTGAGAACTACGTCCCAAGTAGTTCTCAGTGGGTGCCGCCAACAAGCCCGACGGACTGCCCACTAAGTCTACTAGAGGCATAAAGTAACAATATAAAACTGAAATGAAAGGGCTGGAAAAGTAACTCTACAGCTACTATGCCTCTATCTAGATGCTCAAGAAAAGGAACAGATGAAACATGATGCATCTACTAACACACACAGTAAACTCACCAAATCTAAACTGACTGCCTCAAAGGGTCCAGTCAAACCTGCGCCCACCTACTGCCGCACATCCTCAACAGGACGGGTCTACCGTAGGGTGTCCGTGACTGCCGCTAACTGGGCCAGTCAGAGGGACGGCGTCGACAAGTCACGATAGCAAGTAACAGGCCCAACTCCGGAGTGGCTCTCGAGGGGAGCGACCCCACCGAGGAAAGTATCCGCGTATCTCTGTCGAGCTCAAATATGGCTCATGCAGGCTATAGTCCAAACCACGATCAACAAGATCGACCAACAACACCAACTCTCAACCACAAGCTGGAAGTCACACAGCTGGGGCCACCGTCCACCAGACGGCTCCCACAACAGAACACTAAACTCTCCAGAAAGACCGACACCATAAGGGTTCGGAAACCCGATAGACCGGTGCTAAGAACCCTATCAAATAAGAACAGACTCTAGGCTCCGACTATCGAAGTTCCCGATCCCTTATAGTTCGGGAAAGCAATAATCACAGTACAACTCGCAGAAGACACCAACAGGGCCCGAAAGTCCCGGGAGACCTACCCCTACAACCCTATCAAACAAGAACAGGTTCCAGGCTCGGCCCCCGTGGCTTTCGTCCCGACAGAGGAACGGCCCCTAGAACCCAGACCACTCGAATCCTTTCGAGTGGGGAGATTTACGGGAAAAAGGTGACATTTGTTATTGAAAACTAATTTGATCTGGAAGAAATCCATATTTAATGATTTTAGTTCTTTTTAGAAAAACAGTTAGAAAACAAGTGTTTTACCCAAACCCCGAAGGGCTGATGCCTTTGTCCAATCAAACAAGAACAGACTCCAGCGGCCCTTCGATGTTTGGAAGAAAACATTGGTAGACTAAAATCATGTGTATGTCGAAAAGGGTTCTGGGTTCTAGGTCCGGCTAACACTAGTAAACTACTGCCACTAACACAGTGGCGACGACCCAAACAGGGGAAAACAAGATCTCTCGGGTCCACCGTTTACCCCAAACGGTTCCCGATACAGACAAGCGAACCACTACATCTACCAGACTCCACTCTGCTCCCAAGCACGAGTGCAAATGCATCCCACACTATAGAGAAGTCCCGACCGCTCGGCCCACTACCCGGGCGAGGATAACACTAAGTCCAGGAATGCGACATAAAGTGTGGATGTCTAAACATAAATAACCCTAGCCCAAGTGAGGGTTTTCTACTGGTCTGGTTACACATGCAACATATGACGGGGGTGCTAGGTCAGGTTCCAACATAATAAATATTTAACATGATAGTAGGAAGCAAAAGATCACAAGATCGACAGATAAAACAATGATCAACAATTCCTATACTCTAGCATGCTACCCAAGTCCAATCACTATCATGCATGATTCTATATCAATAGAATTAGAGCACAGTCCATAGATCTTGAAAGCAAGCCACCCACCTGAAGACGCTAACTGTCCGGAGTCGTACAGCTGAGAAAACCAGGAAAATAACAACTCTAGGTCCAACAGGTCCAGCACAGTCCACAATCCCTCCTGGGTACAACATAAGGCTACAGTTATACTTTAAATCCAAAAATATCCAGGTTTTACAAATCTGCTGGGAACAGTCCACTTACTGCGAAATTTTCACCTGTAAAACGAACTCCAAAAATTCTTATAAAAATACCACAGCGATCCTCGCGTCGATAGCTTCGAAACGGGTACCTGCACGTCCATTTCCGAGCACCGTAGGCCAAGTTACAAATTCCACAGTATCGGTGCGCACAATCCCAAAACCATTCAACTGTAAACTCTTGTACAGATAAAAGGAAAAGTGTATACCTTCGGGAAGGTCTCCAAAAATTCCAAGAAAAATTCACGATGATCCTCGCGTCGAGTAGATGAAAAAAGTCTACAAGCACGTCTTGATCCGAGACTCGTGCGCGAAGATCTCCTCAAAAGAAGGAGCTGCCCTCACCAAAATCTCACAGCAAAAAGGGTCCCAATGAGCACGAGAAACACCTCGAAAAACGTGAAATCTGAAAATGTGCGAGAAACTCAAAATCGTAGCCTCACCTGTTACGAATTCAGCAGCGAAGAAATCGCTCGAAAAGATGGTCGGAGTAGGTCGGGGGAGCTCGTACACCGAAGAGCGACGGAAGAAACACCGAAGAAAGAGCGTCGCGCCGCGCCAAGAAAAATCTAAAACCTCGGGATTCGAGCCTCCAAAAATTCTTAAACTCCGCAGGAAGATCAAGGATTAAGAGAGGAAAAATTCATCAAGAGGAAGCTCGGGGAGATCTTGCACCGACAGAGAGAAAAAAGGCTGCAAAGAGGGCTCGGGCTGCCTATTTATAGGCCCAAAGGAACAATTCGGATAATACCGAAATTGTCCCAAGATTCGGGCGGCTACAGTGCGGCCCAGCCCGGATTCGGGCGGCTACAGTGCGGCCCAGCCCGGATTCGGGCGCGCACAGTGCGGCCCGGCCCGGCCGGTTTCGGGCGCGCAAAGTGCGGCCCGGCCCGGCCCAGCCCGCACACGGGATCCAGCCGGACGCCTGCTTGGTCCGACCCGCGCCGGCGCCCGCCACGTGTCCCCCGAACACGCCGTAGCCGTGCAAGCCGCCGCGGGGAGCGCCACGTGTCCCTGCCCGCGTCAACGCGGTAGGTGGCGCCCGCGAATCAGCGGGCGCCACGTGGCACCGCCCACGTCGCCCGCGCCTGCCCCGCGTACGGCCACCTGCCCGCGGCACCTGCCCCGCGCGCTGCGTGGACCGCGCGCGCATGCGCCCGCCAACCGGGTGCTGCCACGTGGCGCGCCCCGGTCCACGCCTCCCCGTGCACTCCCGCAGACCGAGCGCACCAGAGCCGCCCAATCAGGCGCTGCCACGTGGACACCCGCCGGTCCACGCGCCTCGCGGTGCACCCCGGCCCAAACCCCTGCGCTCCGTGGACCCAGCTGCGTGCGCCGGCCAATCAGGGCCTGCCACGTGGCTCCCCCGCCGGTCCACGGCTCCCCCATGCACCAAAAATTCAGTAAATTTTCCGGGAGTCCGTTTTTGGGCATCCGGACTCAGAATTTGGCAAACAAAAAGCCATTTTCAAGCGTTTTTCCGTGCTGAATCCATTTCCGCCGTCTGTTTGGCCTAATTCTTTTTCAAAATTTCGGCAAACCCAGCCGAAAGCCAACACAGCTAATAAAACCTTACAGGGTCCATCTGTGGCATCCCATTGATGCACCATGGGCCAGATACACCAACAACAGGTGTTCTAACAGTGGATCCATCGGAAAAACGCTGCATGGGGTTCGGGGGTCCTACATCCTCCCCCACTAAAAGGAAGTTTCGTCCCCGAAACAAAAACACGCCACAACAATAAAACCAAAACAATCAAAACAACCAAGAACGCAACACTAAACTAACAAGAAAGATACGGCTCCACCAGCAGGAAAGTCATCAACTCCAACCCTCGATTTAGAAAATAGCTGAAATTAGCGAAAAGTCCGAAAATTTCGAAAAATCAGTGCCTTCGCCCCAATCAAACAAGAACAGGTTCGGGCACTGTCTCCATTTCTGGAGCAATCTTTCGAAGTTTTCGTCCTGTTCGTAATTTCAGTACAAGGTGAGAAAAGGGGGAGAAGTGTTGGTGTCTTTCCTACTGTGGCCACAAAAGAAAGCTATCACTAACCGAGACTCCTAAGGACATAACCACTAGTCCTAACATCACGTCTGCTCCCGAGGTGGCGTCTGACCACAGTCGCTGAAGCCCATGCTGTTGGGAGGATATGCCAGCATCCCGAGAAAAATGACCTCCTCCAGTCCAACTTGTGTGCTCAATCCAAGTCCTGGAGCTGTCATAGAATCGCTACATCGGCAGGCGAAGTCCCAAGTCTCGACGGCACTGATCACACACTGCGATCCTCCTCTACTCGTAGGATACTGGGAAGAATCCAAACGCTAAAACATGTAGCAGAAATTCCTAACCCATACCCATGCAAGGACGCCGATGTAGATACTCAACTAATAAAGCAGAAGAATGCAGCGGTAACAAAATGCTCAACTCGGCTAACTGAAATAAAATCATACCTGCCACGGCAAGATCCGCTGCCGGGGTGTCCTCCAACAGGGCTGCATAAACCCGTCCACTGGGTGCTGCAGGTCGTCGTCCCGTCTGTCCCGACGTCGTGGCCCACTCTGTCCGCTGGTGTGCCGGAGGGGTTCCCGCTGCATGGATGGGCAAGGGGGGTGCTGTCGCAATCGGCCGCACTGACAAAATGGCCTGGGGGCAAGCTGCGCGGAAATGTCCCAACTCTCCACAGAGGAAACACCGCCCCTGTCTCTGATCACACTGCGACGGTGGATGAGGCCCGCCACAGATGACACACTGCTCCTGCCGCTGCTGCCGATACCGCTGATGCTGCTGCTGCTGGGGCTCACCAGATCTCCGGCGCCTACGAAACCCACGACCCTCAGGATGAGATCGTGGAGGTCTCGGAGGTCCTTGCCCGCTCGTCTGACCCTCATCACCCGGTGCTGGGCGCTTCGCCCCAGGAATCACTACGGGGGCTAGAGCCACATCTGACATCACTGCCTCTCCAGACTCAACATATGACGCCTGCTCCATCGATGCCTCCAAAGTCTGTAATCTGCAGGAGCGAACAAGCTGATAAATATCCCGGCGCAGCCCCCGCTCGAACATGTAGATCCGGTGAGACTCGTCCCTGGCCACGTGAGGCATACTAGCCAACAGCTGATTGAATTCGGCTATGTATGCATTCACGGGCCGATCTCCCTGGCGGAGATTTCTCAGCTGCTCCTCCAATCTCTGGCGAACACTCTCAGGAAAGAAGGCCCCTAACAGAAGTCTGCGGAACTCCGCCCAGGGAAGAATCTGCGTCCCTGGCGGACCAGCAGGCCGCACACGCCGCCACCAAGCCTCGGCGTTGCCCTCCAAGTAGTGTGTAGCCAAAAAGACTCGAAATCGATCCTCAACGAACAAACTCTCAAAATGACGCTCCATGGCCGTGATCCAAGACTCTGCCTCCCACGGCTCAGCACTCAAACCAGAAAAACGGGGTGGATCAAACCGGCGGAACCTCATCAACAGATCCACCACCGCACTCTGCTCAGCCAAAGTCAAAGGTCCCACCGACCCAGGCGGTGGTATGCTAGAAACCGGCTCAACAGGAATAGCCGGCGCTGACGGGACCACAGGGGGCGCCACAGCTGGTGAAGAAGGCACAGGCGAACACACAGGGGGTGCTACCACAGGCTGCGTCCTCTGCTCAAAAAGAAGCGTCATCCGACCAAAGGCCTCCTCCTGGCGCCGAGAAGCCTCCTCCTGGCGCTGAGAAGCCTCCTCCTGACGCTGCACCGCCTCAGACAACTGGGCCAACTGAGCCCGAAGCTCCTGCACCTCACTCTGCTGACCCTGTGCTGGCTCCTCCTGCCCAGGCTCATCGGAGGGAAAAGGCTGAGAACGCGTCTGTACCCTGCGTCGGGGAGGCATCGTGCCCACCTACAAAACACATGGAAACATCAGGACCGTACCAAACAATACACGACCCAATCCAGCGAAAGTCTAGGACATGTCATCCATTCCCTAGCATTATGTTGTCTGCAGCCAACATAATCGCTTAGGAGAATAAACATGCCAGTCACTCATCCCACCCCTTGGGAGAGGTATCAAACTCAATCAGGACTCTCGCTAACAGTCACGACTCTCACGTAGTCATCCTAATGTCCAACCACAAGCCTAGGGTTTCTAAGTCCACAATGACCTACAACCTAGGCTCTGATACCACCTAATCTGTCACGCCCCGGCGTCGAAACTGCGACCCGGGCTCGCCAACAGATCCGCCGCCCATACGGGAAGCCCGTATAGACGAAGCGACTAACCTGCAAAAGAGCATCTATACTATGCAGATATCAGAGCTGAAAGTAAAACTGCTAGAAATAAAAACTATATACAACACAAGTCCTCACCAAAAGTACAAAAGTCTCTCGAGCAGTAGAAAATAAATACAACTCTATACCTCACTACAAAGTTCGCTCAACACAAACTCTCAAAAGTAAGGGGGGGTACGTCTACTCTCTGGACGACGACTGGTAGGGATCTATCTCACGACTCCCTTACCTCGATCTGAAGAAGCAGCAACAGGAGCAGCAGGAACAGGAGTAGAAGTCCCTACGGGAGAAAACACCACGACGGGTGTGAGAACTACGTCCCAAGTAGTTCTCAGTGGGTGCCGCCAACAAGCCCGACGGACTGCCCACTAAGTCTACTAGAGGCATAAAGTAATAATATAAAACTGAAATGAAAGGGCTGGAAAAGTAACTCTACAGCTACTATGCCTCTATCTAGATGCTCAAGAAAAGGAACAGATGAAACATGATGCATCTACTAACACACACAGTAAACTCACCAAATCTAAACTGACTGCCTCAAAGGTCCAGTCAAACCTGCGCCCACCTACTACCGCACATCCTCAACAGGACGGGTCTACCGTAGGGTGTCCGTGACTGCCGCTAACTGGGCCAGTCAGAGGGACGGCGTCGACAAGTCGCGATAGCAAGTAACAGGCCCAACTCCGGAGTGGCTCTCGAGGGGAGCGACCCCACCGAGGAAAGTATCCGCGTATCTCTGTCGAGCTCAAATATGGCTCATGCAGGCTATAGTCCAAACCACGATCAACAAGATCGACCAACAACACCAACTCTCAACCACAAGCTGGAAGTCACACAGCTGGGGCCACCGTCCACCAGACGGCTCCCACAACAGAACACTAAACTCTCCAGAAAGACCGACACCATAAGGGTTCGGAAACCCGATAGACCGGTGCTAAGAACCCTATCAAACAAGAACAGACTCTAGGCTCCGACTATCGAAGTTCCCGATCCCTTATAGTTCGGGAAGCAATAATCACAGTACAACTCGCAGAAGACACCAACAGGGCCCGAAAGTCCCGGGAGACCTACCCCTACAACCCTATCAAACAAGAACATGTTCCAGGCTCGGCCCCCGTGGCTTTCGTCCCGACAGAGGAACGGCCCCTAGAACCCAGACCACTCGAATCCTTTCGAGTGGGGAGATTTACGGGAAAAAGGTGACATTTGTTATTGAAAACTAATTTGATCTGGAAGAAATTCCATATTTAATATTTTAGTTCTTTTTAGAAAAACAGTTAGAAAACAAGTGTTTTACCCAACACCCCGAAGGGCTGATGCCTTTGTCCCAATCAAACAAGAACAGACTCCAGCGGCCCTTCGATGTTGGAAGAAAACATTGATAGACTAAAATCATGTGTATGTCGAAAAGGGTTCTGGGTTCTAGGTCCGGCTAACACTAAGTAAACTACTGCCACTAACACAGTGGCGACGACCCAAACAGGGGAAAACAAGATCTCTCGGGTCCACCGTTTACCCCAAACGGTTCCCGATACAGACAAGCGAACCACTACATCTACCAGACTCCACTCTGCTCCCAAGCCGAGTGCAAATGCATCCCACACTATAGAGAAGTCCCGACCGCTCGGCCCACTACCCGGGCGAGGATAACACTAAGTCCAGGAATGCGACATAAAGTGGGATGTCTAAACATAAATAACCTAGCCCAAGTGAGGGTTTTCTACTGGTCTGGTTACACATGCAACATATGACGGGGGTGCTAGGTCAGGTTCCAACATAATAAAATATTTAACATGATAGTAGGAAGCAAGAGATCACAAGATCGACAGATAAAACAAGGATCAAACAATTCCTATACTCTAGCATGCTACCCAAGTCCAATCACTATCATGCATGATTCTATATCAATAGAATTAGAGCACAGTCCATAGATCATGAAAGCAAGCCACCCACCTGAAGACGCTAACTGTCCCGGAGTCGTACAGCTGAGAAAACCAGGAAAATAACAACTCTAGGTCCAACAGGTCCAGCACAGTCCACAATCCCTCCTGGGTACAACATAAGGCTACAGTTATACTTTAAATCCAAAAAAATCTAGGTTTTACAAATCTGCTGGGAACAGTCCACTTACTGCGAAATTTTCACCTGTAAAACGAACTCCAAAAATTCTGATAAAAATACCACAGCGATCCTCGCGTCGATAGCTTCGAAACGGGTACCTGCACGTCAATTCCGAGCACCGTAGGCCAAGTTACAAATTCCACAGTATCGGTGCGCACAATCCCAAAACCATTCAACTGTAAACTCTTGTACAGATAAAAGGAAAGTGTATACCTTCGGGAAGGTCTCCAAAAATTCCAAGAAAAATCCACGATGATCCTCGCGTCGAGTAGATGAAAAAAGTCTATAAGCACGTCTTGATCCGAGACTCGTGCGCGAAGATCTCCTCAAAAGAAGGTGCTGCCCTCACCAAAATCTCACAGCAAAAGGGTCCAATGAGCACGAGAAAAACACCTCGAAAACGTGAAATCTGAAAATGTGCGAGAAACTCAAAATCGTAGCCCTCACCTGTTACGAATCCAGCAGCGAAGAAATCGCTCGAAAAGATGGTCGGAGTAGGTCGGGGGAGCTCGTACATCGAAGAGCGACGGAAGAAACACCGAGAAAAGAGCGTCCGCGCCGCGCCAGAAAAATCTGAAACCTCAAGATTCGAGCCTCCAAAAATTCTTAAACTCCGCAGGAAGATCAAGGATTAAGAGAGGAAAAATTCATCAATAGGAAGCTCGGGGAATCTTGCACCGACAGAGAGAAAAAAGGCTGCAAAGAGGGGCTCGGGCTGCCTATTTATAGGCCAAGGACAATTCGGATAATACCAAAATTGTCCCAAGATTCGGGGCGGCTACAGTGCGGCCCAGCCCGGATTCGGGCGGCTACAGTGCGGCCCAGCCCGGATTCGGGCGCGCACAGTGTGATGATCCGGACTCCCCGCAAGAACTGTGCAACATTAAACAGTGACTGTGGGGAGCTTATTCGGTGAAACAGAGCTTGTAGATTTGAAATTGACATTTAATATAGACTCTGCGCGAAAATCGGAGCAAATGGAATTTTCGGGAGCTTTCGGCAAAATTTCGGATGAGAATTTGGCGAAAAGGACAGCGGATTTGGACTCAGCGCGCGAAAACGGTCAAAATGGTATATTCACTTTATTTTTTTCGCTAAAGTTTACTGTTCACACCGAACAGTAACTCCGGCTTGCCGGAATTACTGTTCGGCAGCCGGCGGCGATCGGCAGGCCGGCGGCAGGCGGCGGCAGGCGGCGGCACAGCGGCGGCGCGCGGCGGAGCAAGGCGAGGGGCGGCGGCGCAAGGCGCGGGCTGCAGCACTGGTGCGCGTCCATGGGCCTGGCGTGCACCGGGAGCAGCGAAGACCCCTTGCCACGTGGCGCTTCCCCATTGGTTCGCCGGCTTCTAGAAGCGCGTGGGAGGGTGACACGTGGCACACCCGGATTGGCTGACAGGATCCGGAAGACCCGGCCGCGGAGACCGGGCCTGTGCACCACGTGGACACGTGGCGGCTTCTGAGTGGCCCTTGCACAGGCTGTTTCCTGTTTTGTGAACGCGTGGTGCGTTTTGGTTGGCCCGTTTCGGTGTTCCCTGTTCGGATCCGATCCTGTGTGGAGCCCCAGCCCATTATAATAGCAATCCCCACCCCCTCTCATTCCCACCTCAATTTGCGGGCCTTAGAGTGAGAATCAGGGCATGTGCCCTATACGAAAATTCTTCCTCTCCCTCTCCTCTCTCTCTCTCTTCAGAATTTTAGAATTTTTGAAGATACCGATAGTGAGTTATCTGCGACGCGGCGCACTGCGACGGTTTTCTTTTTCGGCCCATTTTCCGTCGCAGTTCAGTCGAAAATTCCCTGTGTGCTAACCAGGAGGAATTTTGGACGATTTTTGTGGCAGCGCATTCCTAAGAGTAGGCTTTGATTTTCGTGTTGATCACTTTGCTCCATTTCATACTTTTGGCATGATTCCCGAGGTCTCTTTGCCCCCCCTTTTTGCTGTGGAAATTTCTGGACAGTGTCAACTTCTCCGATTTTTATCTTGGCGTAGGAGCATCAGATCGAGGTGTTTTAGGAGTCGATTTTGATCTACTCTTCGCGAGGAACGCAACCGTAATTTTTCTGGATTTTCCTGAGCACTTTATAGAGTTGAAAAACTCCTCTTTTCTCGTGCTGTTTGAAAAACAGCAAATATTGTACTTTTGGGACTTATATTGAACAGCTGTGCGCTGATTTGCAGGATTTGAGGACTGTGGACAACCAGGAGACTACCTAGGGTGTAGTTTGAGCTGCTCGAGGTGGGCGGTTGTTGCTTACCTCATTTTTGACAAGCTCACTGGGATTACTGGAACTCCCCTAAAATTTAATTGATGAGAACAATTGGGACAAACTAATATGACAATTGATGAGAACAATTGGGACAAACTAATATGACAATTGATGAGAACAATTGGGACAAACTAATATGACAATTGATGAGAACAATTGGACAAACTAATATGACAATTGATGAGAACAATTGGGACAATTAAATTGATGAGAACTATTGGGACTACTAACAGGACTACTGACAGGACAATTGATGAGACCTGTAAGAACTCTAAATATTTTATTTTAATAAATAGTCTAAAAGTGAATTTTGACCTGGTTTTTGAATTCAAAAGACCTATGTTGATTTATCTAGTCAATTGCCAGTGTGCGAGTTGCACGTTTTACGAGACAAAAAGGCTACTTTCCAATCCGGACATGATCTTGGAAATCCGAGTTGACCGTTGCGATCGTCTCGTCGAACTGAGTGATTTTATATTCAGCACTTTTCGATCTGACGGTCGGATCTTCCAAAAATTCAGCGAAGAAGCGGGCAATTACCGCGACCTATATAACAGTGGTCTGCGCAGAGGTCGCTTAAGTGAATTACTGTATATGAACAGTAACCCTGATTTTCGGGACCTGACGAATACAACGTTGACTAATTCACTGTTCGGAATCCGAACATAGCATTTCAGGTAGTCGATTTGAACGGCTCCGATGTTCTGAACGCAATGGCGCAGTCGAAAATTCTGTTTGACGACTCTGGAATCTCGAAAAGCGCAAAAACTGTATTTTTGACACAGTTATTATGGACCGAGATTTTATCCGGGCAGTTTCGCTAAAATCAGAGATCGCTACCTGGTAGGTCTCGTCGAGCCGGACGTCATGGCGCAGTCCATTTTCCGTTTCGACGACCAGATCGCCTCGAAATGCGTGAAATAAGGCAAAAAAGTGGATAATTTCACATAAAACCCCATTGAAGTTGCCTCGATTTGCGTGCCAATTCTTAGATAAGGACTTAAGTGCAAGTATAGCTACCGTAGTGGACCTAATAGCTATTAAAAGGGCTTGAAGGGCTGAAATGCAATTATGCATATTGCTATATAGAGGCATTCACACCGAGCTAGGGTTTTCAAGAAAACCCACGCAAGAGCTCTGCCCTAGCCGCTTCTCAACAACCCTCCTCCTCCTCGCTGCCTTGCTTCTGGAGCCCTCCCCGCACCGGCCGCCGCCTCCCCTTGCCGGAAAGGGAGACCAAGAAGCTCTTGATCTCGGTTCTTGGAGAGGAAGGCAACCAACAAGGTCTTTGGCGATCAAAACCACGTCCAGTGGAGTCCTCCCGGAAGCCGCAGCCGACCTGTGTTGGACCTGCCCCCGACCGCCGCCGTGCGCCGCCGTGGGACCTCTCCTCCTTTTTCCTAGTCTCCGGCGAAGGCAAGTATGGAAGTTTTGTTCTTGTTTCGTTTCGGGGACCCTAGCACTGTGTTATTGACATCCCAAGATCACCCTGGTGCAGCCCCGCGGTCCCCGGTGCCCTGGTTGACCGGCCCGGAGAGCTAGCTGCCGGAATTATCGTTTTCCTCCGTCCGACCTCGCGCGCGCGGCGTGATCCGGCCATCAAGCGCTCGATCAGAACCGTTGGATCGGCTCCTCTCGGTGACTGCAACATCCCCACGAAGCAGGAAGCGGATCGATTGAGGATCGAGCCCAAACGAAGTTGCCCTAGGAACCGGGTGGTTGGCACTTCGCCGATCGTCGCCGCCCGCGCCGCCGCTGCCTTCCGGCGTCGGCCACCACTGCACCAAGACTCCTGTAACCGATAGGGGTCTTCTGGTCCATGTCCCACCGGCCCGGAGCTACCTCGCCGGAATCTGCCATTAGAGGCCTTAGAGCTTCACCGGAGCTCCGCCGTCGCGCGCCGCCGGCGACTCCAGACCTCCGGAAACGGTGCAGGTAGGCCCCTCTCATCATTTCGTGACCAATGGTGGTGTTGCATGGGAATCCTAACGTCGGGTTCTTGATTCCCGCAGTTGCACCCGAAACCATCTTCTCGGGCTCATCTCCGGCCGCCGTCGCCTCCGGCCGCCGGGGCTCGACCCCACATGGACTAAACTCCTTCTGGGAACCTCCTCTAACCTATGCTCACCCTTGAAACAGGTCGGAACCGGTTGCACTAAGATCACCCAAAACCGAGCTTGAGCCATTCTTGGTGTTGCTCCGGCCACTGTTCCGGCCGACCTCCGGCCCCCTCAGGTGAGCCCCACTGTCCACAGTACGTGCTTAACATGATGCTCCATCTAACTTTAGATTTGATCAAGTCTAGGTTGTGTACTAGCATAGTTGCGAATTGGACACAAAAAGGTTTTTGGGCCAACTTTATTCTCTCGGGAACCGTGGCAGTCCAATTCTGTGAGCACGGCGTTCGTCTCGTCATAACAAACGCGCTGAAAGTTACGGCGCAGCTTTTGACTCCCGGATTTTGAGAACGAGTCGAAACATTGGGTTAATGCAATAGCTCTAGGCAAATTAAATTACATTTTGGACTAAAATGCGATTCGGACTTGCTGGCTGTCCTTAGACAGCGTTTACACGCCTACTAGGCATCTTGTTAGAGTTCAGTAGGTCCTCATTGATCGAGAGTTAGATTCTGTGCGGTAAATCGGCAATATTGCCCCGTATAAACACTCCGTTACTGTCGTGTCGTCGGGACGGGTATATGGTGAGTCTAGTTCTGACTACAGTCTCTGTTCAGGGCCCAGCAGTTCAGCACCAGCCCCCGGTAATCTAGCGGAGTTCGGGATCGGCCTTCATTCAGGTGGGTTGTTTTTACTTTATTCCTAGCCTCTAAATTCTATCTTATTGGACGGGTCTATTCTAAGTGTACTGGGGTTAACATAATGACGGTGATAGCTTATGCATGTTAGTGGTTTCGCTATAATGACTAGCGTCGATTGCCGACGGTGTTCTTCTTTTTCATCCCATATATGTCAGCGGCCACCTCGAGTGCGCGCAGTATTACTTGTTTTCGATTATGCACTTTACCTCATTACCTCATTACTCTTCTATTCTTATTGTGATACTGACATGATGGGGGTTACGGTTACTTGGCTCGAGGTGCCACACGCGCACACCGCGGTTTGGCCACCGCAGAGGGTGCGCTTTTTCCGAAAGAGGTCGTAGAACCCGTGTTTACCCACGAGGTGACGTAGTGGGGGCCCCTTATAGTTGGGGGGTTGAGGCGCCTAGGTGCGAGCGGAGCGCCCGCCGTTTTAGTTGTCCGGCGCGGTCGCGGTGTTGCAGGTACGGTATGGGCCGTCGGTAGTGGACCGACAGCGGCCGGGTATTACAGGATGCAGGTGTACAGTTTGCCTTTCCTCCTTGGAGGATGGTTGCTCCATTGTCTTCACGGTTTGTTTTACTATATTTCTCCTGCTTACTGTTTCTGCGTCACTGACACAATCCCACTTCGTGACAGGGTCCAGACGGGGAAGGGAGGTGGCGGCGGTGAGGACGGGACAGGAGCAGCTGGGTCGCTGGGACCCTGGCTGTATCTATTCCTTTATTTCTCTCTTTTCATACTCTGTAGTCATGTGAGTGGTTCGCGATACCCTCGTGGGGTCGGCATGGATGTCGGTACGGGCTACATTTAGTGCCCCTAGTGGGATATCTTTCCCTTTGTATTCTATCGGCCCATTTGAAAATCAAGAAGGCAGAAGCCAAGGAAAAGATTGCGAAAACCGTTTTTAAAATCTAAGTGTCGTGTGCACTGGTTTCAAAACCCTGTGAATTTTATGGATTGCAAAAGGGATTTCAAAACTGTGGATTTATCCTTTCCAATTGATCGGCCATACGTTCTTCTTTTATTAGTTTAGAATACTGGTTGCTTGTGAACAACTGTGGTGATGATTGGTTGTGTATGTTGGAACATGTACTGAACGCTACGCCGTGCACGTACAGGGAGACTCTGTCCGTTTGCAGAGTGACCCTGTACGTGTGGCGGGTCTGGGCACGCGCCGGGGAAGAGGGGTTCTCTTTTAAAAAAAAAAAAAAAAAAAATTTTTTACGCGTCAAATATTCGGCTTTATGAATCGTTTCCGCTAAAACAAACCCCCGGGGCGTGACAGATTAAATGGTATCAGAGAATTCTTTCAATCACAACAGTTAGTGCCGACATCCGTGGACAACCCTCACATGCCTACATACGAATGAAATGGGTAGGGCATAGGACTGTAGAAGTTGAGTGACCGAGGGGGGGGGGGGGGGGGTGGGGGGGGGGGGGGGGGGGGGGGGGGGGGGGGGGGGGGGGGGGGGGGGGGGGGGGGGGGGGGGGGGGGGGTTGGGGGGGGGGGGGGGTGGGGGGGGGGGGGGGGGGGGGGGGGGGGGGGGGGGGGGTGGGGGGGGGGGGAGGGGGGGGGTGGGGGGGGGGGGGGGGGGGGGGGGGGGGGGGGGGGGGGGGGGGGGGGGGGGGGGGGGGGGGGGGGGGGGGGGGGGGGGGTGAGGGGGGGGGGGGGGGGGGGGGGGGGGGGGGGGGGGGGGGGGGGGGGGGGGGGGGGGGGGGGGGGGGGGGGGGGGGGGGGGGGGGGGGGGGGGGGGGGGGGGGGGGGGGGGGGGGGGGGGGGGGGGGGGGGGGGGGGGGGGGTGGGGGGGGGGGGGGGGGGGGGGGGGGGGGGGGGGGGGGGGGGGGGGGGGGGGGGGGGGGGGGGGGGGGGGGGGGGGGTGGGGGGGGGGGGGGGGGGGGGGGGGGGGGGGGGGGGGTGGGGGGGGGGGGGGCGGGGGGGGGGGGGGGGGGGGGGGGGTGGGGGGGGGGGGGAGGGGGGGGGGTGGGGGGGGGGGGGGGGGGGGGGGGGGGGGGGGGGGGGGGGAGAATG
>CM055074.1:6503780-6564037 GCA_029204045.2 Tillandsia leiboldiana | reverse complement strand
CCAAGGAAAAGATTGCGAAAAAGGTTTTTAAAATCTAAGTGTCTGTGGGGCAGGTTCAAAACCCTGTGGAATTTATGGATGCAAAGGGGATTCAAAAATGGGATGTTATCCTTTCCAAATGATCTGGCCATACGTTCTTATTATTCGTTAGAATACTGGTTGTGTGAACAACTGTGGTGATTTGAGTGTTGTGTTATGTTGGAACATGTACTGAAAGCTCGCCGTGCATGTAGGGGAGACTTGTCGGTTGCAGAGTGACCTGACGTGTGGCGGGTCTGGGCACGCGCCGGGGAAGAGGGGTTCTCTTTTAAAAAAAAAAAAAAAAAAAATTTTTAGCGTCAATATCGGCGTTTATGAACGTTTCGCTTAAAACAAACCACCGGGGCGACGTGAACGATTAAATGGTATCAAGATTCTTTCAATCACAACGTTAGTGCCGACATGTGGACAACCCTCACATGCCACATACGAAGAAATGGGTAGGGCATAGGGACTGTTGGAACGTGAGTGACCGAGGGGGGGGGGGGGGGGGGCGGGGGGAAATGTTGAGTCCTTTCTCTCACTTTATGGTGTGGTTAGTAGGTAGTCAAAGGTTAGACTCTTGTGATGTGTGACAGACAGGCCTATAGATCATCGGCCGGGGACGCGAGTCAGAGTCCGAGCCGTTCCCTCGCTAAGTGGTGCGATGTACCGTTGATGATTAGCAAAGACTAAAGCCGACCTTCTTTGTGTGCATACAGACGGGGCAGACTCAGCCAGCAACCGACGACGGAAATGGACATCGCGACGAAGCCATACGCCTGCTCGCAACCAGCTGCGCGACGTGGCTGGGCAATGCTGACTCTCGCGGAGCGCCTGAGCATGCTGACACAGGAAACTCGAGGGCGTCGACCGGTTCGGGGCGGCGAGCGAAGCGTTGCCACTTACGGGATGCCTACCGACGGGCCCTCCCGCCGTCCAGGAGGCTGCTAACTGACCGAGGCACACCAACGCAGAGTGCGCCGGGGCAGGAATGCTCTTACCCGAGTCGGCGGGGACCCCCTCGGAGGGGCCGGGCGGGCGCAAACGCCCGAGAGCGGGCAGAAACTCCGGCAGACGACGGAGGAGAGACACAAGCCACGAAAACTGTGCGTCATATGCGGCAATGCCAAACTCATAACGAGCTGCCCGTGGCGGGACGGACACTGTTTCCGATGGCCAAGCGGGCCACACGCGGTATGAGTGCCCTCTGAAGCCGTCTGTCAGAAGACCCCCGCGCCGCGGACATGTTGAGCCCAAGGGAACCGCCGCCTCACCCCTCAAGGGGGCACCGATCCGAGGCCGACCAATACCGCCCGACGCAAGCCACCGAAGGTCGACGACGGGCTTAAGGGAGCGCGCACGCGCAACGGGATCCTGCGTCATCTGCAAGGGCGCGCACCCAGTGACGGAATGCATTGGAGGTACCACTATTGTAACCGGTGCGGCTTGCCAGATCACAACTACCTCTCCGCCCTCAAGGGCCCACCCCCGCCTCGCCGCCGTGCCACCACCGCCAAGAAGAACAAAGAGCGCGGCGGCCCCGTGCAGACAAAGGGCTCGCCCGACGAACAGCGATGTGCAGACTCTTTAGACAGCAAACCCCAACCCAACACGCGGGCGACGGGGCCAAGGATTGTGGGCGGACGCCCCCCCGGCCGCCCCGGCAGACGACGCGTCGTCCCGAAATAGGAATGACAGGTACTTATCTCTCTTTGTTTTCTACTTTTTCCTTTTTCCGTTTACTTCCCTCCCTCGGCTTCATAGAAGCTCCGTTTGGCCGGAGCAACACGCCTCTACCAGACCCTTGCGAGCCCTCTGCCGTAGCTCTACCTCTCGTTCGTCGACCGTCCGGTACCGGTGTGCTTACAGGCGAGGGAGCCAATCTAACCTTAGCAAATCGCATACGGTGCGTGAATTGTCACAGTCTCCGATGCAAATGACCCCACTTTCGCACAGGTTTTGTGGATCGACGTGGACTCACTAAGTGGTAGTCATGGCGATGTTCAGACCGCGAGGCGGGTAGTAACCCTCGATAAAGGTTATGGTTTTGGCACTGAGATTGTGGTGGGAGTATGGATATACCTTCTGGGTAGGAGTTGCGTCCCCAACTTGTTGTGGCGACAAACCTTTAGTATTCGCGTTTTTTGGTAAGCACGTTGGCTACAGGGCAACGGACGGTCGAAAGTGAACGAGGATACTCTGCCCTATAATGAGGAGTACCAGATTGGGTCTAACTTAGTAGCCTTAGAGTTGTTGTTAGATACCTGCGACTGTAGTAGCTCGATTAAACTTTCTGAGCTTTTTCATAGAGTATGACTTCAGGCGGTAAGCTCCGGGAAGAAAAATTTTAAGTTGTAAGTTTCGGGGACGAAACTTCTTTTAAGTTGTAAGTGATGTAAAGAACTCTAAATATTTATTTAATAAATAGTCTAAAAGTGAATTTGACCTGGTTTGATTCAAAAGACCTATGTTGATTTATCTAGTCAATTGCCAGTGTGCGAGTTGCACGTTTTTACGAGACAAAAAGGCTACTTTCCAATCCGGACATTGATCTTGGAAATCCGAGTTGAACGTTGCGATCGTCTCGTCGAACTGAGTGAGATTTATATTCAGCACTTTTCGATCTGACGGTCGGATCTTCCAAAATTCAGCGAAGAAGCGGGCAATTACCGCGACCAATATAACAGTGGTCTGCGCAGAGGTCGCTTAAGTGAATTACTGTATGGAACAGTAACCCTGATTTTCGGGACCTGACGAATACAACGTTGATAATTCACTGTTCGGAATCCGAACATAGCATTTCAGGTAGTCGATTGAACGGGCTCGATGTTCTGAACGCAATGGCGCAGTCGAAAATTCTGTTTGACGACTCTGGAATCTCGAAAAGCGCAAAAACTGTATTGACACAGTTATTATGGACCGAGATTTATCCGGGCAGTTTCGCTAAAATCAGAGATCGCTACCTGGTAGGTCGTCGTCACGAGCAATGGCGCACGTCCCATGGCAGTCCATTTTCCGTTTTCGACGACCAGATCGCCTCGAAATGCGTGAAATAAGGCAAAAAAGTGGATAATTTCACATAACCCCATTGAAGTTGCCTCGATTTGCGTGCCAATTCTTAGATAAGGACTTAAGTGCAAAGATAGCTACCGTAGGGACCTAATAGCTATAAAAGGGCTTGAAGGGGTGAAATGCATATATGCATATTGCTATATAGAGGCATTCACACCGAGCTAGGGTTTTCAGAAAAACCCACGCCAGAGCTCGCCCTAGCGCTTCTCAACAACCATCCTCCTCGCTGCCTTGCTTCCTGGAGCCCTTCCCAGCACCGGCCCGCCGCCTCCCCTTGCCGGAAAAAGGGAGGGAGACCAAGGCTCTTGATCTCGGTCTTGGAGAGAAGGCAACCAACAAGGTCTTTGGGATCAAAACACGTCCAGTGGAGTCCCCGGGAAGCCGCAGCCGACCTGTGTTGGACCTGCCCCCGACCGCCGCCGTGCGCGCCGGGGGACCTCTCCTCCTTTTTCTAGTCTCCGGCGAAGGCAAGTATGGAAGTTTTTCTTGTTTCGTTTTCGGGGACCCAGCACTGTGTTATGACCATCCCAGGATCACCCTGGTGCAGCCACGCGGTCCACGGTGCCCTGGTTGACGGCCGGAGAGCTAGCTGCCGGAATTATCGTTTTCCGTCCGACCTCGCGCGCGGCGTGATCCGGCCATCAACGCGCCGATCAGAACCGTTGGATCGGCTCCTCTCGGTGACTGCAACATCCCCACGAAGCAGGAAGCGGATCGATGAGGATCGAGCCCAAACGAAGTTGCCCTAGGAACCGGGTGGTTGGCACCTTCGCCGATCGTCGCCGCCCGGCGCCCGCCGCTGCCTTCCGGCGTGGCCACCACTGCACCAAGACTCCTGTAAACGATAGGGGTCTTCTGGTCCATGTCCACCGGCCCGGAGCTACCTCGCCGGAATCTGCATTAGAGGCCTTAGAGCTTCACCGGAGCTCCGCCGCACGCGCGCCGCCGGCGACTCCAGACCTCCGGAAACGGTGCAGGTAGGCCCCTTCATCATTTCGTGACCAATGGTGGTGTGCATGGGAATCCTAACGTCGGGTTCAGATTCCCGCAGTTGCACCCGAAACCATCTTCTCGGGCTCATCTCCGGCCGCCGTCGCCCCGGCCGCGGGGCTCGACCCCACATGGACTAACTCCTTCTGGGAACCTCCTCTAACCTATGCTCACCCTTGAAACAGGTCGGAACCTGGTTGCACTAAGATCACCCAAAACCGAGCTTGAGCCATTCTTGGGTGTTGCTCGGCCACTGTTCCGGCCGACCTCCGGCCCCCCTCAGGTGAGCCCCACTGTCCACAGTACGTGCTTAACATGAGCTCCATCTAACTTTAGATTTGATCAAGTCTAGGTTGTGTACTAGCATAGTTGCGAATTGGACACAAAAAAGGTTTTGGGCCAACTTTATTCTCGGAACCGTGGCAGTCCAATTCTGTGAGCACGGCGTTCGTGTCATAACAAACGCGCTGAAAGTTACGGCGCAGCTTTTGGACTCCCGGATTTTGAGAACGAGTCGAAACATTGGGTTAATGCAATAGCTCTAGGCAAATTAAATTACATTTGGAATAAAATGCGATTCGGACTTGCTGGCTGTCCTTAGACAGCGTTTACACGCTACTAGGCATCTTGTTAGAGTTCAGTAGGTCCTCATTGATCGAGAGTTAGATTCTGTGCGGTAAATCGGCAATATTGCCCCGTATAAACTCCGTTACTGTCGTGTCGTCGGGACGGTATATGTGAGTCTAGTTCTGACTACAGTCTCTGTTCAGGGCCAGCAGTTCAGCACCAGCCTCCCGGTAATCTAGCGGGAGTTCGGGATCGGCCTTCATTCAGGTGGGTTGGTTTTACTTTATTCCTAGCCTCTAAATTCTATCTATTGGACGGGGTCTATTCTAAGTGTACTGGGTTACATAATGAGGGTGATAGCTTATGCATGTTAGTGGGTTCGCTATAATGACTAGCGTCGATGCCGACGGTGTTCTTTTTTCATCCATATATGTCAGCGGGCCACCTTCGAGGCGCGCGCAGTATTACCTTGTTTCGATTATGCACTTTACCTCATTTACTCATTACTCTTACTATTCTTATTGTGATACTGACATGTGGTGTACCGGTACTTGGCTCGAGGTTGCCACACGCGGCACCGCGGTTTGGCCAACGCAGAGGGTGCGCTTTTCCGGAAAAGAGGTCGTAGAACCCGGTTTACCCACGAGGTGACGTAGTGGGGGCCCCTATTAGTTGTGGGGTTGAGGCGCCTAGGTGCGAGCGGAGCGACCCGCCGGTTTAGTTGTCCGGCGCGGTTGGCCGGTGTTGCAGGTACGGTATGGGGCCGTCGGTAGTGGACGACGCGGCGGGTATTACAGGATGCAGGTGTACAGGTGCCTTTCCTCCTTGGGAGGAGGTTGCTCCAGGTCTTCACGGTTTGGTTTATTATTCTCCTGCTTACTGTTTCTGCGTCACTGAATCCCACTTCGTGACAGGGTCCAGACGGGGAGGGAGGTAGGCGGCGGTGGGTGAGGACGGGACAGGAGCAGGGGTCGCTGGGGACCCTGGACTGTATCTATTCTTTTATTCTCGCTTTTCATTACTCTGTAGTCATGTGAGTGGTTCGCGATACCTCGTGGGGTCGGCATGGATGTCGGTACGGGCTACATTTAGTGCCCCTAGTGGGATATCTTTCCCTTTTATTTCTATCGGCCATTTGAAAATCAAGAAGGCAGAAGCCAAGGAAAAGATTGCGAAAAGTTTTTAAAATCAAGTGTCGTGTGGGCACTGGTTTCAAAACCCTGGAATTATGGATTGCAAAAGGGATTTCAAAACTGTGGATTTATCCTTTCCAAATTGATCGGCCATACGTTCTTCTTTTATTAGTTTAGAATACTGGTGCTTGTGAACAACTGTGGTGATTGATTGGTGTGTATGTTGGAACATGTACTGAACGCTACGCCGTGCACGTACAGGGGAGACTCTGTCCGGTTGCAGAGTGACCCTGTACGTGTGGCGGGTCTGGGCACGCGCGGGGAAGAGGGGTTCTCTTAAAAAAAAAAAAAAAAAAAAATTTTACGCGTCAAATATTCGGCTTTATGAATCGTTTCCGCTAAAACAAACCCCCGGGCGTGACAGAACGCGGACGAACTCTCCTAAAATTAATATAACCCACAGATGATATGATGACTTATATTGGGACACTGTGATTGAGACAAAGGCTATAATCTCGCATGCAAATGATTTTATTCAGTAAATCAATTTTTTCAATCTTTTGACACTATTTTACAACTTTTAAAATAAAGACAGTTGCATGCATGCCCGGACATTCAGGTAGGGCCACTATTTATTGCTACACTATCATATTAAGACTTGACATGTTTTATTGCTCTCTTTGCTTCAGTTGCTTGTCGCTCGAGTATGAGCAGGGGTTTGGGATAGTATAGCCAAGGTTATGTAGCTATTATAAACTTGTGGGGTGTTGCGGGTGACGGCGACGTAGGCGGTCGGCCGGATGTTTATCCTGCATCAGACTGGGGTTGAGTCTGGTCTTTTAGGCATCAGCAGGGATCGGGTTTCTAGTGGATGGTTTTTCCCACTATTGAGTACTATGGCATCAGATCAGGGTTTCTTAGTGGATGGCTTTTCCACTTTGATCATAGTCATGATCCAGCCTGCTGTTTACGACACTTATGATACTTATTACTGAGGTACTTACTCGTGTGGGTCGCTCCCCTCGAGTGCCACTCCGGAGTGTGTTACAGGCAGGCTTGAGTCCTTGAGACTCTCATTCCTATCGGTGTTATGCATTGGCCAGCATACCCGATTTGGCAGGCAAGGCGCAGCAGGCAGTACCAGTTTTACTGGTGGCATAAGATTGGGTTTATTCAGGCAGGCATGTTAGATACTGATGCTACATACAGTCATTCCTTTTGGCACTGCATTTAGAGGCATGCTAGGGTGGTTTCCCTTTATTCAGCAGTTATGTTTACAGCTTTACCACTTATTCCTTTCTGGCCTCTAGTAGTCCTAGTGGGTGCGTCAGAGTTGAGGTTTTGCCCACTAGGGGAGGCTACTGTTTTATCTGGTAGTCTCACCCCCATTGTCTTTTCTGTTTCTTTCGTCTCCTTTATTTTTGCAGAGTCGTCTGCGGGAGCTGCTAGGCCATCGGCAGCTGATCGAGGTAAGGGGATCGCTGACTAGATAGATCTCTGGGAGACTGAGAGCTTGTTAAATAGAGCTGCACCCTTTACTCAGACTGTGGTATTCTCTTTTATTTAGGTCTGGCTTTCGCCAGCTGGAGTACTATTTTGGTGAGCTGGGAGATTATTGACTTATACAGCTTATTTGTAGTCCAGTCTGAGATACTATGTGGTTCTTTCACTTCAGCTCTGTCTTAGCTTCTTTTATTGTTATGATATATCGGTAGCAGGTTACCAGTCGCTTCGTGTACTCGGGAAATCCCATGTGCACGGCGGATCTGTTGGCGAGCCCGGGTTCCGGGGCGTGACAGTATAAGTGGTATCAGAGCTTAGGGATAGGTCAGTTGGGACTTAGGAAACCCTAGGCTTTTGGCAGACCCTAGGATAATAGGGCCGAGAGACGAGACATTTTGCGGGAAGTCGTTAATTTATTGTTTGACTTTTTCAGTGAGAGAAGAGGGACCGACATACCCAAATTTCTGGTGCACGGTTATGTTGGCTGCAGACAACATAAAGTCACAGAAATGGGGATGTCTTTGACTGTCGCCTAGATTGGGTCGTGTGGAATTTTATTTTGCTGATTTGTGGCTTTTGGTGACAGTATGTCGCCCCGTCGTCATTTTTCCGTCGGGGATATTTCTACCCCTTCTGAGAAGCCCGAGCAGGCGGTATCTGCTGAGCTGGGAGAACTACGGGCCTTGGTGACCCATTTGGTGGCAAGAAGCTTTCGACAGGACCAACGCCTGGAGCAGTTGCTGGCGCAGAGAGGTGACTTGGCGGTTGACGAAGGGGCCAGGACTTTCGAGCAGCGTCCAGACAAGAAACGCCCCGCCCAGATAATGATGGACAGGCCAGTTCAGGGAGACCACCACGACCCCTGCGGCCCCAGTCTACGGGCCGTGGGCGTCTTGATCGACGAGGACCTGGTAGATCGCAGAGGCCTCCGCAGCAGCAGTCTCGACAGTCTCGGGCGTCGGTCCGATGCATTTTCTGTAGGGGGCAGCATTCATCAAATACCTGTGGCTTGAGGGAGGGTCGATGCTTCCGATGTGGGCAGCCAGGCCACATCCGACCTACGTGCCCCTTTCGGGTTTTAGTAGCCACCTTCTTCAGCATTGGCCCCTACCGCATCCCAGCAGAGGTCACAGAGGCCTCAGCGGCATAGGCAGCAGCAACAGCAGGTAAGGCAGCCTCAGTCTATAGTTAGGTGCATTTTCTGCGAAGGTCAGCACACTTCAGGTGCTTGTGACTTGAGGTTCGGCCGCTGTTTCAAGTGCGGACAGCCCGGGCACGTGCGAGTTACGTGTCCTTCGGGGATAACGGTGGCACCTACTTCGGCATCTGTCCCTACCACTTCCCAGCTACGACCGGGAGCTTCACCGACAGATCTTCAAGGAGATCAAGTTTCATTCCCCCGCCCTTCTGGAGAGAGACAGCCGTTGTTGAGCAGTCAAGATGGCTTAGCGCAGGCAAGGGATTCTGCTATGGCTGATCGAGTGGAGGCAGGTATGATTTACTTTCTGGCATAAGGACTCGTACCTCGTTTTTATAGGGGCATCTCTTTTATTTGTAGAGAACGTACATCATTGCATAGGGTTAGGAATAGGACTCTCACCTTGTGCACAGGAGGTGTAGATTCCCGATTGAACTCTGCACATGGAGGAGTGCTGTTAGCCCCGCCCGATTTAGATCGAGTCCTGGATTATGCCAGTAGACCTATTGGACCTGAGTCAACTGAAGGACTTCGATGTGGTCCTCGGGATGGACTGGCTGGCTCGGTATTTTGCGACTATTGATTGTGCCGCAAGGACCGTCACTTTTAGAAAGCCAGACCAGAAAATGTTGGTATATCGGGAATGTCAGAGCGCTTTCTTTGCCTCTATGATTTCGACTTCCCGAGCGAGGCTGATGATCCGTCGAGGATGTGTAGCCTTTTTGGCTGGTGTTGTTGAGGGGCCTACGGCGGCGCCGGAACTCGGGGATATCCCTATTGCCCGCGAGTTCCCGGATGTTTCCCACCTGAGCTGTCTAGCATGCCGCCAAATAGGGAGATTGAGTTCGTGATTAACGTAGTTCCAGGAACTGCGCCAATCTCTAAGGCTCCATACCGGATGACACCGGCTGAGCTGCGAGAGCTTAAGGCGCAACTCCAGGATTTAATGGATAAGGATTTTATTAGGCCGAGTGTATCACCTTGGGGTGCGCCGGTGCTATTCGTAAAGAAGATGGGTCACTTCGACTATGTGTGGATTATAGAGAATTAAAGTGACCATCAAGAACTAGTACCCTTTGCCGCGCATCGATGATCTCTTTGATCAGCTGCAAGGGTCTTGCGTATTCTCTAAGATAGATTTGCAGTCCGGTTACCACCAGTTGAAGGTGAAGGCCGTAGATATTCCGAAAACGGCATTTAGATCACGGTATGGGCATTATGAATTTACAGTTATGCCTTTTGGGCTAACTAATGCCCCTGCCGCATTCATGGATTTAATGAACCGGATCTTCCGACTATACTTGGATCGATTCGTAGTAGTATTCATTGATGATATCTTGATTTACTCCCGAAGTGATATTGAGCATGAGGAGCACTTAAGGATCGTGCTGCAACTTCTGCAAGAGAAGAAGTTGTATGCCAAGCTGGCAAAGTGCGAGTTTTGGCTTCGGGAGGTAGTCTTCTTGGGCCATGTGATTTCCGTTGCAGGTGTGGCGGTGGACCCAGCGAAGATTGAGGCAGTCTGTGATTGGCCCCGACCGACGACGGTTTCTGAGGTACGTAGCTTTATGGGTTTAGCTGGGTATTACCGTCGGTTTGTGGAAGGCTTTGCGAAGCTCTCCACACCCCTCACTCGCTTGACGCGTAAGGGAGTGAAGTTTATCTGGAGTGAGGACTGTCAAAAGAGCTTTGAGGAGCTGAAGAATAAACTGATGACCGCTCCTATCCTTTCCCTTCCTGTTATGGGAAAAGGATATGTGATCTATAGTGATGCATCACACAGCGGACTTGGTTGTGTGCTGATGCAGGAAAGGAGGGTAATTGCTTACGCATCAAGGCAACTCAAGGATTATGAGAAGAATTACCCTACCCATGACTTGGAGCTTGCTGCTGTAGTGTTTGCACTGAAGCTTTGGCGTCATTATCTATATGGGGAGCATTGTGAAATCTACACCGACCACAAGAGCCTAAAATACCTGTTCACACAGAAGGAGTTGAATTTGAGGCAACGTAGGTGGTTAGAGCTATTAAAGGATTATGATATTCTCTACCACCCAGGCAAGGCTAATGTGGTCGCTGATGCCTTGAGTAGGAGGGCGGTGCAAAGTTTGTCTATGTTGATCACAGACCAGGCACCGCTATTAGAGGAAATGAGACGACTCGAGATAGAGGTTGTGTCCCCTGGGGTCACTGCTAGACTGACATCTTTAGTCTTGCAGCCCACTCTGCTGGACAGGATCAAAGAGAAACAGAGTGAGGACCCCCACTTGGCCAGGATTAGAGATCATATTCCGAGTGATCAGTCAGGGGACTTTACGGTAGATGCCTCGGGAGTACTGAGGTACAGGAACCGAGCATGTGTGCCAATACATGTGGAGATTAGAGAACAGATATTGCGAGAGGCCCATTATACACCTTATACCCTACATCCTGGTGGGACTAAGATGTATAAGGACCTCAAGGCACACTTCTGGTGGAAAGGCATGAAAAAGGGATATTGGGAGATTTGTGGCCCAGTGTTTAACTTGTCAGCAAGTGAAAGCTGAGCATCTAGTGCCAGCTGGCAAGTTACAAAGTCTCCCAATCCCCGAGTGGAAATGGGACCACATTACAATGGACTTTGTGGTCAGACTACCGAGGGCCCAGGGAGGAGCAGACGCTATCTGGGTAGTTGTAGATAGACTTACCAAGTCGGCGCACTTCTGCCCATGCAGACTACGTGGCCACTTGAGCGACTAGCCCAGCTATATCTAGATGAGATAGTTAGATTACATGGAGTACCAGCCTCCATTGTATCAGATTGAGACCCGAGGTTTGTTTCACGTTTCTGGATGAGTTTGCAGACAACCTTGGGAACTCAGCTTAGGTTCTGTACTGCTTTTCATCCGCAGACGGATGGACAGTCAGAACGGACGATACAAATCCTGGAGGACATGCTGAGGGCTTGTGTCTTGGATTTCGGCGGAGGGTGGATTCGGCAATTATCTTTGGCTGAATTCACGTACAACAATAGCTTTCAAGCGAGCATTCAGATGGCTCCGTTTGAAGCATTGTATGGACGCAAGTGTCGATCACCACTTTATTGGAGCGATGTAGGCGAAAGGCGGACCTTGGGACCAGATGTCTTGATAGAGGCAGAGGAGAAGGTCCGAGTGATTCGACGGCATCTGCAGACCGCCCAGAGCCGACAGAGGAGTTATGCCGAGGTTCGGCGATGAGACTTAGAATTTCAGGTTGAAGATCATGTATTCCTGAAAGTCTCGCCGTCCAAAGGAATCAGGAGGTTCGGCATTCGTGGGAAACTTAGCCCCCGATATATTGGACCCTTTGAGGTATTGGGGCGTATCGGGCCAGTTGCCTACCGACTCGCACTTCCTCCAAGGCTTGCTGGTGTCCATGATGTATTTCATGTTTCTACTTTGAGGAAGTATATCTTCGACCCATCGCACGTCATCGACTTCACACCGCTTGAGATCAGCGAGGATTTGAGGTATGAAGAACGCCCACTGCGAGTTCTGGATCGAGAGGTGAAAGAATTACGCAGTCGGGCCATTCCCTATGTGAAGATCCAATGGAGCAATCATGACGAGCGCGAGGCTATATGGGAGCTCGAGTCGGAGATGAGGAATGCTCACCCCTACTTATTCGAGACATCGGACTGAGAATTATTGTTTAGTCTCGTTTCGAGGACGAAACTCTTTTTAGTGGGGGAGGATGTGATGATCCGGACTCCCCGCAAGAACTGTGCAACATTAAACAGTGACTGTGGGGAGCTTATTCGGTGAAACAGAGCTTGTAGATTTGAAATTGGACATTTAATATAGACTCTGCGCGAAAATCGGAGCAAATGGAATTTTCCGGGAGCTTTCGGCAAAATTTCGGATGAGAATTTGGCGAAATGGACAGCGGATTTGGACTCAGCGCGCGAAAACGGTCAAAATGGTATATTCACTTTATTTTTTCGCTAAAGTTTACTGTTCACCGGAACAGTAACTCCGGCTTGCCGGAATTACTGTTCCGGCAGCCGGCGGCGACCGGCAGGCGGCGGCAGGCGGCGGCACAGCGGCGGCGCGCGGCGGAGCAAGGCGAGGGGCGGCGGCGCAAGGCGCGGGCTGCAGCACTGGTGCGCGGTCCATGGGCCTGGCGTGCACCGGGAGCAGCGAAGACCCCCTTGCCACGTGGCGCTTCCCCATTGGTTCGCCGGCTTCTAGAAGCGCGTGGGAGGGTGACACGTGGCACACCCGGATTGGCTGACAGGATCCGGAAGACCCGGCGCGGAGACCGGGCCTGTGCACCACGTGGACACGTGGCGGCTTCTGAGTGGCCCTTGCACAGGCTGTTTCCTGTTTTGTGAACGCGTGGTGCGTTTTGGTTGGCCCGTTTCGGTGTTCCCTGTTCGGATCCGATCCTGTGTGGAGCCCCAGCCCATTATAAATAGCAATCCCCACCCCCTCTCATTCCCACCTCGATTTGCAGGCCTTAGAGTGAGAATCAGGGCATGTGCCCTATACGAAAATTCTTCCTCTCTCTCTCCTCTCTCTCTCTTCAGAATTTTAGAATTTTTGAAGATACCGATAGTGAGTTATCTGCGACGCGGCGCACTGCGACGGTTTTCTTTTTCGGCCCATTTTCCGTCGCAGTTCAGTCGAAAATTCCCTGTGTGCTAACCAGGAGGAATTTTTGGACGATTTTTGTGGCAGCGCGTTCCTAAGAGGTAAGGCTTTGATTTTCGTGTTGATCACTTTGCTCCATTTCATACTTTTGGCACGATTCCCGAGGTCTCTTTGACCCCCCTTTTTGCTGTGGAAATTTCTGGACAGTGTCAACTTCTCCGATTTTTATCTTGGCGTAGGAGCATCAGATTGAGGTGTTTTAGGAGTCCATTTTGATCTACTCTTCGCGAGGAACGCAACCGTAATTTTTTTGGATTTTCCTGAGCACTTTATAGAGTTGAAAAACTCCTCTTTTCTCGTGCTGTTTGAAAAACAGTAAATATTGTACTTTTGGGACTTATATTGAACAGCTGTGCGCTGATTTGCAGGATTTTAGGAATGTGGACAACCAGGAGACTACCTGGGGTGTAGTTTGAGCTGCTCGAGGTGGGCGGTTGTTGCTTACCTCATTTTTGACAAGCTCACTGGGATTACTGGAACTCCCCTAAAATTTAATTGATGAGAACAATTGGGACAAACTAATATGACAATTGATGAGAACAATTGGGACAAACTAATATGACAATTGATGAGAACAATTGGGACAAACTAATATGACAATTGATGAGAATAATTGGGACAAACTAATATGACAATTGATGAGAACAATTGGGACAAATTAAATTGATGAGAACTATTGGGACTACTAACAGGACTACTAACAGGACAATTGATGAGAACCGCTGGGACGAACTCTCCTAAAAATTAATATAACCCCACAGATGATATGATGACTTATATTGGGACACTGTGATTGAGACAAAGGCTATAATCTCGCATGCAAATGACTTTTATTCAGTAAATCAATCTTTTCAAATCTTTGACACTATTTTACAACTTTTAAAATAAAGACAGTTGCATGCATGCCCGGACATCAGGTAGGGCCACTATTTATTGCTACACTATCATATTAAGACTTGACATGTTTTATTGCTCTCTTTTGCTTTCAGTTGCTTGTCGCTCGAGTATGAGCAGGGGTTTGGGATAGTATAGCCAAGGTTATGTTAGATTATAAACTTATGGGGTGTTGCGGTGACCGCGGACTGTAGGCGGTCGGCCGGATGTTTATCCTTGCATCAGACTGGGGTTGAGTCTGGTCTATTTTAGGCATCAGCAGGGGATCGGGTTTTTCTCTAGTGGATGGTTTTTTCCCACTTATTGAGTACTATGGCATCAGATCAGGGTTTCTTAGTGGATGGCTTTTCCCACTTTGATCATAGTCATGATCCAGTCCTGCTGTTTACGACACTTATGATACTTATTACTGAGGTACTTTTACTCGTGTGGGTCGCTCCCCTCGAGTGCCACTCCGGAGTGTGTTACAGGCAGGCTTGAGTCCTTGAGACTCTCATTTCCTATCGGTGTTATGCATTGGCCAGCATACCCGATTTGGCAGGCAAGGCGCAGCAGGCAGTACCAGTTTTACTGGTGGCATAAGATTGGGTTTATTCAGGCAGGCATGTTAGATACTGATGCATACATACAGTCATTCCTTTTGGCACTGCATTTAGAGGCATGCTAGTGGTGGTTTCCCTTTATTCAGCAGTTATGTTTACAGCTTTACCACTTATTCCTTTCTGGCCTCTAGTAGTCCTAGTGGGTGCGTCAGAGTTGAGGTTTTGCCCACTAGGGGAGGCTACTGGTTTATCTGGTAGTTCTCACCCCCATTGTTCTTTTCTGTTTCTTTTGTCTCCTTTATTTTTGCAGAGTCGTCTGCGGGAGCTGTTAGGCCATCGGCAGCTGATCGAGGTAAGGGGATCGCTGAATAGATAGATCTCCTGGGAGACTGAGAGCTGTTAAATAGATGCTGCACCCTTTACTCAGACTGTGGTATTCTTCTTTTATTTTAGGTCTGGCTTTCGCCAGCTGGATGTACTATTTTGGTGAGCTGGGAGATTATTGTACTTATTACAGCTTTATTTGTAGTTCCAGTCTGAGATACTATGTGGTTCTTCCACTTCAGCTCTGTATTATGCTCTTTTATTGTTTATATTATATCGGAGCAGGTTACCAGCGCTTCGTGTACTCGGGAAATCCCATGTGCACGGCGGATCTGTTGGCGAGCCCGGGTTCCGGGGCGTGACACACAGTGCGGCCCGGCCCGGCCGGTTTCGGGCGCGCACAGTGCGGCCCGGCCCGGCCCAGCCCGCACACGGGATCCAGCCGGACGCCTGCTTGGTCCGACCCGCGCCGGCGCCCGCCACGTGTCCCCCGAACACGCCGTAGCCGTGCAAGCCGCCGCGGGGAGCGCCACGTGTCCCTGCCCGCGTCAACGCGGTAGGTGGCGCCCGTGAATCAGCGGGCGCCACGTGGCACCGCCCACGTCGCCCGCGCCTGCCCCGCGTACGGCCACCTGCCCGCGGCACCTGCCCCGCGCGCTGCGTGGACCGCGCGCGCATGCGCCCGCCAACCGGCTGCTGCCACGTGGCGCGCCCCGGTCCACGCCTCCCCGCGCACTCCCGCAGACCGAGCGCACCAGAGCCGCCCAATCAGGCGCTGCCACGTGGACACCCGCCGGTCCACGCGCCTCGCGGTGCACCCCGGCCCAAACCCCTGCGCTCCGTGGACCCAGCTGCGTGCGCCGGCCAATCAGGGCCTGCCACGTGGCTCCCCCGCCGGTCCACGGCTCCCCCATGCACCAGAAATCCAGTAAATTTTCCGGGAGTCCGTTTTTGGGCATCCGGACTCAGAATTTGGCAAACAAAAAGCCATTTTCAAGCGTTTTTCCGTGCTGAATCCATTTCCGCCGTCTGTTTGGCCTAATTCTTTTTCAAAATTTCGGCAAACCCAGCCGAAAGCCAACACAGCTAATAAAACCTTACAGGGTCCATCTGTGGCATCCCATTGATGCACCATGGGCCAGATACACCAACAACAGGTGTTCTAACAGTGGATCCATCAGAAAAACGCTGCATGGGGTTCGGGGGTCCTACAGAAACTATGCAATCTCGCACGCACTCTTCTCGATAAGCTATATCGTTATGAGTTGAGTGCAGGTTTCTGTCTATGATGTCCATGACATGTTCAGGAGAAGCAGCTGCAGCAGCACGAACATATCCACGAAGGCTCAGTCCGTCTTTGAACTTGTCGTCGACGGGGCTCATTCCAGTGAACATCTCCAGCAGAAGAATTCCATAGCTGTACACATCGCCGAGCCTAGATGGTTTACAGCCCATTCCATACTCTGCACAACATTAGTTAAGTGGAAACAAGCAATACAAGATTGTCAGGTGTATTCATTTGGATTTGGATTTGGTTCCCACTGTTTTCATGCCATAGTTATATTACAACAACAAAATTTGATCTTCTAGGTTATAAACCGACTCTAAAATACAATTAGATATGTAGAACTAAAGTTCTAATTCTCGTGTGTTTAAAAGTCATAATCAGTAGCATGCTATCTTCTCTCTCTCTCTCAAAAAAAAAAAAAAAAAAAAAAAAAAAAAAAAAAAAAAGAAGTCATAATCAGTCAACTTTTAGTAGTAAGCATTGATCAAGTAATCGTACTATCTTTTCGTGGCTAATATGTAGTGTCCTTTTTTATTTCCTACAATATTTTTTTTCCCCTTTTCTACTAACTTTTACATGAAATTTCTCATTTTGTTTATTAAACTTATGCTATTCAATTGTTTTGCTTCAAAAGATAGTGAGCAGCCAAAAAATATTAGATATGGTATAGTTAGGAATGAGATAAAAATGTGTTATTTTTTTTTCTGAAATGTTGTAAAGAACCAAGTAAGTTAACATTTTGTTGCATTATTCTCACCTGGAGGAACATAACCAATAGATCCTTTGATTCCCACGGTGTTGGTAGATGAACACTCAGATGATTCGTCAGGCTTGTGCTGCAGAAATTTTGCTAATCCGAAATCACCCACGTGCGCTGTCATTTCATTGTCGAGAAGGATGTTGCTGGGCTTAAGATCACAATGAACAATTGGCACGGACCCACGGTGATGAAGATACTCTAACGCCGAGGCTACGTCGACGGCTATTTTCAACCTCTGGATTAGACTTAGGCTTCTGAATGGTCTATTATCGCTTGCATTTGGATGTAGCCACTCTTCTAAGCTCCCATTAGGCATGTACTCAAAAACCAAGGCCTTGAAATCGTTACCGTGGTGATCCAAACTAGAGCACGACGTAAGAATTTTGACGAGATTTCGATGTCGAATGCTCCTTAGGGCCTCACATTCAGACATAAAACTCTTGAAAGCCCCGTGCTGTTGAAGGTTAAGCACTTTCACCGCGACAATATTGGCATTTTCGTAGGTCATGGTGGCTTTATAAACCGATCCAAAACTGCCCATGCCGATCAGACTATCTGAGGAGAACCCATCTGTAGCTCTGAAGAGCTCACTGTAAGATACTTTCACATGTCGGTTTCTTAAGGAAAACCTCGACAGCGGCTTTCTTCGGGAGTTTTTAATCAAGTGATGCATCCCAAGTAAGCACATAATTATTATTAAACACAAAATTGCTCCACCTATGGGAATGAGTATTACCTTGAATTTATTATCGGCGTGATGTTGTGCTGCATCTGATGTGCATTTTGGCAATTGTAATTCTGGAATTCCACCGCAGAGTTTATTATTTCCTATAAGCGATACTTTGCTCGCATTCTTAAAGACCCCTTCCATCGGCACTCGCCCCTCAAAACTGTTGAAGGAGAGATTCAAGTATTGTAGATCTGGGAGCTCATCAAGGAATGCTGGTATTTGGCCCGAGTAGAAGTTTTTTGAGAGATCAAGCTCCTTGAGCCCTCTTAATTTGCTCAAGGAAGAAGGAATGGACCCTTGAAATAAGTTATTCTCTAAATGAAGAATTTCCAAGATAGCGCATTTGCCGATGGTGTCTGGAATCCCACTAGAGAGCCTGTTATTTGAGAGATCAAGCTCCTCAATGTTTATCAAGTTGCCCACTTCTAATGGTAATGAATCGTTCAGTAAATTATGCGACAAGTCAAGGAAGATTGCGAGCGACGAAAGGCTCAAAACTTCTTTCGGAATGCTGCCGCTTAGCCTATTATTTGATAGATTTAACAACTCCAGCGTTAACATGTTGCGTAACGCCGGGGGAATGACTCCTTCAAATTTGTTGCTGCCGAGATAGAGTTCGTCCATTCGAGTTAGGTTGCCCAACGTGCGCGGAATTTCTCCCGAAAGCATGTTATTTGACAGACCTAAATACTGTAATTGCCAAAGATGACCGATTTCTACAGGAATGGTGCCTCGAAGATCATTAACACTCATATCAAGAGAAGCCAGATTGATTAAATTCTCAATCTAAGAAGGTATAATTCCTGACAATTGGTTGTTATCTAGTCCCAAAAAATAAAAACTAGTGGAAAGATTGACTATCGATTTGGGCATCATGCCTTGAAGTAGATTGCCTCCTAGTTGCAACAGTTGGAGATTGGTGCAGTTGGTCAGTGCTGTAATGAAGCTCCAATCACTAGGCTTCCTGGCTTCGAGTTGATTATCGTCCAATTCGAGCCACGAGAGATTCTGCAAGGCTCCGAGGCTCGGCGGTATCGTGCCGTGGAATGCATTGGACGTTAGCTCAAGGTTGTTGAGCTCAGAAGCATTGGACAAGGATGCTGGAATTCGGCCCCCGAGCTGATTATCATACAAATAAAGGATCTGAAGGTTCGGAAGAGCATTTCCGATATCGGAGGGTAGAGTTCCCTCGAGTTGGTTTTCAGGGAGTGCTAAGCGCTTCAGGGATGAAAGATTGTAAAGGGATGACGATATTTCTCCTGTTAAGTTGTTCATCCCGAGAGTGAGATATTCGAGAGATGAAAGTCGTCCGAGCGAGATCGGGATCTCCCCGGAAAGATCATTGTAAGAGCAGCTCAAGACAGAGAGGAATGGAAGTTCTGTTAGATTGGAAGGGATCGTTCCTTGTAACATGTTTCGTTGCAGGATAAGCTCTTGAAGGCCGGAAAGATGCGATAGAGTTGGCGGGATCTCACCGTTGAGCGTATTATCTCTCAAGTTGAGTAGTTGAAGATTTGAGCAATTGCCGATCGAAGACGGGATCGTTCCGCGAAGAGAATTCACACTCAGGTTGAGATATCGCAGCCGGCGCAAGCTGCCTAGCTCTTCCGGGATGCTCCCGTCTAGCTTGTTGTCGGACAGGTCGATCCTATGGAGGAATGTGAGGTTGGCTACTGATGGCGATATGAAGCCGGCTAGGCGGAGAGACTTGAGGTCGAGGACCGTGACTCGGTCGGGATGCCGGCGGCCGCAGGAGACACCGCGCCACTTGCAGTAATGGAGAGAGCCGTTGTTCCACGAGGAGAGCGCTCCTAACGGATCGTCGTCGACATGGGACTTGAAGGAGAGGAGGGCGACGCGGTCGGATGCAGTTCGTTCGATCCTGGAGGCGGCGCACCGGGCGGTGGAGATCACATATAGTAGAATGATCAGAAAAAATAGCAAAGGGAAGCCTTCCATTCTACGAACTATGAGACAAGAGAAAGCTGAAGGCTGAAGCTATAGCAATCCTGCAGCAGCCCGCTCTTCGTTGGTATTTTGATCTTGGCAACTGGATATATATATAATAATAAATTAACTTCCACGTTCGATCAGTCAAGAAGCCTGTCGTTGCATTAAGGTGGCAATGCCATAATGTGACATTTCCGCAAATTGTGGAAGCTTAATGGTTAATATTCGATACCTAAATACATCTACTTGTAACTGAATATTTATACATTGTAAAAAACAAACGAAGAGGATGTCTAAAAACGCCTAATTGTAGTTATACATTCGAGCACAACAAAAAAAAAAAAAAAAAAAAAAAAAAAAAAAAAAAAAAAAAAAAAAAAGAAAAAAAAAGGAAGAACGAAATGGGTGGCTTAAAAGCACCTACTAACTGTATATTTTATTCGTGCACTGCATTGCAATTTCAATGCAACCATCTAATTTTTTGTGATTAAAAATTTGGTGAAAATTTGTGGACAATTAGTCACGTTGATGTTACTAGAGATGACCGGAGTAAACGAGGAGACTACAAGTCTATGAAACAAAAGGAATTATTGAAGGTTATCATTTTTATAAAAAGGAATACTTAACTAATACATAAAGTGCATAGTGAGGCAAATTCCATCCAATAGATAAGTGAAATTGTACTACATACATTTTTTTTTTTTTTTTAAGGAAAAGGCCCACCACACCCCCACCGATCCAATAGGTGGGTGTGGTGAGACATCTTTCATAAATTATAAAAATATTTTATTTTTAGATAGATAGAATATAAATTATTTTTATTTTTTTTTGGAATGTACTAGTATTATTATTATTATTTTTTTTTTTTAAGTAGGAAAGTAATATTATTCAAAATGTATGGTGACCCCTTCAACTATAGGACTTCTAAAGTAGCTCCTCCGGTTTTTAAGAAAAAAAATGCTGGATGTGCCGTTAAAAAAAGTGTACATTCTATATTTTATCCATCTAATAAAAGTCAACGTATCTTAGAATGTAATATTGTACATCCCAAAAAAAATATATAAATAATATTTTTTAGTAAATTTTCAACATTGTCCTCATAAAGACATGTATTTACACAAATGACTATGTAAAGATAGTAATATCACTTTTAAAAAAATCATCTCAATCCAAATAAAATAAAAAATGGAGGGAACAAATTTCAAAATAGCTTATAGGACATTAAACTTGGAAAATATTTTTTGTACACCCATCTCGGGTGTAGGATATACACCTAATTTATTCTAAAATTGAATAAATTCTACTCGTTATTTGGGGTATATATTCTACATCCCAGATAGGGTGTACCACTAGCATTGCTCATTAAACTTTAAATTTTTGTCAAATAATCCTCTAATTTTTAATTGAGGGACTCGACCTTCTAACATTATCAAATAGTTTAATTCGTCAATTTTCTCAAGAGAAGTTACTAATTAAAAAACCATTTTGGTAGCATGTTTTAAATTTCTGATTTTACAAAGTTTCAAAAACACACAAAAAAAACAACCTATTTTTTCTCTTTTTTGTAATGAAACTAAGATAAAAGGATTGGAGAATATACAAACTGTATCCATCTTTTACTTTTATTTATTAATTTTTTCCAGCGTTAGAATAAAAAGGACAAATTTTAATATGTTTTGAAGCTTTCACAAGATCACATGCAAGAAATTTGTTGAAAATAGACATTAAATTAGTAACTTTTGTATAGACAAAGAGTTATTGAATTATTTGATAATGTTTAGGGTGTCTAGTTATCAAAAAAAAATTTAAAAAAAACTCAGGGATCGATTTGTCAAAACTCTCAAGTTTACAAAATATTTGTATATTTTTTTAAAATGTATGATATATACCCCATTTGGAATGTATAGGTAGTATAACTTATTTTTTTTAAAAATAAATTCAGTTAAAAATATAAAATAATTTGGAATCTCAAGTACGGATCATCATTTTACAACTTGCGCTAAGAATGAAGAGATAGAGATAAAATTTTTAATAAATAAAAATATATGAATATTTCATGGATCATTCCGAATTAACACTCAATTATATTTATATATTTTTTAGATTGAGAGCTCATCCATGCCATTTTTTTTTATATGAGTTTTCATACTTAATTAAACCAAAAAAAATTAACAAATTTAATAACTCTTTTATTTATTAATCATTAGTTGGCCTACTTATATTAAATTTGATAAAATTATTAATTAATTTGATAAAATTCTTATTTTTCTGACTAAAATTATTTAATTTAAATAAAAATCAAAAGTGAAAGGGGTCTCAATCCAAATAATAAAAATTGAGGAGGCAATTTCAGAATTGTCTCTGGTTGAGACTTGAGAGTGTCTCCATTCATTCAACCCACTTTGTGTCATAATCCTACTACACTAATTCAAAAGAGATATTTTTCCTACAAATCTTATTATTAAAAAAAAAAAAAAAACAGATGGGATAAACTCTAGAACCATATAAAAAACTATATGTAAAAAATTATATAATCTAATTTTTTTTATAATGAGAATTTAAAAATATAGTTTATAAAATTTATTTTTGCACTCTTTTTCGTCATCACCATACCTTTTCCTTCTCAGTCCACATTCAGTTTATTTGTACATTACATATATTAACTTATTTTTTAAAAAATTAATATTATAAAATTATAAATTCTAACTTAATAGAAACTCCTGATTAAAGCAAAGGGGGTGGACTTACTTTTTCTTTTTCTTTTTTTTTTGCAACCCAATTCTTCTCCCCCTTCTTCTCTCTCTTGTTCTCCATCAATCTCTCTTTTTTTTTTTTTTTTACTGTACAGCTTATTTTTAAATTATAAATATTATAAAATTAAATTTATATTTAATACACACAATTTAAAACATATAAAAGCTGTGTGTAAAAAAATTACATAATTTAAACTTTTATAAGGAAATTTTAAAAATATAGAGTATAAAATTTACTTTTACATCCAAAATATAAAATAATTTCTCTTGACCACTATTTTTCAGTCTATTAATGTATTAAATACACTAATATATTTTTAAAAAATTAATATTATAAAATTATAAAATTTAATTTGATAAATACAATCTATACTATATAATGTATATAAAAATTTCAGTTGAAATTAAATGTTTCCTCCTATGATAATTTGGGCGAAGGGTGCTCGGGTGGACTCACTCTTTTTTTTTTTCATCACAATTCTCCTCTTTTTTTTCTTTTTTTTTTTATTTTTTTTTATTTTTGATGAATAAAACGAACAGCGTGCTATATTTCTTAAAAAAAAGAAAAAAATTCTTTTCTCTCTCTCTCTATACTAATCTCCAAGTTGATTTGGGCGTAGCGGGCGGGATGGGGTGCAGTGGGTGTGGACGCACTTTTTTTTGTCCAACCCAATTTTCTGGGCCCACTTTTCTTTTTTTTTCTAAACCCAGTTCTCTTCTTTTTTTCTCCATCAATCGCTCCAAGCTATTTTTAAATAATAAATATTATAAAATTAAAATTTATATTTAGTATATAAAATCTAAACCATATAAAAAGTCATGTGTAAAAATTACATAATTTAAATATTTATAATAAAATTTTAAAAATAGTGTATAAATTTTACTTTTATATCTGATATACGAAATATTTTTTCTTCATCACTCTATTTTTTTTTTGTCTATTAGTATATTACTTACCGTAACTTATTTTTAAAATTTTGATATTATAAAATTATAAAATTATAAAATCTAACTCGATAAATACGATCTATATTATATAATATATATAAAAACTTCAGTTGAAATCCAATATGTTCCTCCCATGTTAATTTGGACGAAGGGGGTGCTCACTTTTTTTTTTCATCCCAATTCTTCTCTCTCTATCATTTTCCATATTAATTTGGGCGGAGCGAGCACGGCGGGTGCGATGGGGTGTACCCACATTTTTTTTTTTTTTTTTTTTCCAACCCAATTCTCTTGGCCCACTCATTTTTTGGCCCACTCATTTTTTTTTCCAGCCCAATTGTCTTCTTTCTCTCTCTCCCCAATCAATCACTCTCTCATTTTTATAGTACAAGCTATTTTTAAATAATAAATATTATAAAATCAAAATTTATATTTAGTACATGAAATTTAAACCATATAAAAAATTATGTGTAAAAATTATATAATTTAAATTTTTATAATGAGATTTTAGAAATATAGTGTATACAATTTATTTTTATATTTGCTATATTAAATATTTTTCTTCCGTCATTTTATTGATGTATTACATATACGAACTTATTGTCATGTTTCGGATTACAGCGGAAGCTTCCGAATACGCCAACAAATCTGTCATATGCACTAGTACACATCCTGCACATACAAAGCATCAAAACAATCTGTTGAATAAACAAGTTCTAGAAATTTACAACTAACAGGTAATTATCAGAGTTTCTAAATAAATAAAACTAGTATAGCCAATATATATAAATATTATTCATAAACCTCTAAAATGAAATATCCATAAATACATATATCACCAACTGCCTCACCAGTTAAACAAGTATGTGTTTGTGATGACCGTCTCGCCGGCAATAATAGCCCAATCTAATTTTAAATAATAAATATTATAAAATTAAAATTTATATTTTTTTTGATTAAACAGGAAAAAATCCTATTTGGATAGAAGAAGATAGAAGAAACAAACAGAAAGATACGCATCCACAGCAAGGGGAGGACATGCGACCAAACCCATTCCACATCCGCAAAAAGAAGGAAACCCCTCTAGAACTATATCAGATCCTATACTTAAACACCCCAGACCATATCCAAGCACCAGCTTGCCTACCCTCCTAGAGTCATATTCCACAAAATAATTGTGCTAACAATTCTCCTACCACACTCTCCAGTACAAGTAAGGCGATTGTCAAATATCCTGTGATTCCGCTCCATCCAGAGTTCCCAGCATGTGGCATCGAGGTAATCTTGAGCTCGCCCCTCTATTGTCAATCTAGTCCGTCTCCATCTGGTCGCTAAGTCCCCTGCTTCGTTAAGAAGTGTCGTGAGCAAAAGCTGGTTGCCATGTAGTACCTGACTCCAGACTGAACGAGCATAAAAGCATCGGAAAAGGAGGTGCTCCAGGCATTCGTTGTCGCTGCTACATAAGAGGCAGATTGACGGTCCATACCAGCCCCATTTGATCAACAAATCCGTAGTGAGAACCCTGTTTCTTGCAGCCAGCCATAAAAAAATTTTAATACGAAGAGGTATTTTCATGTTCCAGAGGTGAAGAATTCTGCAGTCATCCACGCCGTCGAAAATGAGAAAGTTGTACGCACTCCGAGCACTGAACCTCCTATTGCTGTTCTTCTCCAAACAATGGCATCCGAATTAAAAACCAATGAGGTGTTCCGGACCACATTGTTTAATTGAGAAAGTTCGCGCTGTCCGCCGTGAGCGAATAGGTTGCTGAAGCCTAGATTACGACTAGAGGCGAAGCAGTGCGGCCAGCAATTCACCGAAATATATTTATGTGAGGTAGAAGCGAACAGGGTTGGGAAGCGATTGCGCAGCAGCATGTCCCCAGTACATCTCGCATGCCAAAAGGGCACTGTCGCTCCATCTCCGAGAGTGAAGCTGGCTGAGGTGTGAAATGGTCCCGTGGTACTGAGAACGCCCATCCAGAGTGGTGAGCACCTCGTGGGAGGTGTTCCACCCGCACAAGGAGATCTGCGTTTGTAGTGCTTATGATGCAGAATTCGCACCCAAGGTAGCGCTTTCGCGTTGTAAAAATTCCAAAAATTCTTCATAAGAAGAGCAGAATTTGTCGCTCTGAGGCTTCGAATTCCTAGTCCACCTAAACACTTGGGGCGGCACACCTATTCCCAGTTTACCAGGTAGTGGAAACCGCTAGTAGGGACCGCGCCTTTCCAGAAAAAACCCCGGCGAATCCTGTCGACTGCTTTAAGAACCCAGGCTGGATTCCTGAAAGCAGAACTAAAAAAAGTAGGGACGCTAGAGAGCACCGAATTTAGCAATACCAGACGACCGGCTCTTGACAGCATCAGACCCTTCCATCCCACCAAGCGCTTGTCTATCTTTTCGATGAGCGGCAAATAATCGATTTTGCGCAGCACCTTCGGGGAGAGAGGGAGGCCTAGATAGGTGAACGGGAACCCGTCGGTGGAGCACCCGAAGACCCTTGCAAGTCTGGTGGCCTGAGAGCTCTCCATGTTGATAGGAATAATGCAACTCTTAGAATAGTTGATCTTTAGGCCTGAAGCCACCGAGAAAGCGTCGAGAACGACCTTGATGACCTCGGCCGATCTCGAATTACCATCGAAGAATAGGAGGAGATCATCAGTGAATTGAAGAGAATGGATAATGACGTCACCGACACCCACCGGCGGCAGCAGCGAATGAGAAACCGCCAGATGAAGCATCTTGTAAAGAGCATAAATGCAAAGAATAAAAAGCAAAGGAGATAGTGGATCCCCCTGCCGGATCCCCCGTTTACATTGGAATAAAGCTGGAATACCGTTGAGCAGCACCGCATTTGAGGAGGATTGTAGAATAGCTTTAATCCAACTAATCCACTTGCTGCAAAATCCTCTCGTCTGTAGTAAATCAACCAGGAAGTGCCAATTAATGTGATCAAACGCACGCTCGAAATCAATCTTAAACAGAGCCGTTTGCTGCTTAGAGGAGTGGAGGTGATGTGTCAAGATGTGCGCCGTGAAGAAGTTGTCGAGAATTGATCGACCTTTGATGAAAGCAGTTTGGAAGGGGTTTATAAGCACCTCAAGGAACCTTTGCAATCGAGACGCCAATACCTTCGAGATGATTTTAGACAACCCGTTAACCAGACAGATCGGTCGGTAGTCCCGCACATCTGCTGCCACGGATTTTTTCGAGATAAGGCAAATCCATCCGCGGTTGAGCTCTTGAAGGTTCAGCCGTCCGCAATGCAGGTTGTGGAAGACCTCCAAGAGATCGTCCATAAGTACCCCCCAAAAACGCTGATAGAAGAGTAATGGAAAGCCGTCGGGACCCGGTGCCTTATCCGGAGCACAAGAGAAAACGGCACATCTGATTTCATGTGCCGGAAAGGGTTCCTGCAAACTTAGAAGATCGGTGCACTCATTAGCGTAGAGCAAAGGTAAGTTAACAACCGGTGAGTTGCAGGAATCTGTTCCCAATTGCTTCTTAAAGAAAGAGAACAAAAGATTAGCCATGGAATTGTGGTCGGTGTGGAAGATAGGCCCGTCGGCCAGCCTAGTGATGTAATTCTTGCTCCTACGAGCATTAGCATAGTGGTGAAAAAACTTGGTGTTCGCATCCCCAACCTTCAGCCAATGTACTCTCGATCTTTGCTTCCATTTCAACTCCTCTTGTAAACACAGCTCCTCGAATCTCACCTTGAGCCTGGGTCTCAGCAATCTTTCCCTCGTCGATAGCGATCTAATCTCTTCCGCACTATCGATCCAGCTGATCCAGAAGAGGCAAAGGTTTGCTTGTGTCTTTAATGCTGACGACAAGCCAGCACTCCATTCTTTTAAGGCCCTCGTTACTCTCAGAATTTTTGAAGCGCAGCTGGAGGCTTGCTTGTCAGTCGTGATAGTGGCGGACCAAGATTTAGAGATAACATCACCGATTGCCGGGTATCTTAGTCAAAATGCCTCGAACCTGAAGAGGTGAGGAGTAGGAATAAACGAGAAAGCTGATAACACAAGAGGTGTATGATCGGACCTAGGCCGCGGTAGAGCCCGAAGGGAGGATCGGGGAAAGAGGGACTGCCAATCCCGAGAGATAAGCGCCCGATCAAGTCGCTCCAAAGTGGGGGAAGATCTCCCGTTCGTCCAGGTAAAGGATTTGTTGATAATATGGAGATCAATAAGTCCAAGATTGTTGACGACGTTCCTAAAAGCCAACATGTCGGCAACGTGCGAGGGTGGGCCGTTCTTGTCTTGAATTGATAACAGTATGTTAAAGTCCCCGATCAAGGCCCACACTCCCACAACTCTAGGTCCAATGGCTCGAAGTTCCTGGAAAAAACCTTCTTTAAGTGTTGCACAGGTGGGACCGTATATGTTGGAGATCGTGAAGGTGGTTCCGTCAACTTTTCTTTTCAACACGGTGTTAAGCGAGTAATCCCCAGCCCAATCTTGGATGCATTCGAAAAGAGAAGGGTTCCATGCGGTAAGCAAACCACCCCTTGTACCCTCGGCATCGAGCGTGCGAAAATCGTGAATATGATATCCACAAAAGGAAAGAAATTTGGAGAAAGAGGTGGACGCCAGTTTAGTTTCCTGTAAACAGATCACTCCATATTTGCAATTTCTAACAAAAGCTCGCACTACAGTGCATTTATCCCGCCCGTTGAGACCTCTCACGTTCCAAGACAGGAACCTAAAGGTTCTGTTTCTAGGCATCTGGAGGAAGGCAACACCCAGGTGACCGCCAGGGGCAGACCGGTTAGATACCCCCCCCCCCCCCCCCCCCCCAGCTCGACGGGCGAGGGTGTCATAGTACCAGGCGGGGCGGGGAGAGCGGCGGAACCCCCCCCCCCCCCCCCCCCCCGCCCTCGTCAACGATCCCGCAGGTGGCCTTGATGAGGCGGATCTCATCCAGCGAGAGCGGCGACCGGTGATCTCGGCTAGTCGGGAGTGCTTCGGCAATCCCCGAATCCGGAAGATGGGAGGACAACAACGCCGAGGCCCGGGGGTGTTGTAGGAGAGCCTGGGGCGCGTCCGAAGGTGGAGCCACCAAGGCGGCACTTGAAGAGCGGGCAGCCTTGGGGGCACACCGCCCCAGCTTTAGCTTCCTACACATAAGATCCTGAGCCCGAAAGAGAGAGGATTTTTGGATCCCCTTGTGTTTCGCGGCTAAACGCGTACTACGTCTACTCGGGAGAAACTTCCCGGGGGCCGGAAGGCCCTTGCAGGGAGGCAAAGACTGGGTCAGGCTGCTCTCATCTGTAGTGCACCGATTTCTGTGAAATAGCAAAACTCGGTAAAAATACTTGTGACACATTTCAAATGTGAGTACAAGTGGGTTGGAAGTATTTCGAATCAACGCAAAAGCCGTTGAGTCGAAAAGTGAGTTGTAGTTGGAAATCGAAACTTCAAGCTTGTAAAATTTAAGCCCACGTTCGCCGAATTCGCAAAATGGCGAAATGCGGCGAGAAGACTTGTAACATATTTTAAATATGATTACAGTCGAGTTCGGTGCGTTTCGGGCTGACGCGAAGGGCATTGGGTCGAAAAGTGACTTGAACCCCGAGGACTTAGCAAAAATTCTGAGATTTCTGAAATTGTGATCACGAAGCTTTTTCAGAGCCCTGTTTCGAAGGCGTAGAGTAATCAAAAAATTCAAAATAAATCGTGGGGTGTCTCAGAAAAGTTTCCTGATTAAAAGGGGTGAAATTCTGGGGTGAGCAATTAGAGGAAATAGGAGAACGAAGCAAAGAAAAATGCTTCGTGAATTCTGAAACTGCAGTTTTCGACAGTGCAGTTGATCGCGAAGCTTTTTCGGGGCTCTCTTTCGAGCGCTTAGAGTAACCCAAAAATTTAAAATAAATCTTGGAGTGTCTTAGAAAAGTTTCCTGATTAAAAGGGGTGAAATGCTGAGGTGGGCAGTTGGAGGAAAATAGGAGAACGAAGTGAAGAAAAATGCTTCGTGAATTCTGAAACTGCAGTTTTTGGCAGTGCAGTTGATCGCGAAGCTTTTTCGGGCCCTCTTCCAAGGGCTTAGAGTAGCCCAAAAATTTAAACAAAATCGTGAAAAGTTTAATAAAAATTTGTATAGTAAATGGGAGAAGAAAATTTTCAGTTTCGATCTCTCCTTTGACGGCAAAACGTGGTGAAAGTGGGCTATCCGAATTTTCTTTCTGCAGGAGAAAAACTGCAGGATTGAGGGCAGTTTTGGGAATCTCTTTTGTAAGTTGGGGCAAATGTGTAAATTCACACTCACCCCCGAACCACCCCTGCAGAGACATTAAATGTTCTCTTCTCTCTCTCCCTCTTGAAAGCCCACACTTTCTCTCTTTCTCCCTGCTACACCAGAGAAGAAAAGAAAGAAAGAAAAGGAAAGCAAAGGAGAAGAAGAAGGTAGCAGCAGCAAGCCTTCTCTTGGCTGCTGCTTCTGGTTGCATCTCGAGGCTTGGGGGGAGCTTGAAGAGAGCATTTAGAAGCCCTCCAAAGTGTGCTCCCACTCCTCTTCATCCTTCCCTCTTGATCAAAGACATCAAAAGAGGTAATATTTAAAAGCTAGGGTTGAATTTTTAATCTTTTCTTGGGTTCAAGAGCTTGGGAAAATATCCCAAATAGGTTTTTCTCCAATTTTTAGGGCATTTTCTCTAAGTTAAAGAGATCAAAATTTCTCTTTATAAGAACATGTCAAGAATGAAATTTTCATCCCCTTTTCTTTCGTTTGGTTCAAAAAGCCCATCAAGAGAGTAAAGAGTAAACCTAGGGTTTCTCTTTTATGGTTTTTATGAGGTTAAAAGAGCATAGAATTATTCCTTAATGGTTTCATTATTGGATTTAGGAGCTTTTTTGGATTTAAAGAGAATGAAAAATCATGCTAAGTGAATGATCTCTACTTATAGGTTTCTTATGAACCAAGTAGAGGGTGTTTTGGAGCATTCCAAAGGGGAACACCAATTACTGCTTGTCTTTTGATCAAGAGAATATTAAAAGAGGTAACGAAAATTCTAGGGTTCTTAGTTTTATAATTTTTATAGGATTAGTGGATTCTAAAAATAATTCCTTCATAATTTTTCTTTCATTTTAGAAAAATCTTGGAGACTAAGAGATCGACTTTTGTTCTCTTTCGAGAACAAAGAGAATTATCGAGGTGGGGGATTCTATCGAGCGAGGGTGACCTCTTCCCTTATCTTTTGTTTTTCTTTAGAAGCATGTTATTAGAGTAGCTAGGAATCTTAACTTTTAGGTTAAGTATAATAATAGTTGTGGCATATGGAAATCTCGACTTAGGAGAAAACTTAGATTTGGCTCTAATGTGTGGCATTCACTATAGGACTTCACGAGTGGCATGTTTGCTTGAGTCAGTTATGTGTGTATATGGAATTAAGGCTTACATTAGGGTTATGTCTCTAAGTGAACATAGTTTAGTTGAGGTTAAAATCCAAAGTATTTGAAATCCCTAGAGTTGTCATAGGGAGTTGGGTTAATACACCTACACTTTAACTTCAACTTGAGCAAAATGAAAGTAAAGAATTGAGTCCAAGGGACTTATGTACCTTGAGGCATGGACCTAGGGTAAAAGTATGAGTATATCAAAAGATAAGCTAAAAGCTTAATTGTAAAGAGAAAAAGGGCCAAGAGGCAATGTGAGCTATAAGCTCGAATGAGATGGAAGCTAAGTGCTAAAGAGCAAAAGAAATGCAAAGGCTTAAAGAGGAAAGAGGCTAAATGCATAAGCAAAATAAAAGAGATAATAAAACGGGCGTACCTTCGGGGTGAAACGTGGTCTTTGTTGGAGTAAGGGCAGTGTCCCTCTCCCGGGCAGTGACCCGTGCGACACGTTTTTCCGTTGGACGGGGTAACACTTGCGGGTGTTATCGGCAACCTTGGAAAACTTGTCTTATGGCAGCATGTCTGCCGGGCTGGGGCCCGTTGGGCAAGTCTCTCTGAGGGTTTAGCAACTTTAATTAAAATACAAAGAAAAGTAATGAAAGTGATTGGTCGAGTGACAGGTTGGTTAGAATGGCATCCTACAACGACATAAAGTTATGTCATGGTAAAGGTAAAAGTGTTAAGCATGCTAGCTAAGATTTACAGCTTTTAGTACTGTATTTCATTCTCTATTATATTGCTTCCATTAGACTAAGCGGTGCAGGGCATTTTCTCTCGGTGGTTGAACCCACTGGGAACTTCGTTGTAGTTCTCACACTCTTTGGGTGACATCCCCACAGGTCCAGGCACATCGAGCGAGGCACGCGACAGGGGCAAGGGCTCAGCAGAGTAGCGACCTACCAGTCTAGAGTCGCCAGTACCATTTTGGAGTTTTATTTTCTTGAGCGAATTTTTGTATGTGAGGAACAATGTAATCTTTAAATGTTTAAGTTTTATGTTGGAAAAGAAAAAAAAAATATATGGATGTAATTTTGTATTGTAGTTGCATGTTAAAAGAGAGTTGTATTATAAACAAAAGTAATTGTTTTCGCTCAAGTGATGTACTTTCATTTCTTCTAACTATTTGTTTGAATGATTGGAAGTTTAAATTCATAGATCTCTACTCTGATTGCTTACTCTTCCGCTACATTGAATTGGAATTGTTGAAATAAACCGTTCCTTTCGGGTCTTGAAAGGTCATGCCCGATTGGCGGGTCTGTTGGCGCGCCCGAACTGTTCAAATTGACGGTTTCGGGACGTGACATCATCCAAGGCCCCAGAAGTTTTCATCAAATCCAGGTCCGAACAAGCGAGGGGCCCTCGGTCCGACTCCACTAGGGGGCCTGAGGAAGTAAGAGGTTTATTAAGGTGGTCCGAGACAGAAGCTGGCTAACCCGAGCCCACTTGAAGTCCTGCTTCCAAAAGTAGATGGTCCACCAAATCCACAATCGCAGACGCGGGAGCCTCGGATGCTAGCGGGGGAAAAGAGGTTGCCAAAAGGGGAAAAGAAGACTCCAGCTCTCCCCCCGCCTGGAGAGCAGAGAGACACGAAAGAGGAAGCCCCAGCTGTCCATCAGAAGCAGGGCCAGAGCCTGCCCCGCTGGTGTGGGCAGGGCGGTTCAGGGCCGTACAAGCGTACGACAGGGGTGGCAGATGAACCGGCCGGAGGGAATTTGAAAACGAGCCGGAGTGGGCCCGCCGTGCAACGCAATCGCGGCCGCGCCCCTGAGCTCCCCGGATACCACTAGCGTCGCGCCGCGAGACGTTGGCCCGGGCAGGACCCGCCGATTTGGACGCCGGAATGGACGAGAACCCCGTGGTGTTGATGAACTCATTCTGAGCCTCCAGAGAGGAGAGACCAAGACGTTGGTCTAGAACTTCTCCCAGCATGATAGTCTCCGTTTCCTCCCACTCCTCGACCTCGATGGAGATGCGGAAGCGACGATCCTCCACCATGAGAATAAGAGTCTTGGGGATGAGAAGAGCATCCTGACAGTGAACGAGGGCCCTGGAATAGGAAACGTTAGCCGCACCGATGCTGAGTCCGTCGACTTCCCAAAGCTCCCCAAAGCCGCTGACAGCCGCCTTCACATCCTCCCCACACCAACACAACAGAGGCCAGTTGAGAAGACGAATCCATGCCTTGTGGCGGAGATGCCCCCGTTCCTCTTCCCCCGCCTCCACCCAGTTGGAGAACGAGTATGAAACGCGATCCATCAACAGCGGGTTGCGCCCGATAGTCGACTCCCTGGTCACCCAGCTCGGGAAGAAGACTGCCAGAGTGTCAGCCTGGAAGGACGCAACCTTATAATCCCGCACCGCTCCTCCAAAGAAGCCAGCAAGCTTCGAAGGTAGAGACTCCATTAAGACACCAAGATCAAAGCCAGCAACATCTACCCTTGCCACACAACCAGAGAGAGAAGGCTGGCCGTGTGGGGGAGGCGACGGGGACGGAAGAAAAGTCGCCACCAAAGGCGGGCGGCCAGTCGCTCAAGCCTCCAAGCGTTGAGAACCAGTCGCTCTAGCCTCCATGGGTTGAGGGGGACGAGAGAGACCGCAGCGTGAAGCCTGATGGCCAAACCTCATGCACAGGAGGCAACGTCTTGGCTCCCTGCACTACGCAGCGCGATGCCCTCTCGCAAAACACCGAAAACACCTCTCGCGAAGTGAAGGGTTAAGCAGGTACTTCGGGAGTAAAGCGGGCAATGCAGGATGGGAGAGAAAGGCCGGTGGTCGCTGAGTGGAGTGATAGGAATGGTGGTAGGTGGACTGGCCCGGAGGAGGCGAAAGTACCACGTCCTTGTAAGAGACCCGAGGGCGGACCCCGCTACTCCTAGGGGGTTGGGGAAGTCAGGAGGAGCGAGAGAGAGGAGCGCCCAGGGGAGCAGAGTTGGGCAGTCTACAACAAGTGCAAGGCCTGAGGTGGGCCAAGCAGGGACAGGGGAGGCGGGGAGGCAGCAGGTGAAATCGGTGACGAGGCGACGCCATTAGAGAGTAAAAAATTTATATTTAATACATATAATTAATATTATAAAATTATAAAATCTAACGTGATAAATACAACCTGCACTAAATAAAAAAATTCATATATAAAAATTTGTAAAGTTCAAATTTTTATAATGAAAATTTTAAAATACAGCATATCAGATTTTTTTTTTATACCGCTCATATATGAAATCATATCGAACTTGCTGATTTTGCCGCATATCCTGCCGCTTAGAACCATCATCCCGTCGCGAGAATATGGAATTGAACCTGCAGATAGTGGCATTTGCCTATTTCATATTTCCCTCTTTCTCTTACACGCTGCAGTTTTAATTTTTTCTCCCTTTTCTTCTCTCTTCCTTTTTTTTTTTTTTTTTTTTTTCTTCACATGTCTATCAATCGTTTTGTTCATAAAAACTCACTTACTCCTGGGGCACGAAAGGCTTTCCCCCTTTCTGTTTCTCTCTCTCTCTCTGCAACCATAAAAATAATATGGGCAGATGGACAGTAAAATAAAATAGCAAATATATTTTTGCTCTATTAGTATATTCTTTTTTTTTTTCTGTTGGTGTTGTTATTATATTTGCTTTGCCCTTTTTTCTTTTATTGATTTTGTTACTACTGTTGCTCTAGCTAATTCTTCTTATTTAGCATTTTTTTATTCTTTATAATTTTTTACTGTTGCTATAAATAATTTATTATTCTTATAGTTTTGAATTTCTTTGTTCTTCCCTCACTAGTTTAAGATATTATAGATCAAACTCATTCTAGTGGCCCCAATAAAAGAAAAGTAAAAATAAAAAATTATTTTTTGTGAACCCATTTAGAGTCTGTTTGGCAATCATTGAAAATAAAACAAAATTTTATTTTACAACGTATTTGATATTTTAAAAAATTCAATACTCTATAAAAATATTACTCTATTTTTTTAATGTGTGGATCGTGAATAACAAAAAAACTCTATTTTAAATTTAAACTTTCAATACAAAAAATTAAATTTAAAAATATAAATTTTTAATTTTTAATTTTAAAATTTTAAAATTAGGATTTAAATTTCAAATTTAAAAATTTCAAAATTGAATTTGAATTTTAAAATTTTAAAAAATGAATGTGAAATTTTAAATTTTAAATTTCAAATTTCAAATTAAAAAATTTAAATATAAAATTTAAAATTTAAAATGAAAATTTAAAAATTAATTTAAAAATATAACATTTAAATTTAAAATTTAAAATTTAAAATTTTAAAATTTAAAATTCAAATTTCAAATATAAAATTTTATAATATTAATTTTTAAGTTTTAAACATAAAATTTTATTATTTTAAAGTAATAAATTTAATTTTAAAATTATAAATTTTAATTTTAATATAATAAATTTTAATTTTACAATTTAGAATTTTAAATTTCAAATTTTAAAATTTAAATTTAGATTTTATTTTTTAATTTTTTAGTTTCAAATTTTAAATTTCAAATTTAAATTTTTAATTTTTTAATTTTAAATTTTTAATTTTTAATTTTTAATTTTTAATTTCAAAATTTTTAATTTTTAATTTTTAGTTTTAAAATTTTTAATTTTTAATTTTTAATTTTATATTTTTAAATTTTAAATTTTAAATTTTAAATTTTAAATTTTAAATTTTAAAAATGGGGTGAAATTGAGTGAGAAAGCGTATACGAAAAACAGGGAATTTTTTATGGCCGCCCAAAGCACTTATTTTTTTTTTCCCAAAATTACTTCGAAACAATAAAATTAATCTGTTATATTTTTACGTTGTTGGGTCATTTAAACGGGCGAATTAATAAAAAAAAAGCTTTTTACATAACAGAATAAAATGACTTAAAACAAAGTTTTGAAAGTTTTCCAGACAGATCCTTAGAATATAAATTTTACATTCCATCTATTCTAAAATAAGATAAATTTTACTGATCACTTAAAAATAACTAGTAAAAAAAATTTATTTTGGTTGAGTAAAATGTGCATCTTACACCTAGATATATAAAGATTTCACTCAACTATAGGAGAGCATAAATAGCCTCTTCAACTTTTTATTTTCTTTTTCTTTTCTTTTTCTCATTGAGGCCACCTCACCATTTATCTTTGTTTAGAATTTTTGTACTTTGTAAAGTTAAAAAAATTTCAAATTAAATGACATCATCAGTTATATCTATTAGCTCACCTAGTTTTATTTGATAAAAAATTATTAAATATTATCAAATTTGATGAAGATATCAATATATTTGATAAAATCCTTAATTTTTTAAACTAAAACCACTTAATTCTAAGCAATTAAAAGTTGAAGAGAGTCTCCATAATAAAAAATAAAAAAATAAAAAATAAAAAAAGGTTGAGGAGTCTCTTTCATGCCCCCTTATAGGTGAGGAGTATCCATACAATATTTACCATCAGAAAAGAAATATTACCTTCAAAATATATTACCTACAAAAAATAACATCTGATTCTTGGCCCGATGGTCCATTTAACAACCCTTTTTTTTTTCTCAAATTATTTTTAAAAATTTCTTGTTCCTCAAAATTTTTGACGATTCAGGAATATAAAATTAAAAACTATAATCAAATTTTATGACACATATAACAAAAAATATATATATATATACCTCGAACTCGCTCTCTTTAAGATCAAAATTTTCTTACCTGAAGTTACTTGCATTGAATTAATTGTTCCCTCTCTAACATAATTCTTTCTTTGCTCTCTTACACGTTGGGAGCTATCTCGAGTACACATAGATTTCTTACTTGAGCTTAAAAGAAAATAAAATGGTATGAATAAATTGTGTTCGAATTGTTAATGTAATGTTTACTCTGTTAAAATCTAGTTAATTATGACTAGTGTACCATGATAAAAAAAAATATATACAAATTAATTTATCTTATCATTTTAGATTCGATTAATATTTCGAACGATGTTATACGTACCTCTTAACTTTGTTAGCTCGTGGTCAATTTTCTATTTAATTTATAATTTAGAGAAGAATATTTTGATCATGACTACTAGCTTAACCGAATGTTGTGCAGATATGACAAGAAGGCATACTAATCAGAACTTATGGACACCTGGAGTCTTTGACCGCTCCTAGCGCAAGTGGCAAAGAGTTTGGTAATTAATACTTGAGGTTCTGAGTTCGAAATCTTGCTTCATATTTTTAGCTAAGTTTATTTCAAAATAAACGAAATAAAAATCTAATAGGATGGGAAGTTTATTAAAAAAAGCTATTAGGGTAATCTAATAGGATAGGATGTTAATTAAAAAGGGTATTAGGGTTAGCTCCTCCACAAGCTCGAGTGAGATAGCATTTCGTATAGAAGCAAAGTGGCTTACAGTATCGTCAAGGGACTGATCGTTTTAACTATATATAGGCCATTTTAAAATAGGTCCCTCAACTTCATTTTTCTTTATTTTGTTCGAGTTATTGTAGTTTATTGAATTGGGATTTTGTTAATATTAAGCTCTCTGGGAAATAAATTCTATTATTTCCTGACATTATGTACTGATTGAAGCTTCTCAAAATCGATAACTTTAGTCTATATATATATATATATATATATATATATATATATATATATATATATATATATATATATATATATATATTGCTTGAATTTTTGTTTGAAAATAATTTAAGATATCTTGATCAAGGTTCATACCTTTGATCTTAAATTCATGAATCGTATAATTTATTTTTAGAGTGTTGTTAAAGTTCATTTCGCGGCCACCTGATGAACCATGAAATAATTTCTAAAGTCAGATTCACATCCAATACCCAAAATCATATTTATCATTGTCGATCCAGATGTCCTATCATCGAAAAAAAAAAAAAAACAACTCAATAGCATAAAGGACTGTGTTGTCTTAGAAGGAATTTGAAGCCATTAATGTATACAGATGGAAATTTTGAAGTGCTCATCTCCTTTTGGTTATATTCATCAAAACCACAATGACTACACATTTTCATTACACAAGGTTGGTTTTTTTTTTTTATGCAAATAAGGAAAAGCAGAGGATGTTCAAACATACATTCATTTGCCTCTATATAGCGAGGACCATAGCATAGGGAGCAAAACTGCTTTTAGTTTAGAAGCTTCTCTCTTGCTGCACTCAGCTCCTTTGCGATTTTTGTCATGTCGCTTCGTTCGTACGGCGATTCGTTTGAGCACGAGAGACCGCATTCGAACACCGAAACTATGCAATCTCGCACGGACTCTTCTCAATAAGCTATATCATTATCAGTTGAGTGCAGGTTTCTGTCTATGATGTCCATGACATGTTCAGGAGAAGCAGCTGCAGCAGCACGAACATATCCACGAAGGCTCAGTCCGTCTTTGAACTTGTCGTCGACGGGGCTCATTCCAGTGAACATCTCCAGCAGAAGAATTCCATAGCTGTACACATCGCCGAGCCTAGATGGTTTACAGCCCATTCCATACTCTGCACAACATTAGTTAAGTGGAAACAAGCAATACAAGATTGTCAGGTGTATTCATTTGGATTTGGATTTGGTTCCCACTGTTTCCATGCCATAATTACAACAACAAAATTTGATCTTCTAGGTTATAAACCGACTCTAAAATAGAATTAGATATGTAGAACTAAAGTTCCAGTTCCCGTGTGTTTAAAAGTCATAATCAGCAACATGCTATCTTCTCTCAAAAAAAAAAAAAAAAAAAAAAAAAAAAAAGAAGTCATAATCAGTCAACTTTTAGTAGTAAGCATTGATCAAGTAATCATACTATCTTTTCGTGGCTAATATGTAGTGTCCTTTTTTATTTCCTACAATATTTTTTATCCCCTTTTCTACTAACTTTTACATGAAATTTCTCATTTTGTTTATTAAACTTATGCTATTCAATTGTTTTTGCTTCAAAAGATAGTGAGCAGCCAAAAATATTAGATATGGTATAGTTAGGAATCAGATAAAAATGTGTTATTTTTTTTCTGAAATGTTGTAAAGCACCAAATAAGTTAACATTTTGTTGCATTATTCTCACCTGGAGGAACATAACCAATAGATCCTTTGATTCCCACGATGTTGGTAGATGAACACTCAGATGATTCGTCAGGCTTTTGCTGGAGAAACTTTGCTAACCCGAAATAACCCACGTGCGCTGTCATTTCATTGTCGAGAAGGACGTTGCTGGGCTTAAGATCGCAATGAACAATTGGCACGGACCCACGGTGATGAAGATACTCTAACGCGAGGCTACGTCGACAGCTATGTTCAACCTCTGGATTAGACTTAGGCTTCTGAATGGTATATTCTCGCTTGCATTTGGATGTAACCACTCTTCTAAGCTCCCATTAGGCATGTACTAAAAAACCAAGGCCTTGAAATCGTTACCGTGGTGATCCAAACTAGAGCACGATGTAAGAATTTTGAGGAGATTTCGATGTCGAATGCTTCTTAGGGCCTCACATTCAGACAGAAAACTCTTGAAAGTCCTATGCTGTTGAAGGTTAAGCACTTTCACCGTGACAATATTGGCATTTTCGTAGGTCATGGTGGCTTTATAAACCGATCCAAAACTGCCCGTGCCGAGCAGATTATCTGACGAGAACCCATCTGTAGCCCTGAAGAGCTCACCGTAAGATACTTTCATGTGTCGGTTTCTTAAGGAAAACCTCAACAGCGGCTTTCTTCGGGAGTTTTTAATCAAGTGATGCATCCCAAGCAAGCACATGATTATTATTAAACACAAAATTGCTCCACCTATGGGAATGAGTATTACCTTGAGTTTATTATCGGCGTGATGTTGTGCTGCATCTGGAGTGCATTTCGGCAAGTGTAATTCTGGAAGGGGTGTGATGGCGACGTGCGCGCTCCGGCCGAGCTACCCGTTCGGGCCGGGGGATCCGAATCTCGTGCCGTTCTTCGTCGCATATGCGGCATCCTTTTGGAATAAGGTGAAGGGTTTTTATCTATTTTCTCTCCCATTTTTCATCTAATTATTTGAGTGAATAGTGTGTTAGTGTAGCATTTGCTATTTGTGTTTGTGTTCCAAGTGCATATAAGCTAACAAATTGGAGATTAGGGAAGTTAAGGGATATTTTTTTTTTTCTAACTGGAGCTTCTGCAGCTGTGTTGTTCATATATAACTGTTCGAGGGAGCTCTATTGAAATCGGTCAGCAGCTTCCTGCCGCTGCTGCGAGAAGAAGCTTCAATTGTTGCTTCTCTTTTTGGATAATACTTTTTTTTTTTAGGAGAAGGTAGCATGCTACCGCTTCATTCATAAGGGGGATGAATTAGGCAACAGAAAGTAGGCAACAGGGCCTAAAAAAAAAAAAAAAAAAAAAACCGTAGTTAAAGAGGAATAGCAAGCTGGGCCCACCGACCCCAAAAATCCCGAGCCTCCCTAAAAAGACATCCCGCCGTCTTCTTGCGCTTTTCAAAGATCCTCCTGTTGCGTTCAAGCCAGATAGTCCACCAAACCGAAGCCAGCTCGGAGAGCTCTCTAGCGCGCCTTGAGCCGCCTCTCTGGCTGGAGTGAATCCATAACGAAACAGCCGTCGAAGGGTAGTTAAGTAAAGCGGGGTTCAGAAGGAAGGCTTGAAGAATGCTTCTAGTAAGCTGACAACTTAGAAACAGGTGATCGACCGTCTCTGCTTCGTCCAAGCATAGAACACATAGGCCATCCCCGGTCCACCCCCTTTTGAGCAGGTTATCTTTGGTCCGGACCTTAGACCTTAAGACTAACCAGATAAAAATTTTAACCTTGAGGGGGACTTTGATCTTCCAGATCTCTCGAAAGCGAGAATCAGATACCCCGCCGTTCTCGATGAAGAGATAAAGGGATTTGACCGACAAGTTCTCAGACTGAGTCCATCTCCAACGTACACCGTCTTTCGAAGGAATGGTGGAAATAGCCGCGAAAGTCTCCTTAAGCAGGGCGACCATTTCGTACTCCGCCGGGTTACCAGGGATGAACCCCCGAAGGATAAAGCCCCACTTCCACCTGTTCGCCCCCCGACACGACATCACACTAGTTCTCTTCCCCCTGACAGAGTCGAAGATAACAGGGAAAAGAGTGCTCAGAGGAGCCTGAGCGACCCAGATGTCAGACCAAAAGCGGATGTCAAGGCCATCCCTCAACGCATACGACAGACCACATATGAAAATATCCCTAGTGGCTACTACATTGCGCCACCATTGGGACACCGGCCTGAAGGAGGACCCTTCTCTTAACGGCTTCCTCCGTCCATAGTAGGGTCCTTTGATGAGGGGCCCCCACAGAAAGCTCTTGTCAGAGAGGAATCTCCACCACCACTTGGCAAGTAGTGCAACGTTCATGCTCTCCAAGTTCAGGACTCCAAGTCCTCCCTCCGAAGTACTCCTGCAAACCGTCTTCCAATTCACCAGGCATTGTCCTCCTTCTATTGATGTCCCCCCCTTCCAGAAGAAAGCCCGGCGAAGCGCCTCAAACCGTCTGACCACCCATTTGGGCGCCCTGAACATTGAGAGGAAGTAAACCGGAAGGTTCGACAGTACTGAGTTCACCAACACCAGTCTACCGCCCTGGGATAAAAGTTTAGCTTGCCACCCTTCTATCCGCGACTCGAATTTGCCAATAACCCGCCACCAATCATCTTTTCGAACTTGCTTGTCGGATAATGGAAGGCCAAGGTAAGATATCGGAAGTGTACCCAACTTACACCCCAGGATGTCAGCAAGTCTCCTCCCTCTACTGGACCGCCTGCCAAGATAAATAAGCTCAGTCTTCTCGCGGTTAACCTTCAATCCGGAGGCCCATTCGAAAAGCTTCCAGATGAAGAGCAGGTTGTTGATCTGATTCTTCTTCGCGCCACAAAAGAAGAGGGTGTCATCTGCGTATTGTATGATAGATACCTTAGAGGCTGGAGAGGGACCCACCCCTTTCAGGAGGCCGTTGTGTACCGCCCGCTCCGTCATTCTGGTCAAACATTCAGCCACCAGAATGAAAAGGTAGGGGGACAGAGGATCCCCTTGCTTAAGTCCCCTAAAGGTCTTAATCCAGTTCGATGGAGCTCCATTCACTAGGATTGCCACCTTAGCATTACAGACGCATTGCTTGATCCAACCACACCATCTGTCGTTTGCACCCAACCCGGAAAGGGCCAAGAATAGGAAGTCCCAAAGTACCATGTCAAACGCTTTCTCGAAATCCGCTTTAATCCCCACCACTTCTAGTCCTAATTTGGAGGACCAGTTGACGAGTTCGGTGGCCGTAGCAAAGGAGTCAAGAATCGACCTACCTTTGAGGAAAGCAGACTGAGCAGGTGAAATGACCTCCTTCAGAACCACTTCAAGTCTGTTAGCCAGTACTTTCGAAATGATCTTCTGCACCGCGTTAAGGAGACTAATAGGCCTGAAGTCATTAGCCGAGTTAGCTCCTTCCTTCTTGGGGACCAGGCAGATGTAGGAATAATCCAAAGGGGAAGAGTTCAGTGATCCATTGTAGAGGTCCTGGAAGATGCACAATAGATCCGACTTTACTACGTCCCAGAACTTTTGAATGAAGCCCAGGTTAAAGCCGTCAGGTCCAGGGGCTTTATCACTGCCCAATTGGAAAGTTGCTTTTCTGATCTCCTGTAAGGTGAAAGGCACAGTAAGATCATCTGGGCTGCTGAAGGCTTTAGCTCCAAAGAGCTCTGCCCAGTCCCCAACCGCCCCCTGTGTATTTTCCCTCGGTGCGAAGCGAGCTTTGAAGTAATCGAAGAAGTACCCCCTTTTGTCCTTTCTCTTCGGAGCGTCTTCCCGTTAACCACCACGTCTCCAATGGTGTTTATACGTCTCCTTCCGTTAGCTACTGCGTGGAAATATTTCGTGTTACCGTCTCCTTCCTTCAACCACCGGAGATTAGCACGAGATTTCCAAAGGATCTCTTCATCTATAGCCACCACTCTTAAGATGGACTTAAGCTGAGCACGCTTCTCAAATAGTATAGGGGATAGGTTAGCACGTTCCTCCATAACGTCAAGCTGTTGAATCTCGCCGGCAAGATAATTTTTGGTTCGGGAGATGCTGTAGAAGCTCGTGGAGCACCATTCCTTGATGCGTTTTCGACAGTGTCGCAGCTTGGCCACGAAAGTAAGCACACTGGAGTTCTTAGAAGGAACCTCCTTTTGGATAATACTGGAGCTAGAACCTCTAGACTTTTTGTTTGCTGGATGCTTGGCTTTGACTACTTGAGTATAGAAGTTGTTCTGGGATCCGGGCCGGAAATGTTTTTAAGTTCGTTGGGCTAAAAATGGATTGAGCAAAATAACTTGGACAATGTTGGTGAAACAAAAGTAAAAAGAACTTGCATACTGCATGAAATTAGATTGCTATGGCAAAAAGAACATTTGTGTGGCAAAAGGGGCTTGCCGCCACTCAAATTAAAGGATGAGACTTGTGTTTTGTCTTGCATTGTCATGAGTATTAGTCCCTGCTGCAAATAGTCCTGTTTTTGTAATTTTTAACAAATTTAGTTTTTATTACTTTGGTGATTTGATCACCTGTGTTGAAGCAGAACCTAGTTTAGCTAATGGACTTCCAAAACTACTTCTCTTTCAGTTTATAGTAGAAGATGGTAAAAATATGTACGACTTCACATATGTGGATAATGTGGCCCATGCTAACATTTGTGCCGAGAAAGCTCTACGTTCAGACCCAGCTTCTGTTGCTGGAAAGGTATTGTTTCTCTAGATATTGTTGCCAATTCATATTCATTGATTAACCAACTGCTTGTAAAAGATATTGTTGCCAATGCATATTCATTGATTGACCAACTGCTTTTATGGCTGACGTTTTTTATTTCTCACTACTTAATGGCAGTCATTTTTTGTTACAAATGATGAGCCAGTGGAGCTTTGGGAGTTTATTTCTAGTATACAAGAAGGCTTGGGATATCAGAGGTACCTTCAATGCATTTTTGTTGTCCAGCTGTTCTTTAAGGTTTTATCTTGATTCACATATTTGCCTTGAGAATTGCTCTTGAGAAAATGCTTTTTCCAAATTGGAAAAGTGTTTTTTGAGTAGGACCATTTGAATAGACCCAAGCACTTTTTTGTTATATCCCTTAATAGCTTTCACCAGGGCCAATTGCTAAGACCTCTTTTTTTAAAGAAAAATATCAAGCTTCTACTTATAGTAGAGAAGATGTTTAACTAGGCTAAATGAACAATGGGTGGACAAGGCAGTAATAACTGTGTATTTTGTTATCTTTATAAGTTAATTTCATGATTATGAGTGGATTCTGATTTTTATATCCAAATAGTAGCAACGACTATCTTTAAATTCTTGGAATTTATATCTGATTGCAAATATTCCGATAACAAGGACAACTAATCAATATTCTGTCAAATTGAGGGATATGTTTTTTCCTGTGGCATTTTTTTGGGACCAAATTCATTTGTTTTTGCTTGTGATTACCAAATTCATTTGGTTTGGCAATGAAACTTCATTACTTTGCCTGCTTTAATTGAACTCTTCACTTAGCTCACTTCTTTCATTTTATCATATATCAGTGAATTACTGAAACTTCCTTCAAATAGCTGTAGATTGGATGTAGGTGGTTTCCTTTCAGAAAGTGCTGATACTATCTGTCTCATTCAGGGCCACAATTAATATTTCTGCCAATCTTGTATTCCTAGTTGTTCTACTTGCCAGAAAGTTCAGCGAAAAGGTGTTTTTGCATAGAATATTCAGTCCAATACCTACTCATGCTACTGTTCACGCTCTCTCATGCACAAGGACTTTCAGTTGTTCGAGAGCTAAATTCATTCTTGGTTATTCTCCAGTCTTATCAATGGAGGTGAGCTGGTTTTAAATTTCTTCTATTGCAAAAAATAATCATACTCTTTTTGTGTTTTTCGATTAGCTTTCAGCTCATTGGTATTGTTTTTCATGTTTTGTTGTAATCCTTTCTCCTCACTTGGTGAAGTTAAGGCTATGTTTTCTTGCTAACAAACATTTCTGAAATTGTATAGGGGCTTTATTAATGTAAGTATATGATGAAATTTCCTGCCCATCTACCTTGAGTATACTGGTTTTTATATTTTTTAAGCTCGATGAGTCTATGCACAAATTTCTTTTCATGCAGATGTAATGAACATTTTGATGGTAATGTCTAGTGGAGTTTCAATTGATCATACTTTAATTGGTGAATATACAGGAAGGTATCATGCGAACTTTGGAATCATTCTCAGAACTAGCTAAAGATTCAGGTTCTTCAAGACAACGAGATTTTACCACACCATCGAAAGCAGACCAACTATTAGGTGGTGGAGTAGGTCAGATCAGCTGCTTTATCCAAAACATTCTTTTCCATTGGACATATGCCAAACCTAAAGATACCTAATTCATCAAATTTCTTGCACTGTGATGACTTGTCATGCATTTACTGCAGCATTTTTCTTTTTCTATTCTTGCTTTGAGTTACCCTGAGATTTATTTTTTATATAATTCCAAGGGCAAAGCACATTTGTGGTCCTTCACGTTATGTGGAAGTTTCGTCATTCTTAGATGTACATTTCGGTCCAGTTTAATAAAGAAAATTAATGGAAAGATTAGATGCAATGAAATACAAAGTGCTGCGATCCAATTTAGAATCGAAAGGTTGGGGACTCCTAGAGTGGTTTGTCCAGTTTTTATTCCGAGATCTTTGGGTCATCTTGATTTGTCTTATTGCAGCTGCTGATATATTGCTATGGAGGGATGAGAAGAAAACATTTACTTATCTGGCTTTACACTTTCTGCTGTTCTACTGGTTTCTGCTTTCTGGAAGAACTTTTATCTCTTCGTTTGCGAGAATCTTATTGCTGATCTCAGTCACTCTTTTTGTCCATGGCAATCTACCTTCGTCAATGTAGGTACCCGCTTTATGATTTACATGATTATGCAGAAAAGTATTCACAGATAGTAGAATTCTGGTGATTTTTCTTCATTATAATAGTTGTGCAGTCATCTACTAGTCGTAATAATCCAAAGTAGTTTATGCACGTTGTTTATCCATATATGTAGCACAAGAGGTACTGGTTTGTCATTTACTGATATTGCAGACAGTTGCATTCTTGAACTAGATAAGACTTTGATATATTCATGTCCCTTTAAAGCTCTGAATTTTCATATTTTCCTCAAAACTTAATTTCTAACGAATATAGCCTTGTCACCTACAAATATTTTGAATATCTTGTTCTAGTGAAAAAACCATTTTGCCTCTTTATATTGGATGGCCGCCCAAGTTAATAAAGTTGATTTTGGTGTTGAACATCTTTTTCAAGGCATGCAAATGGAAATTCAGAGTTGAGAGGGGCATATATTTAAACTGAGGAATTACAGATATATACATAAATGCCCCTTATAATTTTTTTCTCTTGCTTTCTCCTAATCATCTCTGAGAACAAACTTGTACTTATAGGTTTGGTCTGACAATTGAGAAGGTCCCTTCATCTTGCTTTGAAGTCTCAGAGCAAATGTTGCAAAATTTGTTTAGTTTGTGGCATCTATATGGAATAAAAGTGTTCATGTGATAAAGTTGCTTGCCAAAGGTGATGACTGGGAAGTTCTTTTCAAGGTATGTGGTGAACTTTTTTTTGGGAATTTTCTTGTTCATTATATCTTTGTGTGGCGTAAATTACTTCACTTTTGTTTTTCTTATACAGAATCCTTGTTTCGTCCTTTAAATTTCCACAGCTCCAATTATGGTTCTCTGCGAACTTTGATCTTCACCTTAAATCAAATTGAATATTTTGTTTCAGATATTAACACAACAGGTAGAATAGGTTGTTATTCTTCGTGGGCCTACAAGAATACTACTAGATAAGCCACTATAAGCAAATATTTTTTCATGGCAAAAAACCAAGAGGGCTTAACTGTAATTTATGATGAGTGATGTGTTCATCTTGGTTAACCATTATGCGATCTATGTCTGATTTTAATTCTCGCACAGTCAATTGCTGCTCTATGTATTCTCAAGTTGCTGTTCCGTTTCTCGCTCGCAACATTGATTGGATTTGGTAAGGTTTTGACCTAAAAATCTTGTTAATTTCCAGATAATAGTGCTTTGTTTCTTTTGTCCAACTTTCTCACCACATCTTTTATATTGCAGGGTTGGCATGCATGTTCATCGTCTTCACTGTCTATGAACAGTGTGAGGAAGAAGTCGACAGTCCTAATTGCAACTGCTTCAGTTAGAATTGAAGCATTAAAGAAAAAAATTGTCGGTAAACTATCGAGTTTCTTGACGAAGTATATTCCCCAGAGTTGCTGATGACTGATCCACCATTTCTGCAAACTTGGAAATTGAAACGCATCAACTCTGTGACATACTTCCTTTCATTTCAGCTTTTGCTGTTGATTTAATCTTCTACATATAGGAAGGTATTCACGCTATTACTGATTTGAGGTTTGATAATTCTTCTAGTTTTCGATCTTTCTACTAATTATGTAGTTATTATGGTAGTCTTATTCTCATGATTTCATGTAATTAAAAGAATAAATAACATTGCAATATGTTCTGCCATTCTCATGCATATATTTCAACATCAGTAGCAAATTCATCCATCAACTATGTTTTTGTACTAGTTAATTATATATCTTTGATAAAGTTTTCACATAAATTTTCTTCTACATAAACGAAAATAGAACTCTCTTGTAGTTGGTCTTAGAATTTCATACTAATTGAATATTTCATATTAATTGAGTATGCTCAAAATGAAAAACAGATACTATACTATTTATTTGTTTCTACACATATATTGGCACAAACAATTTTCGCTTATTGTTAATATAGTTCTTCATGCCGTATCTTTTGTGTTTATTTGGTCTGGCTTTGGCTCTCCTTCTCTGACCTGCGAAGCAGCAGTCAGACCCTAAGCTTGCTATCGTCTAGTTTGCAAAATTTGAAGGCCTAATTTGAAGCTTCCTCTTTTGCTATAGTAAAAATCTGTAAGGATGATCTACTGGAAAAATGTTAGTGTTCCTTCAAAAGATCAACTGAGATAGCACTTATGTAGAAGCTAGCTACTGCTGAAGCAAAGAGTCCTATAGTATGGCCAAGGGACTCTTTATCATGACTGCCAAAGTTTATGTTTAATTATCTTTCAGATATTTGGTTGACAAGTTTGGATCAAGAAGTTTTTCCATATCCGAGCAGTCGGCCTATGATCCTATTTCGAGAAAGAAAGAAAGAGCGATTTGCTTGCACCTCAAGAGTAAACAAAATTTAGAGTGAGTGGTATATATGTATGTATCTGGTGTTCTTTTTCATTATGTCAAATATTTTGGTGATGGTTGTGTTTTTGGGTGTTTGTGGTTTCCTTGAACTGGATCTTGCTTTTGTATGTGATGCTTTGTTTGAATGTAAATGGCTCTTTTTCTTGGTCAATATTCTCCTTCTGTCATACTATTTATGATCTTGCCGAAGTTTGTGCTTAAAATCTGAAATTTGTATATGCACCCTTCTAATAGGGTTGGAGCTTTCTGTTGAAAAGTGTGTTCAGCATGATTGGCAATGATGTTATTAGGATTCATTTATAAACTTGAGCTAGAAATTAGAAATTTGAGGCTATTAACGTATACAGATGCAACATTTGAGTGCTTTTCTCCTTTTGGTTATATTCATCAAAACCTTAAGGACTAGGCATTTTCATTACACAAGTTTTTTTTTTTATTTTATTTTAATGCAAATAAGGAAAGCAGAGGATGTTCCAATATACATTCATTGCCTCTAGTGAGAACCGTAGCATAGGGAGCAAAACTGCTTTTTTAGTTAAGAAGCCTCTCTCTTGCTGCACTCAGATCCTTTGCGACTTTCGTCATGTCGCATGTTCGTATAGCGAGGCGTTCATTCGAGCACGAGAGACAGCAGTCGAACACCGAAACTATGCAATCTCGCACGCACTCTTCTCGATAAGCTATTCGTTTCAGCTGAGTGTAGGTTTCTGTCTATGATGTCCATGACATGCACAGAGAAGCAGCTGCAGCAGCACGAACATATCCACGAAGGCTCAGTCCGTCTTTGAACTTGTCGTGGACGGGGCTCATTCCAGTGAACATTTTCCAGCAAAGAGAGTAGCTGTACACATCGCCGAGCCTAGATGGTTTACAGCCCATTCCGTACTCTGCACAACATAGTTAATTGGAAACAGAATACAAGATTGTCAGTTGAATTCATTTGGATCGGATTTGGATTTGGATTTGGTTCCCACTGTTTCCAAGCCATAGTTACAACAACAAATTTGATCTTCTAAGTTTAAACTGACTCTAAAATAGAATTAGATATGTAGAAATAAAGTTCCACCTCCTCCTGTGTGTTTAAAGGTCGCGTAATCAGTCAGCTTTTAGTAGTGAGCATCAAGCAGTCATACTATCTTTTCGTGGCTAATAAGCAGTATCCTTTTATTTCCTACAATATTTTTTCCCCTTTTCTATTAAATTTTACACTAAATTCTCATTTTATTTATTAACTTATGCTATTCAATGTTTTTGCTTTAAAAGATAGTGAGACGCAAAAAAATATTAGATATAGTATAGTTAGGAATCAGATAAAAATGTGTATACTTTTGTTCAGAAATGTTGTAAAGCACCAAATAAATAAATATTTTGTTGCATATTTCTCACCTGGAGGAACATAACCAATAGATCCTTGATTCCCACAGTGCTGGTAGATGAACACTCAGATGATCCGTCAGGCCTTTGCAGCAGAAACTTTGCTAACCCGAAATCGCCCACATGCGCCATCAATTCGTGTCGAGAAGGACGTTGCTGGGCTTAAGATCCAGTGAACAATCTGCACGGACCCATGGTGATGAGATACTCTAACGCTGAGGCTACGTCGACGGCTATGTTCAACCTCTGGATTAGGCTTAGGCTTCTGAATGGCCTATTCTCGCGTGCTTTTGGATGTAGCCACTCTTCTAAGCTCCCATTAGGCATGTACTCAAAAACCAAGGCCTTGAAATCATTACCGCGGTGATCCAAACTAGAGCACGACGTAAGAATTTTGACGAGATTTCGATGCCGAATGCTTCTCAGGGCCTCACATTCAGACATAAAACTCTTAAAAGCCCCATGCTGTTGAAGGTTAAGCACTTTCACTGCGACGATATTGACATTTTCGTAGGTCATGGTGGCTTTATAAAACCGACCCAAAACTGCCCGTGCCGATCAGACTATCTGAGGAGAACCCATCTGTAGCCCTGAAGAGCTCACCGTAAGATACTTTCATGTGTTGGTTTCTTAAGGAAAACCTCGACAGCGGCTTTCTTCGGGAGTTTTTAATCAAGTAATGCCTCCCAAGCAAGCACATGATTATTATTAAACACAAAATTGCTCCACCTATCGGAATGACTATTACCTTGAGTTTATTATCGGCGTGATGTTGTGCTGCATCGGATTGCATTTCGGCAAGTGTAATTCTAGAATTCCACCGCAGAGTTTAGTGTTTCCGATAAGCGAGACTTCGCTCGCATTCTTAAAGACTCCTTCCATCGGCACTCGACCCTCAAAATGTTGAAGGAGAGATTCAAGTATTGTAGATCTGGGAGCTCATCAAGGAATGCCGGAATTTGGCCCGAGTAAAAGTTTTTTGATGGAGATCAAGTTCCTGAGTCCTCTTAATTGCTCAAGAGAAGGAATGGACCCTTGAATGAGTTATTCTCTAAATGAAGAATTCCAAGATAGTGCATTTCCGATGGTATCTGGAATCTCACCGGAGAGCCTGTTATTTGAGAGATTAAGCTCCCTGACATTTATCAAGTTGCCCACTTCTGATGGTAATGAATCGTTCAGTAAATTATGCGACAAGTCAAGGAAGAATTGCGAGCGACGGAAAGGCTCAAAACTTCTTTCGGAATGCTACCGCTAGCCTATTTATTTGATAGATTTAGCAACTCTAGCTAACATGTGTCTTAATGTGCGGAATGGTCCTTCAAATTCGTTGCAGCCTAGATAGAGCTGTTGTCCACTTCGGGTTAGGTTGCCCCAAAAAAAAAAAAAGTGCGAGGAAATTTCTCACGATAAGCATGTTGTCGAGAGATCTAAATACTGTAATTGCAAAGATGATGATTTCTACAGGACTGGTGCCTCGAAGATCGTTAACACTCATATCAAGAGAAGTCAGATTATTAAATTCTCAATCTCATAGGTATAATTCCTGATTATTGGTGTTACTTAGTCCCAATAATAAAGACTAGTGGAAAGATTGGCTATTGATTTGGGCAGAAGCCTTGAAGTAGATTGTATCCTAGTTCCAATATTTGGAGATTGGTGCAGTTGGCCATTGCTGTAATGAAGCTCCAATCACTAGGCTTCCTGGCTTCCGAGTTGATTAACGGCAAAAATGAGCTCTGAGATGGAATCTGCAAGGCCCCCAGGGCTCGGGGGTATCGTGCCGTGGAATGCGTTGGTCGCTAGCTCAAGTTTGTGAGCTCAGAAGCATGGACAAGGATGCTGGAATTCGACCCCCGAGCTGGAAGTTTAGAACAGGTACTCAAGACGAAGTTCTTTGGATTTGATAGATTCTCTCCGTTGATGATTCCCTCCAAACATATTCCCTTTATGACCATTTGCCACATCGTGTTTGTCAAAACCTTTCCTTCAAGTATTAACTCTGTCTGCTGGCTTGCATTCCAATACCTCGCCAATAACTGTGAGTAATTTTAAACCTCGGCCTTGGATATTCGTGTAAAACTCCATCGGACCATTTTTATTCTCGAAGGTGCCGTGCATTTGTATAGAAGGTCCTCACGTGATGTAGACAGTATCCAAGCATTTCTGGGAACGGCATACTTGAATAAGGTTTGCTTGTTCAATCAGAACACCAAATCGGGGGAGTGATCTCGTAGAGCCTCAATATTACATGCCTCTCACCAATGCACTCACGATCTCTCAAATGCCCTTAGGCGATCCGTATTAACGAACACTTGTTCCTCACGAGGTGGAGAATCCGGAACTATGGTTGTTAATCTCGGGACCTCGTTGCCTCGTCCAAACCGTCGAGCCAGTCTCTTCTTTTCATTGAGATAGAGGAGTCATTGGCGCATTTACCTTTTGACGTGTCGAAAGTCTTTGCTTGGGTTGAACAGGCATTGATTCATCATCCGACAGTTTGTCCCAATCAACTTCTGATTATCTGCTTCAGCCTCTGAGTCACTGACCAGAAGAAACTCACCTTTCCGTTAGTTTTCTTAGCTCTTTTCAGTTTGTTTGTTGCTCGAGTGTGTACCATGGCAACTAGCAGAAGATGATCCAAGAAACCGTCATTGTTGCTATCACTTTGTGAAAAGAAAATCCTGTGAGCAACAACTCGAGACACGAAAAAATTTAATTTTCAAAAAATTGAAAATTGTACCCAAACAATCATTATCGTATAGAGAGACTAAGAATCAAATTAGTTTTGCAAAAGGAATTTTTAAAAATAGATCAATCGCATGATTTGCGAAAATTCCCATTATGCCCTAAAACCGAAATTTTGAAATCGAAGGCCAAAAATCCGTTTATCATTAGAATACCTAGATATAATCAAAACTAATCTACCAGAGTTCTATTTCAAAAGAAATTTGATCAAAAACCATCCATAAATGAGAAAGATACGGAAATTCATCACATTTTGAGGAAGAATATGAAAAACTGTGAAAACCGAGATTTTGATCAATAAAACTTACTTGGAATGAAGAACTTGAGTTTGAAAGCTTCCAAGATGGATGTATTCTAGAGAGAGAAGCTCTAGAGACTTGAACAAAGATTGAAGTAAAAAGAAATCAAAACCCTTTTGTTTCTATATAAAACCCTAGCCGCGATCACGGATCAGTTCGTGATTACGATCCGGATCGGGTACCCGCAGAGAATACCTGCGTTCGGATCCGGATCGGCTCCAACTTTTTCTTCAGAAAATTCAGAAAATATTCTAGAAAATCAGAAAAGATTGGAAGCACTTTTGGTATCAACTTTAAATGGAAATCATCATTTCATACAACAAGAAATAGATTATGCCAATCTATCAATAACATCCAACAAATGAAACGAAAATTTATAAAAATTACAATCCCTTAAAGTGAACAACTTCAATTACATCTAACTTGATCTTATGAGTAATGCCTTTATCAAATCTCAATTCGGTAAAGAAAATGAAATACAAAGATCAAGATATGTCTAAAATCCCAGATAAGTTAGATAATATATCTAGTCATTTATTGAAGAGAGTGGCTCTTTGAGCATCTTTCATTAAAATTCCCACCTTATACCACCTTGAAATTTTGACAGAGTCAAGTATTTCAACATGCATTTATTTAATCAAACTTGAAAAAACCTTGCTTGGTACATGTGGTAGCTGCACACAGTACTCGGATGACCGAGGTGGTAGCTCTTTCCTCCATGTGGTGGTAGTTTTTCACACTCCTCATTGGGATGTAACTCTTTCCACATCTTTTGAGCATAACACTGTTTCTTTGACTCCCCCTCAATTGGCTATCAATTATCTAAGATATAAAGTATTCAAGCCAAATATTGATCTCGATTTCATACTCGACTAAACAGTCAAATAAGATAAAAACTATACCAAGAGATCATCGAGAGAGAAATTGACTTTGATCAAAACAAAGATGATTTAATTCACATAAATGATCATTGCATCAAATGAAATTATTATGATATCCAAAGCATAATAAAATTCTAAACATATAAAAGGATGCAGTTAAAGTCAATAAAAACTAATGCTCAATTAATGTTCTATGTCTAAGCATAGATAATGAACAAAAACACAAAAACAAAACCTAACCTAAACAAAAGTTTCAAAAAGAGGTTATTTCAAGGGAAAGCATTCCAATTGCTTTACGCAAATGAATAAACATTTTTGATCCAAAGGTTTTGTTAAAAAAGTCAGCTAATTGATCTTCAGTTGAAATGTAGGAAATTTGAAGAATATTTGATTCAACTAGCTCTCTAAGAAAATGATATCTAAGTTCAATGTGTTTTGTTCTTGAGTGCAACACAGGGTTTTTTGAAATGTTTATAGCACTAGTGTTGTCACATAAAACAGTTACCGAAGTTGCTGAAATCAGGAAGTCGCTCAACACGCTTTTCATCCAAATGAGTTGAGTTGAACAACTTCCCGCTGAGATGTATTCCGCTTCGGCAGTCGAGAGTGCAATGCAGTTTTGCTTTTTACTATGCCATGCAACAAGGCAATGGCCAAGATAAAAACATGCACCACTCGTACTTTTTCGATCATCCACAGATCCTGCCCAATCGGCATCTGAGTATCAATAATATCTAGAACTTGTCCCATAGGATACCAAATTCCGAAATTAATGGTTCCTTTGATGTACCGGATGATCCGTTCACCGCTTTCAGGTGAACCTCCTTTGGTGCTGATTGATATCTCGCGCAAATCCAACACTAAAGGATATGTCCGGGCGATAGTGAGGTAAAGTAGACTTCCAATCATGCTGCGATAAAGTTTCTCGTCTACATATCACTAAGAGATTCACTTCCTAATCCCTTATTGCTAGTTCCCATAGGAGTAGGAAAATTTTAGAATCTTCTAATCCGAATTTCTTTACCAACTCCTTTGCATACTTGGATTGACACAGATGGATGCTTCACCATTTTGTTTCACTTGCAATCAAGAAAGTATGTCAGTTCGCCCATCATAGACATCTCAAATTCGCTTTCCATGGTTTCAGCGAATTTAGAAGCATAATTATCCTTTGTTGCTCCCATACAATGTCATCGACATAGATTTGTGCAACAATGAAGTTATTTTGATAATGCTTCACAAAGAGAGTCCTGTCTGCTCCCCCTCGAGTATAACCCTTCTCCAAAAGGTGCTTTGTCAACCTTTCGTACCACTGCCACGGTGCTTGTTTTAAACCGTAAAGAGCATTTTTCAAACGAAAAACATGGTTAGGTAGTTTACAGTCTACAAACCTTTCGGTTGAGCCACATAAACTTCCTCATTTAAAAACCCATTTAAAAACGCGCTCTTAACGTCCATTTGAAAGAGTTTTATTTTAAAGCGACAAGTAATAGCGAATAAGATACGAATGGACTCGAGTCTAGCTACAGGGGCGAACGTATCATCAAAGTCTATATCTTTTATTTGAGAGTAGCCTTGAGCAACTAAACGTGCTTTAATCCTGATGGTGGTACCATCCTCATTTTTCTTGTTCTTGAAAATCCATTTAGTACCGATCACATTGTGTTGCTTCGGAGGCGTCGTTAATTCCCAGACTTTGTTTCGTTCAAATGATGGAGCTCTTTCTGCATTGCTTCAATCCAGTAGTCATCCTGAAGAGCTTCATCGATTCTTTGGTTCGATCACGGAAACGTAACAAGCGAATCCACAAACCAACTGTCTCCGAGTTTTGACTCCTTTTGTGGGTCTCCAATGATGTTTGATTCAGGATGATCCTTGGAGATGCGTAACGTTGATGTAATGGAGTACTCGGAGGTATATGAGATGATTCCTGCACATCAGATAAACTTGGAGAACCATTAGATGCATCATTAATATTGGAAGTATTATCATGAGAAGATGCATTTACAGGAGTATCATCATCAAGAGAGATATCAGGTGTGGTGGCCCAGATTCCCATGCAGCTTTTTTGGTGAATCATTTTAGAACACCTATTGTCGGTGGTAGGCCCAGTGCATCAAGGGGATGATACAGATGGACCCTGTGAGTTATCTTCAGCTGTGTTGGCCTTCGGCTATGTTTGCCGAAATTTTGAAAAGGTTTTTAGCCAAACTGAGCTTGGAAATGGATTCAGCACGGAAAAATGCTTGAAAACGGCTATTTGCTTGTTAAATTCTGAGTCCGGATGCCCAAAAACGGACTCCCGGAAGTTTTCGCTGAATTTCGGTGCAGGGAGGGGCCGTGGACCGAGGATGCCACATGGCAGCCCATGATTGGCCGGTCCGCAGCGCGCGGTCAACAGAGCGCCGCGGCTGGGTGCACGGACCCGGCGCATGACACATGGCGCGACTGATTGGCGGGCCGTGAGGCGCGGTCTACAGAGTTTGCGCGGCGGTGCATGGACCGGGGCGGGGGACACATGGCATCCCGTGGTTGGTCGGTGCACGTGGCGCGGTCCACGGAACCTAAATGGGGTGGTGGACCAGGTGCACAGGACACGTGTCGTCACCCCATTCGCGGGCTGACGAGGCGCGGCGCACGGAACGGCGGACGGGCCCCTCGGGGCGCTGTGCGTGGCAGGCGGCCAGGGCGGCGCCCTGCCCGCACGTGTGACCGCGATAGTGGCAGGGCCACGTGTCGCCCTGCCACGGCGGGCGCAACCTACCCTTTGACCGCGGGGAGGGACACGTGGCGGCGTTTGGCGCGCCCGCACAGCTGTTCGCTGTGCGGGAAGCTAGGCGGGCGGGGAGGCGCGCGATGTAGCCGCCGCTGAGTAGCTCCGCTCGCTGCCTGTTTGCTGGGCTACGTGGCCGCACGGGAAGAATTCGGGCGCGCACAGTGTTGGGCCAGGCCCAACACTGTAGCCGCCCGAAAATTCCCTGCGCCCGAAAGTGGGGACTTAATGGGAATTTTCCATTTGTTTTCTGCGGCCTATAAATAGCCCGAAATCCGTTTCTTCTTTGTTTGGCACTTTCGAGCCTCAAACCGAAGGGAGTTCTTCACCAAAGTTGATCCTCACACTGTCAAGCTTCCATTGCAGAGTTTGGAGATTTTTGGGGGCACGCTTTCGAGATTCTCATTTTCTTGGCGCGACGCGACGCTCTTTCTTCGGTATTTCTTCCGTCGCTCTTCGGTGTACGAGCTCCCCCGACCTACTCCGACCATCTTTTCGAGCGATTTCTTCGCTGCTGGATTCGTAACAGGTGAGGCTACGATTTTGGGTCTCGCATATTTTCAGATTCGTGTTTTCGAGGTATTTTCTCGTCTCATTTGGACCCTTCTTGCTGTGAGTTTTTGGTGAGGACAGCAGCTTCTTTTGAAGAGATCTTCGCGCACAAATCTCGGATCAGGACGTGCTTATAGACTTTTTCATCTACTCGATGCAAGGATCATCGTGATATTTTTTTGGAATTCCTGAGTTCTTCCCGGAGGTATACATCTTCCTTTTTTCTGTGCAAGATTTTACAGTTATGTGGTTGTATGTTTCGCCGCCCGTGTTGTGGAATTTATATCTTGGCCTACGGAACTCTGATTTGGGCGTGCAGGTACTTGTTTCGAAGCTGTCGACGCGAAGAACGCGGGATATTTTTATTGGAATTTATTGGACAATTTCTGCAAGTGATATTTTGGCATCTGTACAGCTGAAATTCAGCATGAGACTTTTGGGCAACTTTTTGGGAATTTGTGTATGACTGTAGCCTATGTTGTACCCAGGTGGGATTTTGGACTGTACTGGATATATTGGACAGTGAGTTGCTGTGTTCTGGTATTATCAGCTGTAGGACTGGACAGATCAGCGCATCAGGTGGGTGACCTCTTTGTCAAGATCAGCGGACTGTGTACTAATTCTAGCTTTAGGGACTTGCATATTTTATGTTTGTTGTACAACATGCTAGAATGTATGAATTGATGATCCTGTTGTAGTTAGATGATCCTGAGTTATTATCTTGCTCCCTTCAAGCTGTTGATTATTAATTATTTTGGAACTTGACCTAGCACCAGCCATATGATGCATGTTCAGCCAGACTGTAGAAAACCTCGACTTGGGCTAGGTTTTTATTGCTCTAGACTTCCCACTGCACTATTCTTTTATCACTCTGGACTTAGAGTTTTCCTCGCCCAAGTAGTGGCCGAGAGGTCGGATTATCGTGGGATTTTACACGTGTCTGGGGACCGAGTGGAGTTGTTAGCAGTCTGTAGACCAGGTTTCTTCGGGAGAGTGACTTGGGTTGTAGACTTGAGATCTTGAGAGCTACTTTTGAGTGACCGTGAGTCTCGGCTGTGCAGTTTTCCAGCCTGTGTGTGAGACAGTGTTCCTTTGGTACAGTCGATCTTGTTGATCGAGGATTTGGATTATAGCCTGCATGAGCCACATTTGAGCTCGACAGAGATACGCGGATACTTTCCTCGGGGGTCGCTCCCCTCGAGAGCCACTCCGGAGTTGGGCCTGTTCTTCTATCGCGACTTGTGTGACGACCAGTGTTCCCTCTGGCTGGGCAGTTAGTGGCAGTCACGGACACAGTCCCTCTGGCTGGGCCAGTTAGTGCAGTCACGGACGCCCTACGTAAGTCCGGTCCCCGGGACGTGACGGCAGTAGGTAGGCGCAGGTTGACTGGACCCTATGCGGCAGCAGTCAGTTTAGATTGGGTGATTGAGTCGAGAGCTAGTTGTAGCATCATGTTCTTTCTGTTCCACTTTTGAGCATCTAGATAGAGGCATGGTAAGCTGTAGAGTTACTTTACCACAGTTTTTCCTTTTCGCACTGCATTGTTACTTTTTGCCTCTAGTAGACTTAGTGGCAGCCGTCGGGCTTGTTGGCGGACACCCACGAGAACTACTTGGGACGTAGTTCTCACACCCGTCGTGGTGTTTTTTCCCAGGGACTTCTTCTTTGCTCCAGTTCCTGCCGCACCTTGCTGACCCGACTGATCGAGGTAAGGGAGTCGCGAGTCGCGAGATAGATCCCTACCAGTTGTCGCTGAGAATAGATGTACCTCCCTACATTTTGAGAGTCTTGTTGAGTAACTTGTAGTTATGGGAGGTTGTACTATTCTTATTTTGAGAGATATTTGTACTTGTGAGGTTTTCTGGTTGTATATTTTGTTAGAGTTGTATATATTTTCATCCAGCTTTCACTTTTCAGCTCTGATATCTGTTTAGTGTAGATTTCTTTGCAGGTTAGTCGCTACGTCTATACGGGACTTCCCGTATGGGCGGCGGATCTGTTGGCGAGCCCCGGTAGCAGTTTCGACCCGGGGCGCGACAGTCAGGGGTAGATTTATCAGATGCAAGTGGAAAGCTCATCTACTTTAACATTTATGGATTTACAATCGTTTTGTTTCCGAGTTAAATACCCGATATGCTCTACTATTTGTAGAATAACCCATGAAAATCCCTTCGTCACTCGAGAGTCAAATTTTCCAAGTTTTCGCGGTCACGTAAAATGTAACATCGACTCCCAAAGATGCGAAAAATATTTGATGTGGGGTTTTCTACAACACCATAGTTCATATGGTGTATTTAACGTCCCCGGGCGCAAATAAACTCGATTAATAACTAGATTGCAGTGTTCACAGCTTCAGCCCAAAATATAACGGTAAATTCCGGCTATGAAGCATAACACGTGCCATCTCTTGTACAACCTGTTTTTGCGCTCGACTACACCATTCTGTTGAGGTGTATAGGGTGCTGAGAATTCATGTTTAATGCCATTGGAAGTGCAAAATCAATGAATTTTGAATTATGAATTCTCTACCTCTATCACTTCTAACACGAATGATCTTTTCATTCTTTTCATCATTAACGAAGCAAATCTCGTGAAAAGAATCAAAAGTATCAGCTTTCTCTTTTAAAAATGCTACCCATGAGTATCTAGAGAAATCATCAACAATAAGAAAATATACCATTTACCTCCCAAGGATGGTTGACGTGTCGGCCCCATAAGATCCATATGCAATAATTCCAAGGCCGTTTGGTACCGACGTGTTCAAGTTCTTGTGTGCAGTCCTAGATTGTTTCCCCTTTTGACAACCACCACACACAATGTTTTGTTTAAGTGAAAGTTTAGGAACCCCCTTGACCACGTCTTTGTTTGAAATTCTAGCAAGTTCCTTAAAATTTATGTGACCTAGCCTTTCATGCCAAAGAGTTTCATTATTCAAAGAGGCTAAGTTACAATTTCAGAAATTTATTGGGAACAACATAACAATGTTTTCAGATCTACCCCTTTTAAAAAGAAAACATGGTCCTTATCAGTTACAATGCATTCAACAGATGAAAAATTAACTGAAAAACCATTGTCACAAAGTTGACTGATACTTATGAGGTTAGTCTTAAGGCCATCAACAAAAACACATTATTTAGAATCGGGCCATCTGGAATAGCTACTGTTCCTTTTCCAACAATTTTGGAAGACTGACCGTCTCCGAAAACTACAAGTCCTCCGGAGATTTTCTCAAAATTTTGAAACAGTTTTTGTCACCGGTCATGTGACGAGAACAACCGCTATCCAGATACCAAGACGAATTATCATAAGCATGCAAGGAAATATTTGTAACAAGACAAGGGAAAACTTCACCTTTGCGTACCCAAACCTTTCGAGTTTTGGTGTACGTCGGAAATGATTGTGAGTTGATACTTGGTGAAAGCGTCTTGTTTGATCTGTCGCTTTTCCTTGACGTCGTCGTCTTGTTTGATGAACTACCGAGGCTCTTTTCCATTGAAAAATTTGCATTTGATTTTCTCACCCTTTTGGTAGTCGTTGCAAGAAGTGCTTGAGTTGAGCGTTGGCTCCCATCTTGCAATTTCTCTTATGTGCCTGCAATACCACAACGAAAACATACTTGATGCTTGACGATTCCGAAGAGGGGGAAGTAGGTTTGTTTG
>CM055074.1:6245505-6503680 GCA_029204045.2 Tillandsia leiboldiana | reverse complement strand
GCCATCCCCGGTCCACCCCCTTTTGAGCAGGTTATTTGGTCCGGACCTTAGACCTTAAGACTAACCAGATAAAAATTTTAACCTTGAGGGGGACTTTGATCTTCCAGATCTCTGAAAGCGAGAATCAGATACCCCGCCGTTCTCGATGAAGAGATAAAGGGATTTTGACCGACAAGTTCTCAGACTGAGTCCATCTCCAACGTACACCGTCTTTCGAAGGAATGTGGAAATAGCCGCGAAAAGTCCCTTAAGCAGGCGACCATTTCGTACTCCGCCGGGTTACCAGGGATGAACCCCCGAAGGATAAAGCCCCACTTCCACCTGTTCGCCCCCCGACACGACATCACACTAGTTCTCTTCCCCTGACAGAGTCGAAGATAACAGGAAAAGAGTGCTCAGAGGAGCCTGAGCGACCCAGATGTCAGACCAAAAGCGGATGTCAAGGCCATCCCTCAACGCATACGACAGACCACATATGAAAATATCCCTAGTGGCTACTACATTGCGCCCCATTGGGACACCGGCCTGAAGGAGGACCCTTCTCTTAACGGCTTCCTCCGTCATAGTAGGGTCCTTTGATGAGGGGCCCCCACAGAAAGCTCTTGTCAGAGAGGAATCTCCACCACCACTTGGCAAGTAGTGCAACGTTCATGCTCTCCAAGTTCAGGACTCCAAGTCCTCCCTCCGAAGTACTCCTGCAAACCGTCTTCCAATTCACCAGGCATTGTCCTCCTTCTATTGATGTCCCCCCCTTCCAGAAGAAAGCCCGGCGAAGCGCCTCAAACCGTCTGACCACCCATTTGGGCGCCCTGAACATTGAGAGGAAGTAAACCGAAGGTTCGACAGTACTGAGTTCACCAACACCAGTCTACCGCCCTGGGATAAAAGTTTAGCTTGCCACCCTTCTATCCGCGACTCGAATTTGCCAATAACCCGCCACCAATCATCTTTTCGAACTTGCTTGTCGGATAATGGAAGGCCAAGGTAAGATATCGGAAGTGTACCCAACTTACACCCCAGGATGTCAGCAAGTCTCCTCCCTCTACTGGACCGCCTGCCAAGATAAATAAGCTCAGTCTTCTCGCGGTTAACCTTCAATCCGGAGGCCCATTCGAAAAGCTTCCAGATGAAGAGCAGGTTGTTGATCTGATTCTTCTTCGCGCCACAAAAGAAGAGGGTGTCATCTGCGTATTGTATGATAGATACCTTAGAGGCTGGAGAGGGACCCACCCCTTTCAGGAGGCCGTTGTGTACCGCCCGCTCCGTCATTCTGGTCAAACATTCAGCCACCAGAATGAAAAGGTAGGGGGACAGAGGATCCCCTTGCTTAAGTCCCCTAAAGGTCTTAATCCAGTTCGATGGAGCTCCATTCACTAGGATTGCCACCTTAGCATTACAGACGCATTGCTTGATCCAACCACACCATCTGTCGTTTGCACCCAACCCGGAAAGGGCCAAGAATAGGAAGTCCCAAAGTACCATGTCAAACGCTTTCTCGAAATCCGCTTTAATCCCCACCACTTCTAGTCCTAATTTGGAGGACCAGTTGACGAGTTCGGTGGCCGTAGCAAAGGAGTCAAGAATCGACCTACCTTGAGGAAAGCAGACTGAGCAGGTGAAATGACCTCCTTCAGAACCACTTCAAGTCTGTAGCCAGTACTTTCGAAATGATCTTCTGCACCGCGTTAAGGAGACTAATAGGCCTGAAGTCATTAGCCGAGTTAGCTCCTTCCTTCTTGGGGACCAGGCAGATGTAGGAATAATCCAAAGGGGAAGAGTTCAGTGATCCATTGTAGAGGTCCTGGAAGATGCACAATAGATCCGACTTTACTACGTCCCAGAACTTTTGAATGAAGCCCAGGTTAAGCCGTCAGGTCCAGGGGCTTTATCACTGCCCAATTGGAAAGTTGCTTTCTTGATCTCCTGTAAGGTGAAAGGCACAGTAAGATCATCTGGGCTGCTGAAGGCTTTAGCTCCAAAGAGCTCTGCCCAGTCCCAACCGCCCCCTGTGTATTTTCCCTCGGTGCGAAGCGAGCTTTGAAGTAATCGAAGAAGTACCCCCTTTTGTCCTTTCTCTTCGGAGCGTCTTCCCGTTAACCACCACGTCTCCAATGGTGTTTATACGTTCCTTCCGTTAGCTACTGCGTGGAAATATTTCGTGTTACCGTCTCCTTCCTTCAACCACCGGAGATTAGCACGAGATTTCCAAAGGATCTCTTCATCTATAGCCACCACTCTTAGATGGACTTAAGCTGAGCACGCTTCTCAAATAGTATAGGGGATAGGTTAGCACGTTCCTCCATAACGTCAAGCTGTTGAATCTCGCCGGCAAGATAATTTTGGTTCGGGAGATGCTGTAGAAGCTCGTGGAGCACCATTCCTTGATGCGTTTTCGACAGTGTCGCAGCTTGGCCACGAAAGTAAGCACACTGGAGTTCTTAGAAGGAACCTCCTTTTGGATAATACTGGAGCTAGAACCTCTAGACTTTTTGTTTGCTGGATGCTTGGCTTTGACTACTTGAGTATAGAAGTTGTTCTGGGATCCGGCCGGAAATGTTTTTAAGTTCGTTGGGCTAAAAATGGATTGAGCAAAATAACTTGGACAATGTTGGTGAAACAAAAGTAAAAAGAACTTGCATACTGCATGAAATTAGATTGCTATGGCAAAAAGAACATTTGTGTGGCAAAAGGGGTTGCCGCCACTCAAATTAAAGGATGAGACTTGTGTTTTGTCTTGCATTGTCATGAGTATTAGTCCCTGCTGCAAATAGTCCTGTTTTTGTAATTTTTAACAAATTTAGTTTTTATTACTTTGGTGATTTGATCACCTGTGTTGAAGCAGAACCTAGTTTAGCTAATGGACTTCCAAAACTACTTCTCTTTCAGTTTATAGTAGAAGATGGTAAAAATATGTACGACTTCACATATGTGGATAATGTGGCCCATGCTAACATTTGTGCCGAGAAAGCTCTACGTTCAGACCCAGCTTCTGTTGCTGGAAAGGTATTGTTTCTCTAGATATTGTTGCCAATTCATATTCATTGATTAACCAACTGCTTGTAAAAGATATTGTTGCCAATGCATATTCATTGATTGACCAACTGCTTTTATGGCTGACGTTTTTTATTTCTCACTACTTAATGGCAGTCATTTTTTGTTACAAATGATGAGCCAGTGGAGCTTTGGGAGTTTATTTCTAGTATACAAGAAGGCTTGGGATATCAGAGGTACCTTCAATGCATTTTTGTTGTCCAGCTGTTCTTTAAGGTTTTATCTTGATTCACATATTTGCCTTGAGAATGCTCTTGAGAAAATGCTTTTTCCAAATTGGAAAAGTGTTTTTGAGTAGGACCATTTGAATAGACCCAAGCACTTTTTTGTTATATCCCTTAATAGCTTTCACCAGGGCCAATTGCTAAGACCTCTTTTTTTAAAGAAAAATATCAAGCTTCTACTTATAGTAGAGAAGATGTTTAACTAGGCTAAATGAACAATGGGTGGACAAGGCAGTAATAACTGTGTATTTTGTTATCTTTATAAGTTAATTTCATGATTATGAGTGGATTCTGATTTTTATATCCAAATAGTAGCAACGACTATCTTTAAATTCTGGGAATTTATATCTGATTGCAAATATTCCGATAACAAGGGACAACTAATCAATATTCTGTCAAATTGAGGGATAGTTTTTTCCTGTGGCATTTTTTTGGGACCAAATTCATTTGTTTTGCTTGTGATTACCAATTCATTTGGTTTGGCAATGAACTTCATTACTTTGCCTGCTTTATTGAACTCTTCACTTAGCTCACTTCTTTCATTTTATCATATATCAGTGAATTACTGAAACTTCCTTCAAATAGCTGTAGATTGGACTGTAGGTGGTTTCCTTTCAGAAAGTGCTGATACTATCTGTCTCATTCAGGGCCACAATTCAATAATTTCTGCCATCTTGTATTCCTAGTTGTTCTACTTGCCAGAAAGTTCAGCGAAAAGAGTGTTTTTGCATAGAATATTCAGTCCAATACCTACTCATGCTACTGTGTACGCTCTCTCATGCACAAGGACTTTCAGTTGTTCGAGAGCTAAATTCATTCTTGGTTATCTCCAATCTTATCAATGGAGGTGAGCTGGTTTTAAATTTCTTCTATTGCAAAAAATAATCATACTCTTTTTGTGTTTTTTCGATTAGCTTTCAGCTCATTGGTATTGTTTTTCATGTTTTGTTGTAATCCTTTCTCCTCACTTGGTGAAGTTAAGGCTATGTTTTCTTGCTAACAAACATTTCTGAAATTGTATAGGGGCTTTATTAATGTAAGTATATGATGAAATTTCCTGCCCATCTACCTTGAGTATACTGGTTTTTATATTTTTTTAAGCTCGATGAGTCTATGCACAAATTTCTTTTCATGCAGATGTAATGAACATTTTGATGGTAATGTCTAGTGGAGTTTCAATTGATCATACTTTAATTGGTGAATATACAGGAAGGTATCATGCGAACTTTGGAATCATTCTCAGAACTAGCTAAAGATTCAGGTTCTTCAAGACAACGAGATTTTACCACACCATCGAAAGCAGACCAACTATTAGGTGGTGGAGTAGGTCAGATCAGCTGCTTTATCCAAAACATTCTTTTCCATTGGACATATGCCAAACCTAAAGATACCTAATTCATCAAATTTCTTGCACTGTGATGACTGTCATGCATTTACTGCAGCATTTTTCTTTTTCTATTCTTGCTTTGAGTTACCCTGAGATTTATTTTTTTATATAATTCCAAGGGCAAAGCACATTTGTGGTCCTTCACGTTATGTGGAAGTTTCGTCATTCTTAGATGTACATTTCGGTCCAGTTTAATAAAGAAAATTAATGGAAAGATTAGATGCAATGAAATACAAAGTGCTGCGATCCAATTTAGAATCGAAAGGTTGGGGACTCCTAGAGTGGTTTGTCCAGTTTTTATTCCGAGATCTTTGGGTCATCTTGATTTGTCTTATTGCAGCTGCTGATATATTGCTATGGAGGGATGAGAAGAAAACATTTACTTATCTGGCTTTACACTTTCTGCTGTTCTACTGGTTTCTGCTTTCTGGAAGAACTTTTATCTCTTCGTTTGCGAGAATCTTATTGCTGATCTCAGTCACTCTTTTTGTCCATGGCAATCTACCTTCGTCAATGTAGGTACCCGCTTTATGATTTACATGATTATGCAGAAAAGTATTCACAGATAGTAGAATTCTGGTGATTTTTCTTCATTATAATAGTTGTGCAGTCATCTACTAGTCGTAATAATCCAAAGTAGTTTATGCACGTTGTTTATCCATATATGTAGCACAAGAGGTACTGGTTTGTCATTTACTGATATTGCAGACAGTTGCATTCTTGAACTAGATAAGACTTTGATATATTCATGTCCCCTTTAAAGCTCTGAATTTTCATATTTTCCTCAAAACTTAATTTCTAACGAATATAGCCTTGTCACCTACAAATATTTTGAATATCTTGTTCTAGTGAAAAAACCATTTTGCCTCTTTATATTGGATGGCCGCCCAAGTTAATAAAGTTGATTTTGGTGTTGAACATCTTTTTCAAGGCATGCAAATGGAAATTCAGAGTTGAGAGGGGCATATATTTAAACTGAGGAATTACAGATATATACATAAATGCCCCTTATAATTTTTTTCTCTTGCTTTCTCCTAATCATCTCTGAGAACAAACTTGTACTTATAGGTTTGGTCTGACAATTGAGAAGGTCCCTTCATCTTGCTTTGAAGTCTCAGAGCAAATGTTGCAAAATTTGTTTAGTTTTGTGGCATCTATATGGAATAAAAGTGTTCATGTGATAAAGTTGCTTGCCAAAGGTGATGACTGGGAAGTTCTTTTCAAGGTATGTGGTGAACTTTTTTTTGGGAATTTTCTTGTTCATTATATCTTTGTGTGGCGTAAATTACTTCACTTTTGTTTTTCTTATACAGAATCCTTGTTTCGTCTTTAAATTTCCACAGCTCCAATTATGGTTCTCTGCGAACTTTGATCTTCACCTTAAATCAAATTGAATATTTTGTTTCAGATATTAACACAACAGGTAGAATAGGTTGTTATTCTTCGTGGGCCTACAAGAATACTACTAGATAAGCCACTATAAGCAAATATTTTTTCATGGCAAAAAACCAAGAGGGCTTAACTGTAATTTATGATGAGTGATGTGTTCATCTTGGTTAACCATTATGCGATCTATGTCTGATTTTAATTCTCGCACAGTCAATTGCTGCTCTATGTATTCTCAAGTTGCTGTTCCGTTTCTCGCTCGCAACATTGATTGGATTTGGTAAGGTTTTGACCTAAAAATCTTGTTAATTTCCAGATAATAGTGCTTTTGTTTCTTTTGTCCAACTTTCTCACCACATCTTTTATATTGCAGGGTTGGCATGCATGTTCATCGTCTTCACTGTCTATGAACAGTGTGAGGAAGAAGTCGACAGTCTAATTGCAACTGCTTCAGTTAGAATTGAAGCATTAAAGAAAAAAATTGTCGGTAAAACTATCGAGTTTCTTGACGAAGTATATTCCCCAGAGTTGCTGATGACTGATCCACCATTTCTGCAAACTTGGAAATTGAAACGCATCAACTCTGTGACATACTTCCTTTCATTTCAGCTTTTGCTGTTGATTTAATCTTCTACATATAGGAAGGTATTCACGCTATTACTGATTTGAGGTTTGATAATTCTTCTAGTTTTCGATCTTTCTACTAATTATGTAGTTATTATGGTAGTCTTATTCTCATGATTTCATGTAATTAAAAGAATAAATAACATTGCAATATGTTCTGCCATTCTCATGCATATATTTCAACATCAGTAGCAAATTCATCCATCAACTATGTTTTTGTACTAGTTAATTATATATCTTTGATAAAGTTTTCACATAAATTTTCTTCTACATAAACGAAAATAGAACTCTCTTGTAGTTGGTCTTAGAATTTCATACTAATTGAATATTTCATATTAATTGAGTATGCTCAAAATGAAAAACAGATACTATACTATTTTATTTGTTTCTACACATATATTGGCACAAACAATTTTCGCTTATTGTTAATATAGTTCTTCATGCCGTATCTTTTGTGTTTATTTGGTCTGGCTTTGGCTCTCCTTCTCTGACCTGCGAAGCAGCAGTCAGACCCTAAAGCTTGCTATCGTCTAGTTTGCAAAATTTGAAGGCCTAATTTGAAGCTTCCTCTTTTGCTATAGTAAAAATCTGTAAGGATGATCTACTGGAAAAGATGTTAGTGTTCCTTCAAAAGATCAACTGAGATAGCACTTATGTAGAAGCTAGCTACTGCTGAAGCAAAGAGTCCTATAGTATGGCCAAGGGACTCTTTATCATGACTGCCAAAGTTTATGTTTAATTATCTTTCAGATATTTGGTTGACAAGTTTGGATCAAGAAGTTTTTCCATATCCGAGCAGTCGGCCTATGATCCTATTTCGAGAAAGAAAGAAAGAGCGATTTGCTTGCACCTCAAGAGTAAACAAAATTTAGAGTGAGTGGTATATATGTATGTATCTGGTGTTCTTTTTCATTATGTCAAATATTTTGGGTGATGGTTGTGTTTTTGGGTGTTTGTGGTTTCCTTGAACTGGATTCTTGCTTTTGTATGTGATGCTTTGTTTGAATGTAAATGGCTCTTTTTCTTGGTCAATATTCTCCTTCTGTCATACTATTTATGATCTTGCCGAAGTTTGTGCTTAAAATCTGAAATTTGTATATGCACCCTTCTAAATAGGGTTGGAGCTTTCTGTTGAAAAGTGTGTTCAGCATAGATTTGGCAATGATGGGTTATATTAGGATTCATTTATAAACTTGAGCTAGAAATTAGAAATTTGAGGCTATTAACGTATACAGATGCAACATTTGAAGTGCTTTTCTCCTTTTGGTTATATTCATCAAAACCTTAAGGACTAGGCATTTTCATTACACAAGTTTTTTTTTTTATTTTATTTTAATGCAAATAAGGAAAAGCAGAGGATGTTCAAATATACATTCATTTGCCTCTAGTGAGAACCGTAGCATAGGGAGCAAAACTGCTTTTAGTTAAGAAGCCTCTCTCTTGCTGCACTCAGATCCTTTGCGACTTTCGTCATGTCGCATCGTTCGTAAGGCGATTCATTCGAGCACGAGAGACCGCAGTCGAACACCGAAACTATGCAATCTCGCACGCACTCTTCTCGATAAGCTATATCGTTGTCAGCTGAGTGTAGGTTTCTGTCTATGATGTCCATGACATGCACAGGAGAAGCAGCTGCAGCAGCACGAACATATCCACGAAGGCTCAGTCCGTCTTTGAACTTGTCGTGGACGGGGCTCATTCCAGTGAACATTTCCAGCAGAAGAATTCCGTAGCTGTACACATCGCCGAGCCTAGATGGTTTACAGCCCATTCCGTACTCTGCACAACATTAGTTAATTGGAAACAGAATACAAGATTGTCAGGTGAATTCATTTGGATCCGGATTTGGATTTGGATTTGGTTCCCACTGTTTCCAAGCCATAGTTACAACAACAAAATTTGATCTTCTAAGTTATAAACTGACTCTAAAATAGAATTAGATATGTAGAAATAAAGTTCCACCTCCTCCTGTGTGTTTAAAGGTCGCGTAATCAGTCAGCTTTTAGTAGTGAGCATCAAGCAGTCATACTATCTTTTCGTGGCTAATAAGCAGTATCCTTTTTATTTCCTACAATATTTTTTCCCCTTTTCTATTAAATTTTACACTAAATTTCTCATTTTATTTATTAAACTTATGCTATTCAATTGTTTTTGCTTTAAAAGATAGTGAGACGCAAAAAAATATTAGATATAGTATAGTTAGGAATCAGATAAAAATGTGTTACTTTTGTTCAGAAATGTTGTAAAGCACCAAATAAATAAATATTTTGTTGCATATTTCTCACCTGGAGGAACATAACCAATAGATCCTTTGATTCCCACAGTGCTGGTAGATGAACACTCAGATGATCCGTCAGGCCTTTGCAGCAGAAACTTTGCTAACCCGAAATCGCCCACATGCGCCATCAATTCGTAGTCGAGAAGGACGTTGCTGGGCTTAAGATCACAGTGAACAATCTGCACGGACCCATGGTGATGAAGATACTCTAACGCTGAGGCTACGTCGACGGCTATGTTCAACCTCTGGATTAGGCTTAGGCTTCTGAATGGCCTATTCTCGCGTGCTTTTGGATGTAGCCACTCTTCTAAGCTCCCATTAGGCATGTACTCAAAAACCAAGGCCTTGAAATCATTACCGCGGTGATCCAAACTAGAGCACGACGTAAGAATTTTGACGAGATTTCGATGCCGAATGCTTCTCAGGGCCTCACATTCAGACATAAAACTCTTAAAAGCCCCATGCTGTTGAAGGTTAAGCACTTTCACTGCGACGATATTGACATTTTCGTAGGTCATGGTGGCTTTATAAACCGACCCAAAACTGCCCGTGCCGATCAGACTATCTGAGGAGAACCCATCTGTAGCCCTGAAGAGCTCACCGTAAGATACTTTCATGTGTTGGTTTCTTAAGGAAAACCTCGACAGCGGCTTTCTTCGGGAGTTTTTAATCAAGTAATGCATCCCAAGCAAGCACATGATTATTATTAAACACAAAATTGCTCCACCTATCGGAATGACTATTACCTTGAGTTTATTATCGGCGTGATGTTGTGCTGCATCTGATGTGCATTTCGGCAAGTGTAATTCTAGAATTCCACCGCAGAGTTTAGTGTTTCCGATAAGCGAGACTTCGCTCGCATTCTTAAAGACTCCTTCCATCGGCACTCGACCCTCAAAACTGTTGAAGGAGAGATTCAAGTATTGTAGATCTGGGAGCTCATCAAGGAATGCCGGAATTTGGCCCGAGTAAAAGTTTTTTGAGAGATCAAGTTCCTTGAGTCCTCTTAAATTGCTCAAGGAAGAAGGAATGGACCCTTGAAATGAGTTATTCTCTAAATGAAGAATTTCCAAGATAGTGCATTTTCCGATGGTATCTGGAATCTCACCGGAGAGCCTGTTATTTGAGAGATTAAGCTCCCTGACATTTATCAAGTTGCCCACTTCTGATGGTAATGAATCGTTCAGTAAATTATGCGACAAGTCAAGGAAGATTGCGAGCGACGAAAGGCTCAAAACTTCTTTCGGAATGCTACCGCTTAGCCTATTATTTGATAGATTTAGCAACTCTAGCATTAACATGTTGCTTAATGTCGGCGGAATGGCTCCTTCAAATTCGTTGCTGCCTAGATAGAGCTTGTCCATTCGGGTTAGGTTGCCCAAAGTGCGAGGAATTTCTCCCGAAAGCATGTTGGTCGAGAGATCTAAATACTGTAATTGCCAAAGATGACTGATTTCTACAGGAATGGTGCCTCGAAGATCGTTAACACTCATATCAAGAGAAGTCAGATTGATTAAATTCTCAATCTCAATAGGTATAATTCCTGATATTTGGTTGTTACTTAGTCCCAAATAATAAAGACTAGTGGAAAGATTGGCTATTGATTTGGGCAGCATGCCTTGAAGTAGATTGTATCCTAGTTCCAATATTTGGAGATTGGTGCAGTTGGCCATTGCTGTAATGAAGCTCCAATCACTAGGCTTCCTGGCTTCGAGTTGATTAACGGCAAAAATGAGCCTCGAGAGACTCTGCAAGGCCCCCAGGCTCGGGGGTATCGTGCCGTGGAATGCGTTGGTCGCTAGCTCAAGTTTGTTGAGCTCAGAAGCATTGGACAAGGATGCTGGAATTCGACCCCCGAGCTGATTATCATACATAAGAAGGGTCTGAAGGTTCGGAAGAGCATTTCCGATATCGGAGGGTAGAGTTCCCTCGAGTTGGTTCATTTGGAGTTCTAAGCGCTTCAGGGATGAAAGATTGTAAAGGGATGACGGTATTTCTCCTGTTAAGCTGTTCGTCCCGAGAATGAGAATTTCGAGAGATGAAAGTCGTCCGAACGAGATTGGGATCGACCCGGAGAGATAATTAGAAGAGCAGTCCAGGTAAAAGAGGAATGGAAGTTCTGCAAAGTGAGGAATTTCACCATGAAGGTTGTTTCCTCGTAGGAAAATCATGTTCAAAGAGGAGAGATTCACGAGTGTTGACGGAATGGTTCCTGTGATACTAGTGAATTTGATTTCAAGTGCCCTCAAGGAGAGAAGGCTACCAAAGGAGGGAGGAATGGCTCCAGACAGGTTATTCTTGCTGAGAGAAAGAATGAAAAGGGAAGAGAGATTCCCAAGTGAATCTGGGATTGACCCAGTAAAGCTATTGAAACGGAGATAAAGATATTGAAGTCGAACGAGATTGCCCAAAGTGGCAGGGATGGCCCCTGTAAGATTATTGTAGCTTAATAGTAACGCAGTTAGCTTTGGGAGGTAGCCAAGCTCTGGTGGAATTTCCTTTGTGAGAAAGTTATTCCATAGATCAATAACCTGAAGCTTAGAGCAATTACCGAGTGCAGACGGGATTGTTCCGCCAAGAGAATTCGCACTCAGGTTGAGATATCGCAGCCGGCGCAGGCTTCCTAGCTCCTCCGGGATGCTCCCGTCTAGCTTGTTGTCGGACAGCTCGATCCTCTGGAGGAATGTGAGGTTGGCTATGGATGGCGATATGAAGCCTGTTAGGCGGAGAGACTGCAGGTCGAGGGCCGTGACCCGGTCGGGATGGCGGCGGCCGCAGGACACACCGCGCCACTTGCAGTAATGGACAGAACCGTTGCTCCACGAGGAGAGCGCTCCGAACGGATCGTCATCGACATAGGACTTGAAGGAGAGGAGGGCGGCGCGGTCGGACGCAGTTCGTTCGATTCCGTCGGCGGCGCTCCGGGCGGTGGAGATGACAAATAGTAGAATGAGGAGAAAAAGTAGCAGAGGGAAGTCTGCCATGCTATGAAGTAATAAGACGAGAGAGAGCTGAAGCTATAGCAATCCTGCAGCAGCCCGCTCTTCGTTGGTATTTGATCTTGGCAACTGGATATATATAATAAATTAACTTTGTTGTGTTTGATTGGATTTAAAATATACTGAATAATTATTTTTTTGTTTACAAAATTATTTTTGTGTATTTATTTAGTTTTAAAAATTTTAAAAAAATTTATTCTTACATATTTGAGAAAAGTAAATTATTTTTACTTTTTCGCCGAAAAATAACAACTCATGATATGAAAATTTTTCTTCATTCAATTTTTTTTTTACCAAATCAAACAAATATAATTTTTTTTTTCAACCAAATAAATATTGATGTACAACTACTTTTTATTTTTCTCAAACACAATAAAATATATAAAAAAAATTCCATCAATTTTTTTTTTTTTTTTTATAAAAAAATATTTTTTACTTTACATACAACCAAACACCTCCTTACTCAAAAAATCTATAGCTGTAGTACAGTATGACGGTAATATCATGGTATGAGATTTTTACAGATGATTAAAACTTAATAATTAAAACCCGAGATTCCAAACTAGAAATTTAGTGGTTTTATATCTTTAACTAAATGAGTTTGGTCTCGCTACCTGGTTTCTTTCCGACGGCTGCGTCAACTAAGCGATTGGGCGTGGCATTTTTGGATCTCATGGTTTCTTCTTACTGTCGGGCATTGACTGCCGTTGGGAAAATTCGGATAACAGTGGTGTCAACTATAATTACATTCAAGACTTCGAGCTTCGCTCCATTATGTATCATGTCTGTATTATGCCTGTGGCACCTGAATTGCGGAGAGTTCCTTTGTTCACTGAGCAACTAGCTGATGGCACATCACTGGAGTTGGGCTTCGGTATGCTGAAATGGGACTAACTTTGAGCTGAAGTTTGGGTTATACTTGGTGGCTGCTGGATTTGATGCTATATGGTTTTTCATGTTGACTTATTCCAATTTTTATGGAATGGGTGCTGTTGGATTTGAGGCCAAATAGATGCTGTGGACATCATTGTTTCTCGAGATGGTGGGGGATCCTTCTTTTTTTATGAGGCATTGGCAGGCGTGTCTGACGTGGTTGTGAACCTACAGGAGTGTGCTATCCTTTGCCTAATTGTTGTATGGGCTAATTGGTTGTAGAATCTGGGTTTCGGTTTAATTTTTTGTGTACTGGGTGTTCCTTTGACTAACATTGTTTTGCGACTTGCCCCCTGTTTTTTTTTCTGTCAGTTTTGGGCAATAGGTCTACTTCTCTGTAACCCATGTTGTCTGGGGCACTTGGATTTTGTCTTTGTCCTGTATCTTTCAAATAGGGTATATCCCTGTTTAATCAAAAAAATATCTTTAACTAAATATATAGCCAACGACATTTACTTGTAACTATATATTTGTTTATTGTAAAATTATAAACGAAATAAGGAAAAATTGAACAAAGTGAGTAACTAAAAGCACCTAATTGCTGTGTGTTCATGTGTACCGCATCATTATTTTTTTTTTTTGAGAAAAAGACAGTATGTTGCCGCTTCATTCATTGTACCGCATCGTTATTAATCAGATAGATAATAAACTAACTTCAGGTAGAGATCACATATAGTAGATTAATCAGAAAAGATAGAACGTGGAAGCCTTCCATTCCATGAACTAATTATAAGACCAGAGAGAGCTTGAAAGCTATAGCAATCCTGCAGCCGCCAGCTCAATTCGTCGGTATTTGATATATCTTGGCAACTGAATAGATAATAAACTAACTTCCATGCTTAGTCAAAAAAGCCTTCCTTAGTTGTAGTAACGCGGCGCACTATCATGGTGTGAGATTTCTGCAAATTGTCCAAGCTCTATAATTGATTTCTGATATTCTAAATTTAAAATTTGTTTACTTTATATTCTTAACAAAACAGATTTTCTAAAGACACGTATTTGTAGCTGTATATTTATACAGCGTAAAAAATATACAAAATAAATAATTAAAAATATCTAATTGTAGTTGTACATTCACACACTTTAAAATACTAAACGAAGTGGATAATTAAAAGCACTTACTAATTAACCGGATATTGGTGTAGCTATATCAATTCAACCAACTAATTTAATCTTTGATAAAAGAATTGGAGGAAATATATGGACGGTTAGAACTAGTCATAAAAAAAAATTGGTAGAAATTGTGGACAATTAGTAAGGGGTTGACGTTGATTCAGGTGACGGAAGTAAATGAGGAGACTTGGAAGGGGTTGACGTTGTGACCTTTGTTTTTTTCTTTTTTTTTTCTTTTTTTTTCTTTTTTTAATAAGGTTATGCTTGGCATTAGATCACACTGAACTAATGACTGACCTAATTTTTTTTAAAAAAAAATATTTTCAAACTAGTTTGGAAAAAGTTATCGAATATTTACCAATTACTTCATTTTGAGTCAAAATATCTCTCAAATTGGATAGTCGTCAATTTTCGTCCAATTTCGTCCCCTTAGTATCGCGTCAGAGTATGATTCCCGGTGCTTTTCAATATCGAGCGTTGCTTGCCGTTCTAGACCAGTTGCGATATTCGCGTTCAAATTTCGCACTCTTTTCTTCCCAAGTTTTTCTATTTTCGGCCCGAGCAGCTGAAGGCTAATTCCGACTTTTCCTTTTTTGTCGCTTGATTGGAGCGGTCCGGTGGTCGCTTTTGACCGAAGTTTGTCCTCGGATGGGGCGATGACCTTCTTGTCGGCTGCGCATTCTGTCGGTTGATGGTCTTAGCCGATGACATACGTCGCGCGCTGCGCCCACACGGATAAGACCGGTTTTAACCTAGACGCGAATCCCACATTATTGATTCATCCTCCCATCATCGGTTGATACCCTTAACCGATAGTATACGCCACGTGTCACTCTACTAAGTGGCGCAAATTTTGATCTCAACAATATTACATTTAGTGTGTAGTCATGTTAAATATTTAATCATATTGAGTGTGTAATATTATTATTATTATTATTATTATTATTATTATTATTATTATTATATTTATTTATATCTATTATATAATTATATTATTTTGCATTATATTTATTTTCAGTAATATTAAATTTTATTTTTAAACGTGTAATCTTATCAAATATTTAATAATATCAATAGTAGAGTTAAATAAAATAAAATAATAATAAATAATAATTTAAATTAATAAAGTAATTAAAAATTTTTAAATAAGGCTTGATTGAAATTTTTTTTAAAAAGAAAGTTGAGAATATTTTTTTTTAATAAAATTAAGTTGGATATTAGTTCAGAATTAGTGGGAGTTGACGTTGAGTTCAGAATTAGTGGGAGTTGACGTTGACGATGGAGGTGACGGAGTAAATGAGGAGACTTGGTAGCACTACTAGAAATTACAATATTTAAGTAAATATTGCTAAATATAAAATATACTGACATTTATTAAAAATTATTGCTAAATATATTATTTATCTATATTTACAAATTATCGTTGGTGAATAAGAATATTTAGCAATATTTATTTTTAAATGCCGGTAAAAGATAGTTTAAATACCGGCAGTTATTTTTAATGCCACTAAGAAATTTTAATTACTAGCATTTAAAAGTAAATGTTGGTAAAAGATCTTAAATCCTTATTTAAGATATAAATAATTAATATTAGATTTATTCCTGCCCCACACCCCCGCAGATTCTCTCCACTCATTTAAATTTTAAATCCTCATTTATATGTGCGGTTATTTTCTTACAATTTTATTAATTAAAATTTATATAATATTTATAATTTGATATAATTTTTATTTTATATGGTTGTTTATAAATGCAATTTTATTTTAATTTTTTACTTGTAGATTATAAATTTTATGTAAATTACTTATTTAGTTTAATTTTAAATTTTAATAAGCTTAATGATTTTATTTTCTATTTATTTTTTCAGTGGTTTTATTTTATTCAATAAAACATAAAAATATTAAAGATGGTTCAATCATTAATTAATAATTTTTAATAAATTTTTAGACTAAAATAATAAATTACATGTTAAAATTTAAAAAGTAGCAACAAAAAATAAAGAAAAGAACTATTTTAAAGTATATTATAAGTTGAGGGGCCTAACTGAGATTATCCATCAATTTTCCATATCCTGCCTACTTCTTCCTTCCTCTTGTTTCTCTTGTGCCGTACGACTCCTAGTCCCTCTCCTCATATGCAAAGTTTCTTTCTAAGATTTTTTTTTCTCTTTTTTATTTTTTTATTATCTTCTCTCCAAGTAAAAAAAAAAAAAAATTACTCTTTCTACCTTCCAATCGCAGGGTGTAAGAAAAGGATTTTCTTCATTGTCTTCTACCAAGAAGGAGCCCCACAAGCAGGACCCTACCAAGAAAAAGGTAAGTTAATTTAGATTTTTTTTTGTAAAATTATTTGCTTTCTTTTATTACCTTGGAATAGATGGGTTGATTTAAAAAAAATTTAAAAAAATTTTAGTTTTTATTTTAAAATTATTATTTGATAATTAATTTAATTATTTTTAGTTTTTATGATTATGCAACAAAGTAAATAATATATAATAGAAGACTAAATAAAAAATACAGTTGAAACCCATTTATTTATGTGTTTAAGTATAAAAGAGGATGAACATGACCTCCTCCCATTATAATTTTTTATTACTAAATATAATCAGAGAATGTGCAAAAGAATCAATTAAAATAAAATCAATAAACTTTTTAAACAAATTAATTTAAAAATTTATTGACATTTACTGTGAAAAAAAAAAGAATGTGTATCTCTGATTATATTTAGTAATTCATTGACATACACATTCCTTGTTTAAAACCGGTCTTATTTTTAGGTTGTATGATTATGCAACAAAGTAAATATATATATATATATATATATATATATATATATATATATATATATATAAGAGTAGTTATCTTTGTACATATAAAAGAACAACAAATTTAACATAGAAAAGCACATCACTACTATTCCACACACCTACTAGTAGAAGGATATTGACACTTGTACTTAAGCATTACCAATAATAAATTTTTTTATCTTTGTACATATAAAAGAACAATAAATTTAACATAGAAAAGCACATCACTATTATTCCACACACCTACTAGTAGAAGGATATTGACACTTGTACTTAAGCATTACCAATAATAATTTTTTTATTGAATTCTTATTTAACAGGTGTTAGGTATCCTGTTATATTTTCTCAAAGAAATTAAGTTAAACGAAAAAACATAAGTATATTTTTAGAATTTCACAGATAGCACACTTTCAATTAAATCTATATATCTATATACGGCCTATCAATTATATATATAAAATTAAGTCATTGATCACTTCATACAATGAGTGAATACAAAATTTTAATTCTTTGGAATTCAACCGATTAATCTAATTAACTCTGTAAATTAAAATATATTTCAAAATTAAGTGTTGAAATCAATTGACCAAACTAAAATTAGATTTAAACTTCTACAAAATTTTGTGATATGTGAAATTATTCAACTTTATTATGCAATTTAATTTCCGAGGTTTTAAAGTTTTTCACTAATAGTTTTGTTTAATTAAGATTTGCAAGGACCTATTAGTCTATCTGCCGCCATATTAGACATCAATCTATGGATAAGAGTTGGATGAATGAACCCAGGTTTGATTTAGTACGATTTTTCAAGCTATGAAATATGGTCTTATTTGGAATTAATATTTTGACATATTAACTCACATCCACTTAAATAAATATAGGGTGACCAAAAAGTATCTTGATGGAGTCTCGAACTTTCTTGAATTTGCATTTCTCAAAGTAGTCCGAGAAGGATCAATCCTCTGCCCTTGTAAAAAATGCGCTAATTGTTTTTGGCAAAATAAGGATACTGTACTAGAGCATTTAATATGTGATGGCTTTTTGGAAGGATACACATCTTGGATTTATCACGGAGAAGATGTTACATCACCGTCCTCAACATACAACTATGATAATCTTAACACAAATGATGATATGCGTGGTATGATAAATGAAGCATTTGGTATGTTTGATGTGCTTGAAGAGGAGATAGCAACACAAGAACAACATTTAAATGAAGATCCTAATGAAGAAGCTAAGAAATTTTACAAACTAATTGAAGATTCTGAGAAAGAATTATATCCTGGTTGCAAGAAGTTTTCGAAACTCTCTTTTATTGTTCGTTTATTTCACATAAAGTGTTTAAATGGATGGACCAATACTTCATTCACAATGTTACTTTCTTTGCTAAAAGAAGTACTTCCGGCGGGTGAAACACTACCAGATTCATTCTATGAAGCAAAAAAATTTATTAATGACCTTGGTTTAGGTTATAATAAAATTGATGCTTGTCCAAATGACTGTCAGTTATACTATAAGGAAACAACAAATGCAGATTCATGTGCCATTTGTGGCACTTCAAGATGGAAAACAACTGATAGCAATGTAGAACTTGATACAGCCAAGTCTTTTAGAAAAGCAACTCGAAAAATCTCGGCAAAGGTTTTAAGACACTTTCCTTTAAAATCCAGGCTACAAAGATTGTTCATGTCATCGACAACTTCTTCATTAATGAGATGGCATCATGAGCATCGAATTAATGATGGAGTGATGAGACATCCTGCTGATTCCCCACAATGGAAAACTTTTGACTTTCAAAATCCAGAATTTTCTTTAGAACCTCGCAATGTAAGGCTTGGCTTGGCGAGTGATGGCTTCAATCCTTTTAAATCAATGAGTACATCACATAGCACGTGGCCAGTAATCTTAATACCATATAATTTGCCACCATGGATGTGTATGAAACAACCATATTTGATAATGTCTTTACTCATCCCTGGCCCAAATGCACCTGGAAATGATATTGATGTCTATTTACAACCACTAATAGATGAGTTGAATGATCTTTGGTTGAATGGTTTGTACACTTATGATGCTTCTACAAAGTAGAATTTTCAAATGCATGCCGAATTATTGTGGACTATTAGCGATTTTCCTGGGTATGCGAATTTATCAGGATGGAGTACAAAAGGACGATTGGCATGTCCGTCTTGTAATGTGGATACTGATTCACATTATCTAAAACACGGTCGAAAATTATGCTATATGGGCCATCGTAGATTCTTAGAAAAGAATCACAAATTTCGACGTGATAGATTATCTTTTGATGGAAACTAAGAACTTAGAGATGCACCTGTTCCGTTATCTGGTTCTAAACTGTTAGATCAATTGAAGGACATTGAGAATACGTTTGGTAAGAGTAGTGGCGGTGATCATAAAGGTAAGAGAAAGAAAGGTAAAAAACAACTTTTACCTCATTCTTTTTTTTTGATTAAACAGGGCTATACCCTATTTTGTAATAGTACACAGCACAGCAAGCCAGGAACCTGGCCCCCAAATACCACAAAGAAGCACAAGAGATCTAACAAGCCCCCCCAGACACTAGCTAGCAGAAGCCCATAAAAGCAACTGCCAGTCGCTTGTCGCAAACAAAAACAAAAAACAAAGAAGTCAAGCATGCCCCCAAACCATGAGCTACAAGGGATAAACTCAGAGAAGCCTGATGCTGCAAACTTACTCGCGCTTCTTTATCGACATTGCCCCCTGTGCTCGGTCCCATGCTGGCAGCTCCGGCAGACAGAAAAAAAGTATATTTTTTACCTCATTCTTGGAAGAAAAAAAGTATATTTTTTTCCTTACCTTATTGGGAAAAGCACCTTCTACGTCATAATCTAAACGTAATGCACATTGAAAAAAATATTAGTGATAATGTGCTTTGGACACTACTAAGCACTGATGGCAAAACAAAGGATAATATTAAAACTCGTCTGGATTTACAACTTATGGGCATTCGGAGCTCTCTTCATTTGAAGCAACAAGGAAATAAAATTATAATTCCTTCCGCTTGCTACTCACTTTCTACAAAAGAAAAGGAGATCTTCTTCAAATTACTGAAGTCAGTTAAAGTTCCTGATGGATACGCAGGAAATATATCAAAATGTGTGCATATAAAGGAGCGCAAAATTATAGGACTAAAAAGTCATGATAATCATATCTTGATGCAACAACTGCTTCTTTTAGCATTGCGGAAGGTTTTGCCTAAGAATGTAAGTTTGACACTCATGGAATTAAGTAGGTTTTTTAGAGAAATTTGCTCCAAATCTCTTAGAGGAAGAGAACTCCAACAACTGGAAGCTCAAATAGCACTAACACTTTGTAAATTAGAAAGGATATTCCGACCATCTTTTTTTGACATAATGGTTCATTTGGCTATACATCTAGCATACGAAGCAAGAATTGCTGGACCAGTGCAATATCAGTGTATGTATCCAATAGAAAAGTATTTAAATATTCTCAAAGTTTATATAGATAAAAGCGTGTAGACATTATTTTAACTTTATCATATTTTGATTTTGCATACTCATACGCGTTACTTATTAAATTGTATAGGTTTCTTTCTACCTTGAAATCTTATGTGCATAATCGAAGTCATCCTGAAGGGTCAATTGCTGAAGGGTACCTGGCAGAAGAAAGTTTAACATTTTGCTCACAATATTTGCAAGGCATTGAAACAAGATTAAATCGTTCGAAACGCAACAATGAAGAGGAGTTAGAATTAGAAAAGAACCCACTGTTTCCTTTGTCATCAAAAAGTTATCCCATAGGGCATGGTGAGATGTTTGAACTAGATGAAACTTCGTGGGTGCAAGCACATCGCTATGTGCTCTTCAATAGCGATGTTGTATCTCCATACCTTCAGTAAGATATTCAATAACTAAAATAATGTTATTTTGGACTATTCTAATGAGCTTTTGTTACATTAACTTGTAGAAAACATATTGACATGATCAGAGTTGCAAATCGTCGAATGCGACATAGAGAAGTTGAGCGTATTCATAGTGACACATTTCATATATGGTTTAAAGAGCATGTAAGTTAATATATTCATAAGTGTGTATAGTTTAAAGTGTATCTATGTGATATTACAAATGCGCTAACTATAATAATAAATTGACATGTAGATTTTCAGATTTGTTGACTCAACGAGCGAAGCTGTTTCACAAGAAATCATTGCACTGGCGCGAGACCCTAATAGGGTCACAGAGAGATTTAAAGGTTATGTGATCAATGGCTTCAGGTTTCACACTAAAGATCGTGAACTAAATAGAAAAACTCAAAATAGCGGCATTGTCGTCGTTGCTAGTACATCAAGTTACGCCAGTGCAAAAGATCAAAATCCTGTAGCAGGAGATGTTACATACTATGGTATTCTCACTGATATTATAGAGCTAAACTATTGTGGGCAGATAGTTTAGCTCTAATAGTCAAATGTGATTGGGCAGATACTCGCTCTTATCGCAAGGGAGTGAGAAGAGACGATTTTGGGTTTACGCTAGTAAATTTCAATCGACTATTATTTACCGGTGATCAATTGTCAGATGAACCATTCATTCTAGCTTGTCAAGCAAAACAAGTCTTTTATGTGCAAGACCCTGTCGAGAAAGAATGGAAAGTTGTTATTTATACAAAGCCAAGAGACTTTTTTGATATGCAACCAGAAGTTCTGGCAGATGACATAGCCACGCATTTAGATAATATCATAATTGATAGTAACACAAATGATGCAGAAGAAGAATTTAGTTGGAACAAAAATGATGTTCCTGAACTTACAATTGACACTCCTCTAATAAATACTCATTTATTGGACACAAATACTTTTGATGACGCGGAGTTTCATAATGACAATGAGGTAAATGACTCCACTTTAATATAGGTGTATCATACTTTTTGATTTTATGCGATATCTTATTTGATTAACACTTTACTATTTTATATGATATCTTGTGAGTTCATCCACGTAGTTATGATATTTACATTATTATATGATTTTTTGTTCATATGAACTTGACTAACAAATACTTTAAATATCTTGATTTCTTTAATACAGGAATCACAATGAAGAAAAAGAATGGTAAAGATAAAGTTTCAACAGGACCACATTTTGATCAAAGAGAGTATGACGAAATGCTCCTAAACCAGGATCAGTTTTCACCAAATCCAGATCAAAACCTTGAGCAACAACTTCATATGTATTTTTCTCAGTTGGTTTCCAGTTTTACGCTAAAATCAGTCCCCAACTACCAATGAAATTATCAATCATCACAAACAAAGTTAAGCTGGACAAAGTGAACCAAATCACGAGCCGAAAGGAACATTGCCCCAAAAACGAAAGATTTCTAGTCCTTTTCTACTTCGTCAGCCTCAAACCAATCCAACTGTACTTCAGGAACCTTCCTTTGAATTACTTCATCATGATGCAACTCTATCTAATCCAATTTCTAGTCCTTTTCTACATGATGATTTCTTGCAGAATCAAAATAATGATCCTGCTAACATTGAAGAAAATTATTCTGAAGAAGATGACTCTCATGATGATTCTGAAGAAGATGATAATGCGATAGATGGCATATTTTCTTTATTCTCCTAGGCAATGTTTGGTTGGGGGATAAAAGGGGAATAACCCCCTTTATCCCCTAATTCCTGCCAAACAGTGTTACAAAATGGCATGGGATAAATTTTTTTTTTTATCCCTGGCTTAACGGGTTATCCTGGGATAACCCGTTAAGCCTTATTCCTCTCCCTCCATGGAATAGGGTTTTATCCCTGGGGGCAGTGAATGGGCAATTATAATTAAATTATAATATAAAATATAATATAAAATAAAAAATATAAAATAAAAAATATAAAATATAAATTATAAATTATAATATAAAATATAAATTATAATATAAATTAAAATATAAATTATAATATAAATTATAATATAAATTATAATATAAATTATAAATTATAATATAAAATATGAATTATAATATAAAATATAATATAAATTATAATATAAAATATAAATTATAATATAAAATATAAATTATAATATAAAATATAAAAAATATAAAAAATATAATATAAAATATAATATAAAATATAATTTATTATTTATATTCTTAAAATATAATATAAAATAAAAAATATTATTTTTTTTAACATAAGATATAATTTATTATTTACAATTAAATTGCTTCAAATTTAATATAATAATTAAATTAATTTTTCTATAAAAAAAACTAAGGGCAAAGTTGGTATTTTGATAAAAATTCTATCTTCTTTTTCCACTATCCTCTACTATTCCTTAATTTTAACCAAACACAATTTTAACTATTCCAGAGAATACCAACTTTTCAACCAAACGCAATTTAACTTTTATACTTCATTATCCCAAAATAGCAAGCTATCCCAGGTATAAAAAAATTTATACCTCTTAAATTTATCCCCGAACCAAACGGGACCCTATAGTATAAAATAATAACTATTGAGTTGAATTTTTGTAGAATTATATTTCTTAATTGATGAAATATATTAATAAGAATGATTTCTCTTGCTATATATTTTTCGTTAAGCAGGTTCAACACAAGCATCAAAGAGTACACGAGGGCGTACTAAGTTGCTCAAATTGTTTAAAAAAACAAAACCGGTAAAAGTCAAATTCAATGTATATGGACAACCGATTGGAAAATCAGCAGCCACCCTTAGCAATTTTTTGGGGCTCATAGCCAGAAACGGACAAATAACTCCTCTTAGTCATAAAGATTGGAGACAAGTTCCAAGCACAGATAAAAACTTTATGTGGAACATAGTACAGGTAGAATTACTAATATTTATACCGATTCCTATCGTATTATTTGATATTTGTCAATATACATATTTAATCTTTGATGCAGAGAAAGTTCAAAATTCCAGAAGAAGGAAAAAGATGATTATGATGTCTATTGGTAAAAAATGGAGAGAGTTCAAATGTATGTTGAAGAAACGACACTATGATCCTCATACAACCTACGCGGAAAGAATAGCAGACCGTGATTCACGGGTCTTACCAAATGAATGGGAATTTCTTGTCAAGTATCGGAATTCTGAAGCAGCATTGGTATAAAATATGATACTTAGAAACCACAATTGTTGTGTCTTTTATATATTTCTATACATAGAAAATTACAATTTAGCATCATTTCTATATTTTTCATATTGATAATTTACTAGTTTGACTGTATTGGATTTAAATTTTATATCTTTGCCTCATTATAGGACCGTAGTGCAAAAAATAAAGCTACTCGTGCAAAGCAAGATATCACGCATACCGCAGGCACAAAGAGCTTTGCAAGGGTTCGCGCAGAGGTAAAAATCTTCTTTCTCTTTGAAATTTTGTATATAAATTTGTTATTATATTTTCTAAACAAACTAACTTTTCTACGCGTTGCTAGATGACAAAGGAGAATAAAGTTGCACCAAAAAGACATGAATTATATATAAGAACACATACTCATCCCTATGGCGACAGTGCTCATTTATACAAGTGGATAGTAAGGGTTCTTACCCTGAATGGTTCCGAGACCCTTGAGGTGAGGTGTGACCTTGCAGACCCCCTTATCAGGACCTACTATATGTGTGTAGTCGTGAGGCCGCGACTGTGGGAAGAGGGCGGTTCCCTAAAAACACACATGAATCGATATGAGTGCATGACCATAAAAGCGCTAACCCGCATAGAATCTAAACGGTTGTACCATGTGTACTGTTTGTGAAAATTCGATTCACCAGCCTTGGTTCAAGGCGAAGTCCACCATTGTGCCATCGGATGTATATAGACCTATACTAAGTGAAAGTTCAAACCCGAAAGATACCTTTGCTGAATACGTGGTATAAGAGATCCAACATCTGTTTTAGTTTTTGTATTTCTTTTACTTTATTTTATATTTTGATTTTACAAGTTTTAAATCATGTGGAGATTGTTGGATTTTATATAGTTTTGGTGATTTTAAACTTATATTTTGACCTTTGGGCTTTTCTGGGCAGCCCAATATCAATGGGCTTTGCCTGGGAGTCCAAACCCATTTTCCCTCTACATGTGATGTTTAGTCCCACATTGGAAACTCATCACATGTAGAGTAGGTTTACTTACTCCCTCACTTGTGTATGTATTGGTTGGGAGAAAGTGAGAGCAAGGCTTCTCCTAAACACACACACGAGCACGAGTTGAGTAGGGTCGGGCGGCGGCGCGCGGGATCTTGACCTATTTTTATTTTATTTTGATTTTTCTTTTTGCCTTAACTCCTACCTTCGGAGGTTGTTTCTTGGGCTACCCAAGAGCCTTCCTTGGGAAGTGGCTTGTGGGCTGCCCAAGGAAACCACCCGTTGGAGCTTGTTCCCTGGTAGGTTTATGTGCTCTCTCTCTTGTTGGGCTCTCTATATACAGGGCAAGAGAGTTGGTTAAGGTATTAGCTTGGTTAACTACTAAGCAACAATACTCTACTCTAATTCACAGACTCATAGCTTTCTTCTTCTCTTTCGAGCTTCTCTTTTTGCTGGATCTTTGTAAGCCGTTGGGTTCGCTATGCACCATTCCGGAGTCGTTGCCGACGAGGTGGACAGTGGTTGTTGTATCGCTAAGGGTGATTGCCGGAGCCTCGCACGTGGAGGGGCAATCTCGCTTCTAGGATAGTACTCACGCACGTCTCGACATTCACAGACTTCATCTAAATTTTGCTATATAGTATTTCGATTTTAAATTAAATTTAAATTATTTAAAAAAATTAATTTAAAAAGATAAATTTTTCTAATTTCAGAATTGGCTCTGGTTGAGACTTGAGAGTGTCTCCATTCACTCAACCTATACTTTGAGTTATAATCCTACTACTCCACTAATTCAAAAGAGAAATTTTCCTTACCAATCTTATTATTTTTTATAAAAAAATCAAAATAAAAACAAAAGATAAAGATATGATAAGCTCTAAGGACCATATAAAAAACTATGCAAAAAATTATATAATTTAATTTTTTTTTATAATGAAAATTTAGAAATATAGTTTATAAAATTTACTTTTATACTCAATATGCGAAATATTTTTTCTCCATCACCATATCCTTTCCTTCTCAGTAGATTATTTTTTAAAAATTAATATTATAAAATTATAAATTCTAATTTAATAATAGAAACAATCTTCACTATATAATGTATACAGAAAAGAAAAGAAAAAGTAATATTATAAAATTATTAATTCTAACTTAATAAAAAATTATAATTATTAATTCTAACTTAATAAAAACAATCTTCATTATATAATATATATAGAAAAGAAATAGAAACTCCTGATTAAAGCAAAAAGGGTGAACTTACTTTTTTTTTCCTCTTTTTTTCCAACCCAATTCTTCTCTCCCTTCTTCTGTCTCCAGTTATCTCTAATTTGATAGATGCAATTTACACTATATATATATATATATATATATATATATATATATATATATATATATATATATATATTTCAGTTAAAATTAAATGAGGTCCTCCCACGATAATTTGGACCAAGACGGCTCGGGTGGGGCTCACTCTTTTTTTCATCACAATTCTCCTTTCTCTCTCTCTCTCTCTAATCTCCAAGTTGATTTGGGCGTAGCGGGCGGGGTGGGCGAGGTGGCGTGCAGTGGGGGAGACGTACTTTTTTTTTTTTTTTTTTTTTTCCAACTCATTTTACTTCTTTCTTTCTCCATCAATGACTCTCTCATTTTTATGATACAAGTTATTTTTAAATAATAAATATTATAAAATTAAAATTTATATTTAGTACATAAAATTTAAATCATAATTATGTGCAAAATTACATAATTTAAATTTTTATAATAAAATTTTCAAAATAATGTATAAAATTTACCTTATATCTAATATACGATATAATTTTTATTTATTATTTTATTTTTCAGTTTATTAGTACATTACATACGCTAACTTATTTCTAAAAATTTAGTACTTTAAATTCATTATGATCGTCTCACGTTAATTTGAATGAAAAAGATTCGTCCAAATTGTCCTAAATTGTCCTATCTCTTCCTTTACCATTCTCCACGTTGATTTGGACGTAGCGGGTAGGGTGGGGTGGGCTCACTTTTTTGTTTTCCAACCTAATTCTTTGATTATTTTTTTTTTTTTTTTCGACCCAATTCTCATGTCTCTTTACCTGTATCGCTTTCTTATTTTTATGGTACAAATTATTTTTAAGTAATGAATATTATAAAATTAAAATTTATATTTAGTACATAAAATCTAAACTATATAAAAAGTAATGTGTAAAAATTATATAATTTAAATATTTATAATGAGATTTTAAAAATATAGTATAATATACTAAATATTTTTTCTCCACCATTCTATTTTTCATTCTATTAGTGTATTACATACGCTAACTTATTTTTAAAAATATAGTATTATAAAATTATAAAATTTAACTTGATAAATACAATCTACACTATTAATTAATATAAAAACTTCATCCAATGCGGTCCTCCCATGTTAATTTGGACGAAGGGGGTTAAGGTAGGGCTCACTTTTTTTTCTTTTTTTTTTTTCGTCACAATTCTCTTCTCTCTCTCTCTATCATTTTTCATATTAATTTGGGCGTAGCGAGCGGGGCAGGGTGCAATGGGGTGGACCCACCCTTTTTTTTTCAACCCAATTCTCTCGCCCGACCACTTATTTGTTTTTTTTTCAACCCAATTGTCTTCTTTCTCTCCCTCCCCCCCCCCCCCCCCCTCCGTTAATCACTCTTTCATTTTATAATACAAACTATTTTTAGAGAGGGTGGGTGGGAACACATTGTGTGTTTTGCGGTTGCGTTGATGAGACGATTGATCACCTCTTTGTGAGGTGTGTTTTTTTCGCAATTCGTGTTGGGAATGTGCAACGGGGCTATCTGGTCTCGGGAGGTCGGGGAAGATGTTAGGAGTGTCTGGGAGAGACGGATGACTACGGATAGGACTTCGTTACGTGTTAAGCTGTTATCCTTTTTGTCGGCAGTTTGGTCAGTGATTTGGGCGATAAAAAATAAAGCGATCTTTGATTATGTCACCACCGACCCACTTTGTGCGGTAATGCGGATTAATAGAGCGGTCCGTACGTGGGAAGAGTTGTTGATGGGCGTTTAGGGCTGTGGTCCGTATGTCCGATTGATCATCTTCTTCTTTTTTTTTCTTTTTTTTTCTGTTCTTTTTTCCGGAGATCCCGTTGTCTCGTCCTTGTTGCTAAATTCATTTCGCATTAAATAAAACAGGTAGCGCGCTACCTTTCTCTCAAAAAAAATTATTTTTAAGTAATGAATAATATAAAATCAAAATTTTATATTTAGTACATAAAATCTAAACCATATAAAAAGCTATGTGTAAAAATTACATAATTTAAATTTTTATAATGAGATTTTAGAAATATAATGTATAAAATTTATTTTTACACTTGCTATATCAAACATTTCTCTTCCCCCACTTTATTGATACATTACATATACTAACTTATTGTACGTTTCGAGGTACAGCGGAAGTCTCCGAGTACGCCAACAAATTTATCGTATGCACTAATACACATCCTCCATATACAAAGCATCAATCTGTCGAATAAACAAGTTTTAGGAACTTACAACCAGGAACGAAGCCAGAATTTAATTATGAGGGGGCTAAAATATATTCAAATAAAAATTTTAGTACATCATCAATTTTTTTAAAAAACTTATTAATTAAATAATTAATATAAAAATATTAAATTTTTTAAATTTAAAAATATTTAATATTTAATTATTTTATTTATATTATTTTATTCAAATAACTAAAAATTTTACTAAATATAACCGTATTTCAATTAGATCAATGACTTTAGCTAAAATATATATTAAATTTAGTATAATATTTTATTTAGTTAAATAAAATAGCTTATCAAAAATAGTTAGAAATTAAAAAAAAATATGAAATAAAAAATTTGGAGTTAAGATATGTATTTCAAATAACTTGTAAGTACGAGACTCCTAATATATTTTCATCTATTTAAAATATATATAAATAAAAAATAAAAAAAAATTATGTTGGCACAAAAATAAATATTAAAAAATTGAGGGGGTCATTATTATCTAAAAGATAAAAAAAGATAAATTAGTATCAAGAACTATTGAGTAATATTAAAATGTTGAGGGGGGCATGGCCATCTTAGGCCCTACTATGCTTCGTCCCTGCTTACAACTAACAGGTAGGTATCTGAGTTTGTAAATAAATTAAACTAGTAGAGTCAATATGTATAAATATCATCCATAAACCTCCAAAATGAAACATCCACAAATACATATATCACCAACTGACCTCACCAGTTAAACAAGTATGTGTTTGTGATGACCAACTCGCTAGGAATAATAGTTCCTTGACCCAATTTAATTTTAAATAATAAATATTATAAAATTAAAATTTATATTTAATACATATAATTAATATTATAAAATTATAAAATCTAACGTGATAGATGCAATCTACACTATATAAAAAAAAATTTGTAAAGTTTAATTTTTTATAATGAAAATTTTAAAATACAGCATATGAGATTTTTTTTTATACCGCTCGTATATGAAATTATTTCGAACTTGTCGATTTTACCGCATATCCTACGGCTTAGACCCATCATCCCGTCGTGAGAATATGGAATTGAACCAGCTGGCAGTGAGATTTGCCTACTTCGTATTTCCCTTCTTCTTTTGCTGCACGCTATAGTTTTAATTTTTTTTCTCGTTTCTCCTCTCTTTATTTTTTTTTTCTTCACATGTCCGCTTTGTTCATAAAACTTCACTTACTCCTTCCGCACGAAAGACTTTCCCCCTTTTTATTTCTTTCTCTCTACTACCGTAAAAATAATATCGGCGAATGGACAGTAAAATAAAATAGCAAATATTTTTTTGGACAGTAAAATAAAATAGCAAATGTTTTTTTTTTTCTTTTGGTGTTGTTATTGCATTTGCTTTGGCTTTTTTTCTTTTATTGATTTTGTTAATAGTGTTGCTCTAGCTAATTCTTCTTATTTAGCATTTTCTTATTCTTTATAATTTTTTATTGTTTCTACAATAAATAATTAATTATCCTTATAGTTTTGAGTTTCTTTGTTCTTCCCTCACTAGTTTAAGATATTATAGGTCGAACTCATTCTAGTGATCCCAAAAAAAGAAAAGTAAAAATAGACAAATATTTTTTATGCACCCATTTAGAATATACATTTTACATTCTATCTATTCCAAAATAAAATAAATTTTACTGATCACTTAAACGTAACTAGTAAAAAAAAAATTATTTCTGATTGAATAAAATGTGCATCTTACACCCTATTGGCATGTAACACTAGTTATATGAAGATTCCCCTCAACTATAGGAGAGCATAAATAGCCTCTTCAACTCTCTTCTTTCTTTTTTTCTTTTCTTTTTCTCATTGAGGCCACCTCACTATTTATTTTTGTTTAGAATTTTTATACTTTGTAAAGTTAAAAAAAATTCAAATTAAATGACTTCATCAGTTATATCTATTAGCTCACCTAGTTTTATTTGATAAAAAATTATTAAAAGTTATCAAATTTGAAGAAGATATCAATATATTTGATAAATTCCCTAATTTTTTAAACTAAAACCACTTAATTCTAAGCAATTAAAAGTTGAAGAGAGTCTCCATAATAAAAAATAAAAAAATAAAAAAAATAAAAAAAGGTTGAGGAGTCTCTTTCATGCCCCCTTATAGGTGAGGACTATCCATACAATTTTTATCATCAAAAAAGAAATATTACCTTCAAAATATATTACCTACAAAAAATAACACCTGATTCTTGGCCCCGATGGTCCGGTCCAATCCATTTAACAACCCTTTTTTTTTTCCCAAATTACTTTTTAAAATTGATCGTACCTCAAATTTTTTGACGACTCGGGAATATAAGATTAAAAACTATAATCAAATTTTATGGCACATCTAACAAAAAAAAAATATATATATATAGAGTCTGGCTAGAATACTATCGATAGCACCAAACGATTGGCGCTATCAAGTTTTCAGCCGTTGGATAAAAAGATATGCGGTTGGGATTATAGTGGTCTACTAAGATTTTTACTATTCAACCAACCACCTAATAAACCCTAGGGGCCCACTATAATCTCAACCGCATATTTTTTTATCCAACGGCTAAAAATTTGATAGCACCAATGGCTTGGTGCTATCGATAGTATTCTAGCCTAATTCATATATATATATACCTCGAACTCGCTCTCTTATATATATACCTGTTACTTGCATTGAATTAATTGTTCCCTCTCTAACATAATTCTTTCTTTGCTCTCTTACAGGTTGGGAGCTATCTCGAGTACACATATACATTTCTTACTTGAGCTTAAAAGAAAATAGAATAAATTGTGTTCGAATTGTTAATGTAATGTTTACTCTGTTAAAATCTAGTTAATTATGACTAGTGTACCATGATAAAAAAAAATACAAATTAATTTATCTTATCATTTTGGATTCGACTAATATTTCGAACGATGTTATACGTACCTCTTAACTTTGTTAGCTCGTGGTCAATTTTCTATTTAATTTATAATTTAGAGAAAAATATTTTGATCATAACTAGCTTAACCGAATGTTGTGCAGATATGACAAGAAGGGATAACCAATCAGAACTTATGGACACTTGGAGTCTTTGACCGTTCCTAGCGCAAGTGGCAAAGAGTTTGATGGTTAATACCTGAGGTTCAGAGTTTGAAATCTTGCTTCATATTTTTAGCTAAGTTTATTTCAAAATAAACGAAATAAAAATCTAATAGGATGGGAAGTTTATTAAAAAAAGCTAGTAGGGTAATCTAATAATAGGATAGGATGTTAATTAAAAAGGGTATTAGGGTTAGCTCCTTCACAAGCTCGAGTGAGATAGCATTTCGTATAGAAGCAAAGTGGCTTACAGTATCGTCAAGGGACTGATCGTTTTAACTATATATAGGCCATTTTAAAATAGGTCCCTCAACTTCATTTTTCTTTATTTTGTTCCAGTTATTGTAGTTTATTGAATTGGGATTTTGTTAAAATTAAGCTCTCTGGGAACTAAATTCTATTATTTCCTGACATTATGTAGTGATTGAAGCTTCTCAAAATCGATAACTTTAGTCTATATATACATATATATATTGCTTGAACTTTTGTTTGAAAATAATTTAAGATATCTTGATCAAGGTTCATACCTTTGATCTTAAATTGATGAATCGTATAATTTATTTTTAGAGTGTTGTTAAAGTTCATTTCGCAGCCACCTGATGAACCATGAAATAATTTCTAAAGTCAGATTCACATCCAATATCCAAAATCATATTTATCATTGTCGATCCAGATGTCCTATCATCGAAAAAAAAAAAAAAAAAAAAAACAACTCAATAGCATAAAGGACTGTGTTGTCTTAGAAGGATAGAAGCAGGTATATACACCCTACTGTTGTCTTAGAAGGAATTTGAAGCCATTAATGTATACAGATGGAAATTTTGAAAGTGCTCATCTCCTTTTGGTTATATTCATCAAAACCACAAGGACTACACATTTTCATTACACAAGGTTGGTTTTTTTTTTATTTTTAATGCAAATAAGGAAAAGCAGAGGATGTTCAAACATACATTCATTTGCCTCTATATAGCGAGGACCATAGCATAGGGAGCAAAACTGCTTTTAGTTAAGAAGCTTCTCTCTTGCTGCACTCAGCTCCTTTGTGACTTTCGTCATGTCGCTTCGTTCGTACGGCGATTCGTTCGAGCACGAGAGACCGCAGTCGAACACCGAAACTATGCAATCTCGCACGGACTCTTCTCGATAAGCTATATCATTATCAGTTGAGTGCAGTTTTCTGTCTATGATGTCCATGACATGTTCAGGAGAAGCAGCTGCAGCAGCACGAACATATCCACGAAGGCTCAGTCCGTCTTTGAACTTGTCGTCGACGGGGCTCATTCCAGTGAACATCTCCAGCAGAAGAATTCCATAGCTGTACACATCGCCGAGCCTAGATGGTTTACAGCCCATTCCATACTCTGCACAACATTAGTTAAGTGGAAACAAGCAATACAAGATTGTCAGGTGTATTCATTTGGATTTGGATTTGGTTCCCACTGTTTCCATGCCATAGTTACAACAACAAAATTTGATCTTCTAGGTTATAAACCGACTCTAAAATACAATTAGATATGTAGAACTAAAGTTCCAGTTCCCGTGTGCTTAAAAGTCATAATCAGTAGCATGCTATCTTCTCTCTCTCTCTCTCAAAAAAAAAAAAAAAAAAAAGTCATAATCAGTCAACTTTTAGTAGTAAGCATTGATCAAGTAATCATACTATCTTTTCGTGGCTAATATGTAGTGTCCTTTTTTATTTCCTACAATATTTTTTTTCCCCTTTTCTACTAACTTTTACATGAAATTTCTCATTTTGTTTATTAAACTTATGCTATTCAATTGTTTTTGCTTAAAAAGATAGTGAGCAGCCAAAAAATATTAGATATGGTATAGTTAGGAATCAGATAAAAATGTGTTATTTTTTTTCTGAAATGTTGTAAAGCACCAAATAAGTTAACATTTTGTTGCATTATTCTCACCTGGAGGAACATAACCAATAGATCCTTTGATTCCCACGGTGTTGGTAGATGAACACTCAGATGCTTCGTCAGGCTTTTGCTGCAGAAACTTTGCTAACCCGAAATCACCTACGTGCGCTGTCATTTCATTGTCGAGAAGGATGTTGCTGGGCTTAAGATCACAATGAACAATTGGCACGGACCCACGGTGATGAAGATACTCTAACGCCGAGGCTACGTCGACGGCTATGTTCAACCTCTGGATTAGACTTAGGCTTCTGAATGGTCTATTCTCGCGTGCATTTGGATGTAGCCACTCTTCTAAGCTCCCATTAGGCATGTACTCAAAAACCAAGGCCTTGAAATCGTTACCGTGGTGATCCAAACTAGAGCACGATGTGAGAATTTTGACGAGATTTCGATGTCGAATGCTTCTTAGGGCCTCACATTCAGACATAAAACTCTTGAAAGCCCCATGCTGTTGAAGGTTAAGCACTTTTACCGCGACAATATTGGCATTTTCGTAGGTCATGGTGGCTTTATAAACCGATCCAAAACTGCCCGTGCCGATCAGACAATCTGACGAGAACCCATCTGTAGCCCTGAAGAGCTCACCGTAAGATACTTTCATGTGTCGGTTTCTTAAGGAAAACCTCGACAGCGGGTTCCTTCGGGAGTTTTTAATCAAGTGATGCATCCCAAGCAAGCACATGATTATTATTAAACACAAAATTGCTCCACCTATGGGAATGAGTATTACCTTGAGTTTATTATCGGCGTGATGTTGTGCTGCATCTGAAGTGCATTTTGGCAAGTGTAATTCTGGAATTCCACCGCAGAGTTTATTATTTCCGATAAGCGAGACTTTGCTTGCATTCTTAAAGACCCCTTCCATCGGCACTCGCCCCTCAAAACTGTTGAAGGAGAGATTCAAGTATTGTAGATCTGGGAGCTCATCAAGGAATGCGGGTATTTGGCCCGAGTAGAAGTTTTTTGAGAGATCAAGCTCCTTGAGCCCTCTTAAATTGCTCAAGGAAGAAGGAATGGACCCTTGAAATAAGTTATTCTCTAAATGAAGAATTTCCAAGATAGCGCATTTGCCGATGGTGTCTGGAATCTCACCAGAGAGCCTGTTATTTGAGAGATAAAGCTCCCCAATGTTTATCAAGTTGCCCACTTCTGACGGTAATGAATCGTTCAGTAAATTATGCGACAAGTCAAGGAAGATTGTGAGCGACGAAAGGCTCAAAACTTCTTTCGGAATGCTACCGCTTAGCCTATTATTTGATAGATTTAACGACTCTAGCATTAACAGGTTGCTTAATGCCGGCGGAATGGCTCCTTCAAATTCGTTGCTGCCGAGATAGAGCTTGTCCATTCGTGTTAGGTTGCCTAACGTGTGCGGAATTTCTCCCGAAAGCATATTGGTCGAGAGATCTAAATACTGTAATTGCCAAAGATGACTGATTTCTACAGGAATGGTGCCTCGAAGATCGTTAACACTCATATCAAGAGAAGTCAGATTGATTAAATTCTCAATCTCAATAGGTATAATTCCTGATATTTGGTTGTTATTTAGTCCCAAATTATAAAGACTAGTGGAAAGATTGGCTATTGATTTGGGCAGCATGCCTTGAAGTAGATTGTCTCCTAGATCCAACACTTGAAGATTGGTGCAGTTGGCCATTGCTGTAATGAAGCTCCAATCAATAGGCTTCCTGGCTTCGAGTTGATTACTGAACAATATGAGCCACGAGAGACTCTGCAAGGCTCCGAGGCTCGGCGGTATCGTGCCGTGGAATGCATTGTACGTTAGCTCAAGGTCGTTGAGCTCAGAAGCATTGGACAAGGATGCTGGAATTCGCCCCCCGAGCTGATTACCATACATAAGAAGGATCTGAAGGTTCGGAAGAGCATTTCCGATATTGGAGGGTAGAGTTCCCTCGAGTTGGTTACCATAGAGTTCTAAGACCTTCAGGGATGAAAGATTGTAAAGGGATGACGGTATTTCTCCTGTTAAGTTGTTACTCGCGAGAACGAGATATTCGAGAGATGAAAGTCGTCCGAGCGAGATTGGGATCGACTCGGAGAGATAATTATAAGAGCAGTCCAGGTAAGAGAGGAATGGAAGTTCTGCAAAGTGAGGAATTTCACCATGAATGTTGTTTCTTTGTAGCAAAATCTGGTTCAAAGAGGAGAGATTCACGAGTGTTGACGGAATGGTTCCTGTGATACTAGTGAATTGGATTTCAAGTGCCTTCAAGGAGAGAAGGCTACCAAAGGAGGGAGGAATGGCTCCAGACAGGTTATTCTTGCCGAGAGAAAGACTGAAAAGGGAAGAGAGATTCCCAAGTGAATCCGGGATTGACCCAGTAAAGCTATTGAAACGGAGATAAAGATATTGAAGTCGAACGAGATTGCCCAAAGTGGCAGGGATGGCTCCTGATAGATTATTGTAGCTTAATGCTAACGTAGTTAGCTTTGGGAGGTAGCCAAGCTCTGGTGGAATTTCCTCCATGAGAAAGTTATTCCTTAGATCAATAACCTGAAGCTCTTGACACTCTGTTAGATTGGAAGGGATCGTCCCTTGTAACATGTTTCCATTCAGGATAAGCAGTTGAAGATTAGAGCAATTACCGAGTGCAGACGGGATTGTTCCGCCAAGAGAATTTGCACTCAGGTTGAGATATCGCAGCCGGCGCAGGCTTCCTAGCTCCTCCGGGATGCTCCCGTCTAGCTTGTTGTCGGACAGGTCGATCCTCTGGAGGAATGTGAGGTTGGCTATTGATGGCGATATGAAACCGGCTAGGCGGAGAGACTGCAGGTCGAGGGCCGTGACCCGGTCGGGATGGCGGCGGCCGCAGGAGACTCCGCGCCACTTGCAGTAATGGAGAGAACCGTTGCTCCACGACGAGAGCGCTCCGAACGGATCTTCGTCGACATGGGACTTGAAGGAGAGGAGGGCGGCGCGGTCGGACGCAGTTCGTTCGATTCCGGCGGCGGCGCTCCGGGCGGTGGAGATGACAAATAGTAGAATGAGGAGAAAAAGTAGCAGAGGGAAGCCTTCCATTCTATGAAGTAATAAGACGAGAGAGAGCTGAAGCTATAGCAATCCTGCAGCAGCCCGCTCTTCGTTGGTATTTGATCTTGGTAACTGGATATATATAATAAATTAACTTCCACGCTTAGTCAAGAAGCTTGTAGTTGTATTAAGGTGCTAATAAAATGGTGCGAGATTTTTATAAATTAATATTCAAAATTTTAAATTTTGAATTTAATTATTTTATATTTTTAACTAAACAGATAGAGGTAAAATATCTATTTATAATTAGATATTCACATATTGTAAAGCATGAACGAAGTAGGTATCTAAAAATACTTAATTGTAATTATATATTCGCGCACAAAAAAAAAAAAAAAAAAAAAAAAAAAAAAAAAAAGAAAAAAAAAAAAGAACAAAATGGGTGGCTAAAAGCACCTATTATATAACTTTATATTCGTGCACTGCATTGTAATTTCAATGCAACCATCTAATTTTTGTTGATAAAAAATTTGGTGAAAATTTGTGGACAATTAGTGACGTTGACGTTATTAGAGATGACGGGATCAGTAAACGCGAACACTAGTTTCTGAAACAGAAAAAATTATTAGAGGTTATTTTTTTTATAAAAAAGAATACTTAACTAATAAATAAAGTGGATAGTGAGGCACATTCCATCAACAGTAGTACATACTATTTTTAAAAAAAAAAATATTTTTTTTGTACATTTAAAATATATATATATATATATATATATATATATATATATATATATATATATATATATATATATATATATATATATATATATATATATATACATATTACATTTTATCTACTCAAGAGTGAAATAAATTTTACTGATTGCTTCGAAATTATCAATAAAATTTATTCTATTTTTGAATCAGTGTGGTGTATCATACATTTCAAAAAAAATTATTTTATTTTTGAATTTATAGGATTGGTTGGGGGATAAAGGGGGAATAACCCCCTTTATCCCCCTATTCTTGCCAAACAACCTACAAAAAAGACAGGGGATAAAATTTTATTTTATCCCCTTCTTAACGGGTTATCCTAGGATAACCCGTTAAGATTTATCCCCCACCCCCCCGGAATAGGGGTTTATCCCGGGGACAGTGGATGGGAATTTACTTTTAAAATTAGGATTTAATTTTTAAATTTTAAAATTTTAAAATTGAATTTGAATTATAAAATTTTAAATTTTGAATTTTAAAATTTTAAAATTTTAATGTGAAATTTTAAATTTTAAATTTTAAATTTCAAAATTGATTTTGAATTTTAAAATTTTAAAATTTGAATGTGAAATTTTAAATTTTAAATTTTAAATTTCAAATTTGAATTTGAATTTTAAAATTTTAAAATTTGAATGTGAAATTTTAAATTTAAAATTTCAAATTAAAAAATTTCAAATATAAATTTTAAATTTTAAAATTTAAATTTAAAATTTACAATTAAATTTTTAAAATTCAAAATTTAAAATAAAATTTGAAAATTAAAATTTAAAATTAAAGTTTAAAATTAAAATTTAAAATTTAAAATTAAAATTTAAAATTAAAGTTTTAAATTAAAATTAAAATTTATAATTTATAATTTATAATTAAAATTAAAATTTATAATTTATAATTTATAATTTTTAAAATTTGCACTTTCATTTCCAATCTAAAGCTATCTACAACTTGAATTTTGCATTTATTAAAATATACTATAAAATAAAAATTATTATTTTTTTAGGTAAGATATAATTTATTACTTATAATTAAATTGCTTCAAATTAAATATAATTTTAAAATTAATTTTTCTACAAAAAAAGATAAGGGCAAAGTTGGTATTTTAAAAAAAATTCTATCTTGTTTTTCCATTATCCTCCACTATTCCATAATTTCAACCAAACACTAGTTTAGCTATTCCAGCGAATACCAACTTTTCAACCAAACGCAATTTAACTTTTATACTTCTTTATTCCGGAATAGCAAGCTATTCCAGGTATAAAAAAATTTATACCTCAGAAATTAATCCCCGAACCAAAGGGGTCTTAGAGTGTATGAATAGTATATATATATATATATATATATATTTTAAGTGTGCAAGTAGTCAAAATGTATGGAGATCCTTCAACTATAGGCCGTTCTAAAGTTACTTCGCAGGTTTTTTAAGAAAAAATAATACTGCATGTGCAGTTCAAAAGAAATATATATTTTATATTTTATTCATCTAATAAAATTGTACCTTATTTTGAGTATAGAGCAATGCTACCTGTACATCCCGAAGGGGTGTACATCATATACCTCCACCATTTTAATGGTGGCGATACTTTTTACGGGTCACATCAAGTGACCCATCATCACACCCCCACCCTTAGATGGGTGGGGTGTATGATGTACACCCCGAAAGGGGTGTACACATAGCATTTTCCTTGAGTATAATATGTATATTTCAAAAAAAAATTATAAATAATATTTTGGGGTAAATTTTCTACCGTGTCCTTTCAAAGACATGTATTTACACAAATGCCTATGTAAAAATAGTAATATCACTTTTAAAAAAGGCTAAATTACAGAAAACCCCCCTCTAATATCCCGCTTTTCCACTTTACCCCCCTGTCATTTAAAAGTCGACAATCTGCCCCCTCGTAATTTCAGAAATGTCTTTAGGGGGCAACACCGTTAACGGAGGGGGTAAAATGACCATTATGCCCTCCTATTTTCTTTTTCTTTTTTTTTTTCTTTTCTATTCCGAAGTTTTTTTTTTTTTTTTTTTTCTTTTCTATTCCGAAGTTTTTCTTTTTTTTTTTTTTTTTTTTTTTTTTTTTTTTTTTTTAAGGGATATTTTCCAAGGGTATTTTGGGTATATGAAATTATATTTTCAAAAAAACTGACGGTCAACTGACGGTCAACTGACGGCGGAGGGTTATTGCACATTTCTGAAATTACGAGGGGGCAGATTGTCGACTTTTAAATGACAGGGGGGTAAAGTGGAAAAGCGGGATATTAGAGGGGGGTTTTCTGTAATTTAGCCTTTAAAAAAATCATCTCAATCCAAATAAAATAAAAAATAGAGAGAACAAATTTCAAAATAGCCTATGGGACAGGATCTTCGTATCATTTTTGAGTGTACATATTGTACTATACTAAACTTTAAACTTTTGTCAAGTAACCCTCTAATTTTTAATTCAGCAATTAGACCTTCTAACATTATCAAATAGTTTAATTGACCAATTTTCTCAAATAATTTTATATTTCTGATTTTACAAAGTTTCAAAAATACACACAAAAAGAAAAACAACCTATTTCTTCTCTTTTTTGTGATGAAATTAAGATAAAATTAAGGATCAGAGAATATACAAACTGCATTCATCTTTTATTTTAATTTATTTATTTTTTTCAATTGTTAGAATATAAAAAGACATATTTTAATATAGGGTTAATTGCATACAGATCCCTGCAAACATGTCGAATAGCAAATATATTCCTAAAAAATTCAACTTTTTATATTTATCCTTTTAAAAATCCTAAGTTGTTCATATCTAGCCCTTTGGTTTATTACCGTTTGAAAACTGTTTATATTTTAACAAATAGATGTGAAATGATTTTTTTACCCTTACAAATATATCCCTCCAAAAATAATACTTTTTTACTTGTTGCAAAAATATCCCTCTCCAAAAATTCTAACGGTCATCTCCTTCCTAGCTTCGACCTCGCTTCGACATGGGCGCGGACGGGAGCCTCACGCAGCTGGACGGGAGCCTCACGCAGCTAGAGCTCGCGGCGCTGCTCCGCTCCCTGGGGCTGAAGCCCCGAGGGGACGCGATCCACGCGCTCCTCTCCGGCATGGACGCGAACGGGAACGGCGCGGTCGAGTTCGAGGAGCTCGCCGCGGCGACCGCGCCGCTGATGACGCAGCGGGCCCTGGTGGACCAGGCGCAGCTCCTCGAGGTGTTCCGCGCCTTCGACCGCAACGGGAACGGCTACATCTCCGCCGTCGAGCTCGCCCGCTCGCAGCGATCGCGCCGCTGATGACGCAGCGGGCCCTGGTGGACCAGGCGCAGCTCCTCGAGGTGTTCCGCGCCTTCTACCGCGACGGGAACGGCTACAGCCTTCGTCGAGCTCACCCAAATGATCCGCGAAATTAACTAATTAACTAATTATTTATTAAATTAATTAAATTAATTAAATAATTAACTAATATTTTATCTAATTAATTAAATAATATATTAAATAATTATAATATATAAAGGGTAAAAAGATATATTTACTTTTTTATCTAACCAAGGTTAAGCATTTAATCTATGATTAACTCAACTTTTCTAGCAGATATGGACGGTAGGGGTAGATATGAATAACGGTGGATTTTTGAAGAGATAAATATGAAAAGTTGAATTTTGTAGAGATATATTTGCTATTCGACATGTTTGCAAGGATCTGTATGCAATTAATCTTTTAATATATTTTGAAAATTTATAAGATCAGGTGCAAAAAAAATTATTAAAAAGAGACATTAAATTTAATGAATTATTTGATAATATTTAGGGTGTCTAGTTATAGAAAAAAAAAAAAAAAATTCAGAAATCTATTTGTCAAAACTCTCAAGTTTAGAAAATACTCGTATTTTGTTTTCCTATTAGAAATGAGTGCTGCTGGGTATTTCAGAAAATTATTTTCTTTATTTTTTTAAAAAATAAATTTAATTAAAAATATAAAATAATTTGGGACTTTGAGTACCAACTATCAACTATCGTTTTATCACTTGCTGTGACACCCCCAAATTTGGATTAGTCCTATATATAAATGATATAATAGGACTAAATCTCTTAACCCGGCTATAGCATTTTGGATGGTAGCAAGATCCAAGAGGTTATGAGAGTTAAGCGTGCTAGAGCTAGAGTAGTTCTAGGATGGATGACTCCCCCTGGGAAGTGGGGCGTCACAGTTGGTATCAGAGCCATTCACCAGCCGGAAATATGAGATGAGTCTCGGCTGAGTCAGGGTTATATAGCGGGTAGAGCGAGGCTCCCTGGCTAATGACCGTTGTGAGTGGAGTGTAGCTCCTCATAAGGTCGGCTAAGGCTAGCGAGATGAGTCTCACATTGCCTGGTGCTTGTGAGTGTGCTTGAGCCTGACGTGGACGTCAGGGCTTAAAGAGGGGAAGAATGTGACACTCCCGGAATTTAGATTAGTCCTATATATAAATGATATAATAGGACTAAATCTCTTAACCCGGCTATAGCATTTTGGATGGTAGCAAGATCCAAGAAATTATGAGAGTTAAGCGTGCTAGAGTTAGAGTAGTTCTAGAATGGGTGACCCCCTGGGAAGTGGGGCGTCACACTTGCGCTAAGAATGAAGAGTGAGAAGTAAAATTTTTAATAAATAAAAATATATGAATATTTTGCTAAGCATTCAAAATTAACACCCTCAATTATATTTATATATTTTTCTGGATTGAGAGCTCCTCCATGTCATTTTTTTTATTTGAGTTTTCATACTTAATTAAACCAAAAAAAATTAACAAATTTAATAACTCTTTTATTTATTAACCATTAGTTGGCCTACTTTTATTAAATTTGGTAAAATTATTAATTAATTTGATAAAATTCTTATTTTTCTGACTAAAATTATTTAATTTTAATACAAATCAAAAGTGAAAGGGGTCCCAATCCAAATAATAAAAATTGAGGAGGCAATTTCAGAATTGTCTCTGGTTGAGACTTGAGGGTGTCTCCATTCATTCAACCTATATAATTTTTCTTTTATAATGAAAATTTAGAAATATAATTTATAAAATTTACTTTCATACTCAATATGCGAAATATTTTTTCTCCGTCACTGTACCCTTTCCTTCTCGGGCATTTAGTTTATTGGTAAATTATATACATTAACTTATTTTAAAAAATTAATATTATAAAATTATAAATTCTAACTTAATAGAAACAATAATCTTCACTCTATAATGTATATAGAAAAGAAATAAAAACTTTTTTTTTCAACCCAATTCTTCTCTCCCTTCTTCTCTCTCTAGTTCTCCATCAACCTCTCTTATTTTTTTTACTATACAGCTTATTTTAAAATTATAAATATTATAAAATCAAAATTTATATTTAATACATACAATTTAAAATATATAAAACCTGTGTAAAAAAATTATATAATTTAAACTTTTATAATAAGATTTTAAAAATATAGTGCAAAAAGACAAATAATTTTTCTTCAGCATTTTATTTTTTCAGTCTATTAATGTATTAAATACACTAACATGCTTTTAAAAAATTAATATTATAAAATTATAAAATCTAATTTGATAGATCCAATTCATGTATATAAAAAATTCAGTTGAAATTCAATTGGTCCTTCCACGATAATTTGGAGGAAGGGGCTCGGGTGGGGCTCACTCTTTTTTTTTTTTTTCATTACAATTCTCTCTCTCTCTCTCTACTGATTCAGTTTCTTTTTCCAACCCTTTTTTTTCTTTCTCTCTCCATCAATGGCTCTCTCATTTTTATGATACAAATTATTTTTAAATAATAAATATTATAAATTTAAAATTTTAATTTAGTAGATGAAATCTAAATCATATAAAAAATTATGTGTAAAAATTACATAATTTAAATTTTTATAATAAAATTTTAAAAATATAATATATAAAATTTATCTCTACATCCGAAATATTTTTTATTTATTATTTTATTTTTTAGTCTATTTGCGCATTACATACGCTAACTTATTTAAAAAAAATTAGTACTTCAAATTCATTATGATCCTCTCACATCAATTTGAATGAAAAAGATTTGGTATGATTGACTTTTTTTTGTTTTCATTCAAATTCTCCTATCTCTTCCTTTACCATTTTCCACGTTGATTTGGGCGGCTTTTCCTTTACCATTTTCCACGTTGATTTGGGCGTAGCGGGTAGCCCCACTTTTTTTTTTCCAACCCAATTCTTTTCGCCCCTTCGTCTTTCTCGACCCAATTCTCTTCTCTTTTCTCTCTCTCTCTCTCTCTCTCTCTCTCTCTCTATTTCTCTGTATCGCTGTCTTATTTTTGTGGTACAAATTATTTTTAAATAATAAATATTATAAAATTAAAATTTATATTTAGTACATAAAATCTAAACCATATAAAAAATCATGTGTAAAACTTACATAATTTAAATATTTATAATAAGATTTTAAAAATATAGTATATAACTTTTTTTTACACACGATATACGAAATATTTTTTCTTCACCATTTTATTTTTCAGTCTAATTAGTATATTAGTTAACTTATTTTTAAAAATTTAGTATTATAAAATTATAAAATCTAATTTGATAAATACGATCTATATTATATAATGTATATAAAAACTTCCGTTGAAATCCAATGTGGTCCTCCCATGTTAATTTGGACGAAGGGGGTTCAAGTAGGGCTCACCTTTTTTTTTCATCCCAATTCTCCTCTCTTCCTCACTCCCATAGTTAGTTAATTCGTAAATTATTCGCGAATCAGTGAGAATTCGAATTAAACGTGCTCTTTCCGACTTTTTCCAAAAATTCAGAATAATTCGCAAATTTTTGAATAAAAAAGTATTATTCGCGAATTATTCACGAATCCCGAATTTTTGGGTGAAATATTCTTCACTTTCAAAGAAAAAAAAAAAAAAAAAAAAAAAAAAAAAAAAGTGCCATCAGATACCCACCCCACCCTTCTCTTATCTGTTCGCACATCCTCTCACGACCGCCTTCTACCACCACCCCGGCAGCCCATTCCACCCCACTTCCCTTCTCTTCTCTTCTCTGCTCTCACGCCCCCTCACGACGGCCTCCTCCCATCCCGGTCGGGCGGCGTGCGCTCAGCATCGGAACCCTCCAGACCGTGTACCACTCGTCATCTTCCTCGCCGCCACCGGTTTGTGAGTTGTGATTTTGTAAATTTGTATATTAATTTATAATTTTGATGGCTTGTGAGTGAAATTAATATTTACTTTTAATTAATTTATTTTTTTTAAAAAAAATTCTTTTGATATTTCAGTCATTATTTATTTTTTTTTATTCTTCGCTGGGAGTAACTTAAGGCACCGTTTGGTAACAGGATAATTTGTGAATAAAGCATTTTATTCTTAAAAATCTTCCAAACAAGATTAAAAATGGCCAGAATAATTTATTCTAGTCAAAACAGGTAATTCTAACTTATTCGAGAACTACCCGTTAAGACCTATTCTTCTAAACCCTTGGAATTGGGTGTTGCGTGCAATTTATTCCAAGGGCATCAAGAGAAAATTGCTCCTCGTTACAAGCGTCCGCCTACCCTCATCTTCATCACCTCCTGAAAAGCTTCATCTCTCCCACTCCCTCCACTCGCTCCACTTTACTTCCATTTCTTACCTAACCCTAACTTGAAAAACCCTTATCTCCTTTACTCCGAGCACTCTTCAAACCCTACTACCTCTGTAGGCAGGAAGGTGGTGGTTTCTCTCGCCTCTTTACTCGGTCTCTCTGCGTTGTCTTCGACTCTTCCCCAAGACGCATCATCATCTTCCCTCTTAACTCTGTATCTTACCTACTGCAGTTGCCTCGTCGCCCTTTGTGCCTCAAAACCTCCATTAATTGAGGAGGTGTGCTACTTGGAGATTTTTGTGAGTCTCCATTAACTCTGTATCTTATCTACTGCAGTTGCCTCGTCGCCCTGGGAATCAAAACCTCCATTAATTGAGGTGTGCTAGTTGGAGATTTTGTTGAGTTTCTATCTCACCTACATTTGCCAAAGAGCCGATCCTGCTGTAGATCTGTCGTTACTCGAGGTGAGCTCCCTTGGCGGGAGAGCGGCATTACTAATTTATTTTTTCCCCCATCTTTTTCAATCTCCTATCGCCTCTAATGTCTAGTCGCATCCATTTACTCCGATTATCTACTCCAACCGGCACAAGTAATTTCATTGTTGTCTTCTATTTAAATACGACACAGTAAGGTCCAATACAATCCCTTCACCAAAAAGGGCATTCGAGGGAAAGTTGTGGTTGTGTACTCAGACTAAGAACAATTTCAATACATCTCCTATATATCTTTCAGATGTGAGGTTTCCTTATGTAAGATCTACTCTACATTGTCGTTATTTCGAGGATTTGGTTTTTTTAGCTGTGATGCATGTTGCAAGTCAGATGTACTAATGGCTTGGAGGCATGGAAGCAGTTCTATGCAGCTGCCATAGAGATACACATGACGACACCATCATGCTGAGCCAAGTGCCTTCTTTATGATAATCCATTGTAGTTTTCTTATTTTTTCCTTTTTTCTGTTTCTATCTGTGCTAAACTTTTTTGTTCTACGACAGAGTCCAAATTTAAAATTGATTTTGACCTTTTAATGCTGATTCCTTTGTACATAATCTAGTTGTGTTGTGCCATGGCTATGTTTTGATCCATTTACATTGCATAGTTACTTCACATTATGTTAAATTTTGATATTCCAGTTTTATGCTTAAAATTATTGAAATTGTTTCTTATGTGACCCCTATCTTGTTAAATTTTGATATTTCAGTTTTATGCTTCAAATCATTTCTTTAACTGTTGTGCCATGGCTCTTTTTTTTTGTTTCTATCTGTGCTAAACTTCTTGTTGAACTGGAATATGCAATGTTGAACTTGTTTGCCTTCGAGGGAATCTGTGCTAAAAATTATTGGAATTGTTTCTTATGTGACCCCTATCTTGTTAAATTTTGATATTCCAGTTTTATGCTTCAAATCATTTCTTTAACTGTTGTGCCATGGCTCTTTTTTTCTGTTTCTATCTGTGTTAAACTTCTTGTTGAACTGGAATATGCAATGTTGAACTTGTTTGCCTTCGAGGGAATCTGTGCTAAAAATTATTGGAATTGTTTCTTATGTGACCCATATCTTGTTAAATTTTGATATTCCAGTTTTATGCTTCAAATCATTTCTTATACTGTTGTGCCATGGCTCTTTTTTTCTGTTTCTATCTGTGCTAAACTTTTTGTTGAACTGGAATATGCAATGTTGAACTTGTTTGCCTTCGAGGCATTCGAGGGAATCTGTGCTAAACTTCTTGTTTGCCATGGAATTGTTTGAGATGTAAAACTATTGATTGCCTTTGTAAAATATGGCTCTAATTTCTTGATGAAGCACAAGAGTGAAGTTTGATTTCTATGGTTGGGCGGTAAGTTTAAATACATGCAGCCACCATAGAATCATCTTATACTTCTTCCCCTGAGATATAACAAAAGCAAGAATAATCTATACTTCATCCTAACATATACAGTGGTTTCCATCTTGATTTTCATATTTCATTAGTTCCGATGGCCCCTCCAAACAAGAGCGAACAACGTGTAGTAAGAAAATATCCTAACACCATCGATGTGGTCTCAACTGACAACCTCAGTATTGAAAGTTCGGGCCAGGAATCCTCAAAAAGCAGAGTTCGCTCAGGAAATTGGACGGAGGTCATGGATTCGGCAATGTTGAACTTGATGACTGAGGAACATGTTCTTGGTAATTTTATTAATGGAAGTTTTACTACACTGGCTTGGACTAGAATTATCCATGATTTTAATGAACGAACAAAACTCAACTTCTTGAAATACCATTTACAAAATCGACTCAAAGTTTTGAAGCGCCAATTTGTCATGTACCAAACATTAGCTGATAAGAGCGGGTGGGGGTGGGACTATGATCGCAACATTCCGACCGCGGACGATCAAAGTGATTGGGACACTATAATATCTGTAAGTCACTATTATTTTATTATTTCAATTTTGTCATAATATAATAACCATTTGTTAACTTGTTCCTAAATCTATATTGTGTAGGAAAATCCAGCTTATGCAAGATGCAGGGATAAACCCTTTCCTGCATATCACGACATAGAGTTCTTATCTGGAAAGACTACTGCCAGGGGTAGGCATGGTTTTACAACGGGGATGCAAATTGAGGAAGTTCAAAGCAGCTCCTCGTCTTCCCCGGCAACAACTGCACTCTTAGAAGATATACGAAAATCAATGATGGGTGCTTGTGCAGGTGGCCAAAATTCTAATGCTCAACCACTACCTATGCCACCGTCAGCACAGAATGTAGATGTCAATGACACTACTTCATGCTCCCCTACTCCTACTCCTGTCAAGAGGGCAAATCCATATAATAGCAGTGCCTCAGGTCATACATCTTCTGGCAATAGGCGTCGCTCCTCCCCTCCTTCACGCAAGGCAACACCAACATCAAGCCCCAAGGGAAAACTTGATGTCACCTCTGATAGTATCCAGGAGCTTGTTGAACTCGGTAAGAAGAGATTGAACATAGCCGAGTGTATGCTGCAACGTGAACTTGATGCTCGTCCAAAGGTTCATTCTATCGAGGATTGTATGGCAAGATTAAATGATTTTCCTGGACTATCTCTTGAAGCCATTCTCTCTGCATGTGAAGCACTCAAAGATGAGCGCAACAGATCCATATTCATGTCCTTAAGTGGTGACATCCTACATATGTGGATTGAGCGTCAAATCAGCATGCAACGGATGGCCACTGGACAAAAGCCTGATGCACCTTCCTTCCCTCCTATCTAGATAACACATTCTCACCTCAACTTGCAGTTTTTGTGGTCTTGCGAACAAACTTGCCTTTTTTTGGGTTTTGCGAACAATTAGCAAGACCAAATGCTGTTTGCGTTTATGTTATATTTGTTATGCATATATTTGAACTTCTTAAAATGTTTCTATAATGCTATCGCTTATGTTGTATTTCCTATCATGTACTGTATTGCCATGACGTATGTCGTAAATATGTAGAAGTTGTGGCCTACTATTCTACTAGTTTTATGCTGCCTTCCTGATGGTTTTAATGTGAATTTTCTGCTGTCTTTCTGGTTTAATGCAGTCTTTGTGCCTTTGTTGCTACTACTATGGTTGCTCTCATATAGTTGCTTATGAATCTTTTCACTATTCTACTACACATAATCTGATGGTTTTTACTCAACCCTATATCCTTTCAGGTTTTATCCTTTCCTTGTCTTTTAATTTTGTAAACTTCTTCATTGGTTGGTTCGAATACTTCAAGCATGCTGGTTTGTGTGCCTCCTTCCATGCAGTTTTTTAAGACAGTTTACATATGGATTGCTTACCACTTTGTTTACTTGTCAAGTATTTTTGCCGATATTGTATGTGGTGTGTGAATAGTACGGAGGCATGGATTACTTTACAACTATGCAGCCACCATTCTAACATCAATATTTGAGACTTGACCCTAACATTAAGCTACTTTCTACTGATTCTATTCTATTCTACTTGGGTCTGTTCTGTTATGTTTTGCAGTTTTTTAAGACAGTTTATATATGGATTGCTTACCACTTTGTTTACTTGTCAAGTATTTTTGTCGATATTGTATGTGCTGTGTGAATGGTACGGAGGCATGGATTACTTTACAACTATGCAGCCACCATTCTAACATCAATATTTGAGACTTGACCCTAACATTAAGCTACTTTCTACTGATTATATTCTATTCTACTTGGGTCTGTTTTGTTATGTTTTGCAGTTTTGCAACTTTGTACCAACTATATCTTACTTGAGCCAAGCATTTTACTTAGTACTTACTGATTTTTCATCATTCTTACTGGTGTTTTACAACAAATTTGTTGATATGCTTGTGTGGCTATGATGCATGTTTTGCCTGAATGGTAGGAAGGCAGGGTTGTAAGAATACCTTGCAACCACCATAGACGACGATGCAATTTAAGACTGAATTGTGGCGATGATGCATAAATGAAATTGACTTGTGGCGATGATGCACAAAGGGGTTATAGGTGTAAATGGTCGGGTGGCCATGACACTATCCACTGCAGCCATCATTTGTTCCTCGACCCTTTTTAACCTGAGCCAATATTGAATCATAAAATATACATATTACTATTGTGCCTTCTCAGAGGTGAGGTAATGCTGTTATCTTTATGTACTATGTTCCATTGCTTTTTCTAATCTATTACCTATTTCTTTCAGGCCTTAATTTTTACCAATTTGAATGTTGGTTTGCTGTTGGTGGTGTTTCGCCTAGTTTCTTCTCTGACTGTGGCGATGATGCATAAATGAAATTGAATTGAGGCGATGATGCACAAAGGGGTTATAGGTGTAAATGGTAGGGTGGCAGTGACACTCTCCACTGCAGCCATCATTTGTTCCTCGACCCTTTTTAACCTGAGCCAATATTGTATCATAAAATATACATATTAATATTGGGATGAAGTTTTTGGTGAGGTAATGTTGTTCTCTTTACATGTTGCAGTGAGTACTAATATTGTGCCCTTTGCTGTAATGTGGCTCTTTCATGCATGATCTTGCTTATACTGTTATCTTTATGTACTATGTTCCATTGCTTTTTCTAATCTTTTACCTATATCTTTCCGGCCTTAATTTGTAGCGAGTTGAATGTTGGTTTGCTGTTGGTGGTGTTTCGCCTAGTTTATTCTCTGACTGTGGCGATGATGCATAAATGAAATTGAATTGTGGTGATGATGCACAAAGGGGTTATAGGTGTAAATGGTAGGGTGGCAGTGACACTATCCATTACAGCCATCATTTGTTCCTCGACCCTTTTTAACCTGAGCCAATATTGTATCATGAAACATACATATTAATAATGTGCCTTCTTTTTGGTGAGGTAATGTTGTTCTTTTTACATGTTCCAGTGAGTACTAATAATGTGCCTTTTGTTGCAATGTTGCTCTTTCATACATGATCTTGCTTATACTGTTATCTTTATGTGCTATGTTCCATTGCTTTTCTATTCTTTGACCTATTTCTTCCCAGCCTTAATTTTTTCCTTTGAGTTAATATTGTTCTCTTGACATGTTGCAGTGATGGCAGCTTTGATCAATCGCCAATTTTTTTCATCCCCAACTGCAGCCCAACTTATGACATTTCTAGATGAGGAAGATGATTATTGGGATGAAGTGGTTACTATTGTGATCAATGAAGCTGTGATTCAATTTCACAACACACTGTACAAACGACCTTGTCGCACAAGACCATTAACTGGTCATCAAGTAATTATGGATATTCTACGAGGGCATCCAGATAGAGGGTACCAACATTTCCGTATGTCCAACACCATATTTATCAGACTTCGAGATGAATTGGTCGAGAAAGGATTGATACAGGGTAGTCGACATTTGACTAGCGACGACCAGCTAGCCATTTTTCTATTTGCTATAGGCCATGGAGTAACAAATAGAGTTTTAGCCGAAACCTTTCAGCACTCGAGGGAGACAATAAGCAGATATTTTAATAGTGTGTTGCGAGGTGTAATAGAACTTAGGCATGATTACATCCAAATGCCTCCAAGTAATGCTGGGATACATGAAAAAATTAGAGGCAACCCATTATTCCACCCCTTTAAGGTGATATTAATAGTAAAATTTGTTGGTAAGTTGGTATTTTATAGAATATTGTTATTAACTTTTTCTTTTATATTTATATTGCATAATGCAATTGGCGCTATTGATGGAACGCATATACCGGTTGTTGTAAGAAAAAGTAAGCAACCGCGCTATCGTTGTCGCAAAGGATTTACATCGCAGAATATGATGGTCGCATGCTCGTTTGACCACCAATTCTTATTTGTTTGTACTGGGTGGGAGGGTTCTGCGGCAGATATGCGGGTTTTGCATTGGTGCTGTGAAAGTGGGGGCTTCACAGTTCCTGAAGGTTAAATTATACAAAATTGTTTTCAAATTGATGAGTTATATATGCTTGCTTAATTTTTTACTTATCTTTGGTTTTTATTTTATTGTGTAGGGAAATTCTTTTTGGTTGATTCAGGATATGCAAATACTGAGCTATTTCTTGCGCCTTATAGATGAGAGCGTTACCACTTGAGCCAATTTGATGGCAATGCATGAGCGCGTACACATCGAGGACCAAAAGATTTATACAATCATAGGCATGCTCAATTGAGGAATGTCGTCGAGAAGACGTTCGGCATTTTGAAGAGGCGTTTCAAGGTACTTCGGCAAGCGACACCTTTCCCTTACAAAGTGCAGTGTCGCATCGCACTCACTTGTTGTGTGATCCATAACTTCATCAAGAGGCACCAAGGGACCGATATGTATTTCAACATGACACTAGAACCATTTTCTCAAAATGATCAAGACGATGATCCTACACCTTTGATTAGGGCAGATGAATCGCGACGGGGTGACACCCTTCGGACAATGATAACGGATCAGCTATGGAATAATAGATAGTTGTATGTACTATTTTAATTATCTTTGTGAAAGTGAGCGTATTTAACTTAGTTACATATTCCACTGTGGCGAACTAATAACATTGCTATTTTGCTTCTCTGACTGTGGCGATGTTGCCTAGTTTCTTCTGTTTCGCCTATTTTCTTCTCTGCCTGTGGTGATGTTGCCTTATCAATCCAAATTTAAGCTGGATATTGATTTATAGTTAACTTCATAAGTGTTTGCTTACAATTTGTTATTTGGTACATGCTTCTGTATATATATCTGGAATGTTATTTTATATAGTTTTTTGCATATCAAGCGCATAGAGTCTAAATTATGTGTTGATTTTATTAACATAAAAAAAGACCAAATGGTGAATTGGAATTTTTAAAAATTTTACAACACTGAAATGTAAATTTGTGTGTAGAATTTGTTACTAAATTTGATAAATAATTAAAACCACTATTTTAATATTAAATTAACATAGGATAATATATAGTTCAAATTAATAATAAACTATTTTATGTAAATAAAATAAGTACGAATTAAAAATTTTATTTACTAACTTTTGTAATTTTATGAATTCATAGTTATAATATAAAATATTAAATAAATATTTTATTTACTAAATTTACTAAATTTACATTAAAATGTAAAATTTAAAGTTTAAAATTTAAAAATAAAATTTCAAATTTAAATTTAAAATTTAAATTTAAAATTTAAATTTAAAATTAAAGTATGAAATTTAAAATTAAAATTCAAAATTAAAATTAAAATTTAAAATTTAAAATTTAAAATTTAAAATTAAAATTAAAATTAAAATTTTAAAATTTAAAATTAAAATTTAAAATAATAAATTTAACTTTTATAATTATCAAGTTCAATTTTAAAATTATAAATTTTAATTTTAATATAATAAAATTTAATTTTATAGTTTAGCATTTTAAATTTTAAAATGTAATATTTAAATTATAAATTTTAAATTTTAAAAATTTAAAAATTTTATAATTTTAAATTTTAAATTTTAATTTATAATTTTAAATTTCAAATTTTATTTTCGTTACTCAAAAAAACTTCGAAACGTCAATAATATGTCGATATCTTTTTACGCTGTTGAGCCATCAAAACTGACTAACTAACAAAATATAAAATTTAAAATTTAGAATTAAAATTTTAAATTAAAATTAAAAATTTAAATTAAAATATCAAATTAAAATATGAAATTGAAATTTAAAATTTAAATTTAAATTTAAAATAAAAATTTAAATTTAAAATTTAAAATAAAAATTTAAATTTAAAATTTAAAATTTAATATATAAAATTTAAAATTTAAAAATTAATATTTCAAAATTTAAAATTTAAAGTTTTATAATAATAATTTTAAGTAAAATATGAGATATAAATAAAGGTAATTAGATTATGAATTAAACCAATCTTCTCCCCCATGCCATATGTAACTAACAATTTAAATACAAATTTAAAATAATTTCTTACATAGAATATTGTTTAAAAATAATTACATTTAATAATACTAGCCCATATAAATAGTACTAATATTATAAAATAAGAAAACTTCACAAGGGCAATGTTGGTATTCGGAAAAAAATGTATCTACTTTTTTCTCCAATTCTCAATTATTCTCGTAACACAACCAAACAAAAAAAAGTTATTGTATGGAATAACACATTTACATACCAAACAAAAATTTATATTTACTCTTAATTATTCTAGAATATATTTTTGTTCCAAGTATAAAAAAATTAATTCTTCTAAACACTATTCTATTTCCAAACGGGCCTAAAATTATATTTTTATTTTTTTTTGTTCTAAATAAATATTTTATTTATTTCTAAAGTAGATTGATTAAATTATTTTACAAAATTATAATTGCTTATACTAATAGTATAATTTTTTATTTTTAAAAAAATTTTAATAGCCGAAATTTTTATCCCGAATTTTTAATTAGTAAACGTATTATTTTCGTATAAAGCACGTATCCGAATAATTGACTAACTTTTTTTTAGCCAAATTTTTCAACGAAATTTAAAATTATGATACAAATTTTATTCGTATTATATTCGTACCGAATTTTGTTGGAATCCGAATTAACTACTCTCTCCCTCTCCCTCTCTCTGAACCATTTTTCATATTAATTTGGGCGTAGGAAGCGGGGCGGGCGATGGGGTGGACCCTCCCTCTTTTTTTTTTTCCAACCCAATTGTCTTCTCTCTATCTCTCTCTCCCTATCAATCACTCTCTCATTTTATAGTACAAGTTATTTTTAAGCAGTAAATATTATAAAATCAAAATTTATATTTAGTACATGAAATCTAAATCATATAAAAAACTATGTGTAAAAATTACATAATTTAAATTTTTATAATGAGATTTTAGAAATATAGTGTATAAAATTTATTTTTACACTTGCTATATCAAACATTTCTCTTCCGCCACTTTATTGATGCATTACATATACTAACTTATTATCACATTTCGGATTACAGCGGAAGCCCTCAAGTACGCCAACAAATCTATCGTATACACTAGTACACATCCTGCACATACAAAGTATCAAAATAATCTGTCGAGTAAACAAGTTCTAGAAGTTTACAACTAACAGGTAGGTATCAGAGTTTGTAAATAAAAAACACTATATAGTCAACATGTATAAATATCATTCATAAACCTCCAAAATGAAACATCCGTAAATACATATATCACCAACTGGCCTCACCAGTTAAACAGGTATATGTTTGTGACGACTGACTCGCTAGCAATAATAACTCGTTGGGTCCAAAATATCGATATAAAATGCTTAAGTCTAATTATTATTACTAGTGTGCATGACCTCATATATTCCCAATCAGACCCTCTTTACCATCCGATATGACACTATTTGGGCGTTACATACTCCTCCTTTTTAGACCTTGAGGTTTCCGTTAGATCCAAATCAGATTACAGACATAGATTGTTTAGACCTAACACCCTCATCACGTCTAAACTAGATCACATATATAGATTAGAATTACCAAGCGATGTGAGATTCTAGAGATGGCTCCTACTGGTTCAAGAGATGGTTCCCATCAAATTCATAGTGTAGCACTTTATCCCACAACACTTAGCTCTCACACTTCCGACTAGTATTCTGTCTTTGATACTAATTGTAACGACTTGACTCGCTAGCAATAATAACTCGTTGGACCCAAAACACCGGCCCAAATGCTTAAATCCAGTTATTATTACTAACATGCATGGCCTTATATATTCCCAATCAAAACTCATTTTTTATCCGATATAGGACTATTGGGGCGTTACAATGCTACTATACAAAATGAGAAACATCTGCTAAGTCCTCCTCTAACTCGGTTGACTTTGGTAGTAGATGCTATCTATTTTGCGATTCCCTTATCTCGATCAAGCGCAGACGTTGAGGGCTCTGAAACATAAAAACAATAAGGAAATGGCGTGAGAACTACTAAACAGTAGTTCCCAGTGGGTACAATCGACGACAACGATGACTGGCCTACACTATGAGGTCCACTACAGACAAAATGGTAAATAACTGTAAGGAGAACAACAAATATATAACTGAGCTGGCAAAATAAACTACTACTATCATGCATCTATAATAATTGAATAAAAGCAGGGAATTGACTATTATACATCAACTATCATGCTGGATAAAAAAAAAACTATATAAACCAATCGTAACGACCAACTCATCAGTCTGGTCAAGTTTGTACCCGTCTACTGTCATGGCACCACTCCCGGAGGTGGTCCGTCAACACATAGGCTACTATAGGGGTGTAATGTGGGCCATGCCGGGTCGACACAGCCCATATTCACGTGGGCCGAAATGGGCCGAGAGTCAGTTGGGCACGGCTCGACCCCAAAGTCGGGCCATGTAGTGCTGGCTAGAGTTCTTGGACCCTTCTAGCCCACCCGGCACGGGTCATGCCGAGTCGGGTCGGGTCGGGTCGACTGATTATTTTTTTATTTATTAATTTTATTTAAATTATATAATTTTTTTTTAAAAAAATAATTAATTAATAAATTAATTTTTAAAATAATATATTAGTGAAAATGTTACAAATTTTTTAAAAATATTGATAAAAATAATAAAATTTAAAATATTTTTAAAATTTTAAAATTGTACAATATTAAATATTTTTTAGACCAAAATACCCTCCCAAGGGTCAAGGGTATTTTGGTCCAAATTTCAAGGCTTTGCTATAGCAGACCCTTGGGGGGTGTCCCCAACTCCCAAGGGCCGGGTCATTCCAGTCTAGGCCTATCTCAGAATGAGTCGTGTCGGGCCAATGGGCTATAAAAATCAGGCCGAGCACGGTCTGGTGTATCAGGCCAGGCTAGGCCAGCACGAGTACTGCAAGACTCGTGCCGTTCCTTGGCCCAGCCCAAGCTCGTGCCAAGCCGGGCGGCCAACGGGCCGCTTAACCCGTTTTACACCCCTAGGCTACCCCCTATGATCAGTCACCACTCTCGTAGATGATCTATCAACACAAATGCTGCTGCAATATCATATCGCTAGGTCAAATTCCAAAGCGACACTTAAGGGCGCAATCCCAATGAGTATAATAATGCGTATAACTGTCAAGCTCAATGTGGCTCATGTAGTCTATAATCAAATGGGATGATCAAACAGATCACTATCAGCTGTCCATGTGCCCTTAGTTACAATCAAATAGTATCCGTCACAATTTACTTGTCTATGATATTTTTCTCAATTTTTTTGTACAAAGTTATTTTTAACAATCTTGATGCATACATGGTTTAAATAAAACTAGTGTAGTTACCCGCGTGATGCAGCGTGTAGATATTATCGAAATAGTTTTTTTCTAATTTTATTGATCATATATGATAGTATGAAGAAATAAGTATTAAATATACAGCTCATCAAATATATAGAATGCAATGCCACAACTATTTAATATAGAATATAATTTTAAATAGTTTGCAAGAGTTTGTGATAAATTAATGAATAAGTTTTTTTCATCTTTATTAATTCAACAATCTACGTGATTAAACTCAATACTTAAGTCACCGATCCATATGGATTGAAAAAATTATAAACTACTGTAATACTCGAGAAATTCGAGTTTGAAAATATTAAGTTCTAGATAAGCATGTGTGCAATAAACCCTACATGAATATGTACAAGTGAATAGTGGCCTTCACTTAAGTGTGAATAGTAATATTAAGAAATTTCGGATTTTCGAACGAAGTTGGCTAACTTAACTTATCTGAATCCAAAATTGACGTTACAAATACTCGATCTAAATGGTCTCGTCGATCAGAGCGCAATGGCGCAGTTGGAATTTATGTTTGACGAGCCTAGGTCATCGAAAAGCATGCCAAATAGTGGAATTCACTGTGTTAATGGATTAACTAACCTAGCGAAGCTCAAACTCAACAAACCAAAATCACTAGTCGATAGGTCTCGTCGAGCCGAGTGTCGTGGTGTCGTCCGTTTTCATGTTCGACAACCCTAGTGCCTCGAAAAGCGTGAAATACCAAAAATTTGAGGGTTTTTCTTAAGAGATCTTGGTATTTTATGGATCAAATTGTGGGAAACTTCTGGAGGAGGGGCTTCTCTGCGTTTTTCACTTACAGGTAAGGACCCAGACCAAAATACCAGGAGTTGGTGGACCTCCTAGCATATTTTTCCTATTATATATAACTTGTGTTGGAGAAGCCCTAGAGAAACCCTAGTCACCCCTTGCTTATAACCACAGCCACCCCACGACCCCTCATCTCCCTCCTCTGTCTTCCCCAAGTACCTGTGCCGTCGGCCGCTGCCTCCTCTCGCCGGAGTTGCATCAAGGATCAAGACACTCCTTGATCTCAGGTTGGTGGGTGTGGGACGCAACAAAACCACATCCCCACGCACTATGACTTCTCTGCGGCTTCTCCTACATCCAGAAGTCAAACCCGAGGGGTCCCGCCGCCGGTTGTGGCCACGCATCGCCGGAGAAGGAAGTTATCATCATCTTCTTCCTCGGATCCTACAAGGTGAGATGGCTCTCTCTATTAGTTTTCTTGCTGCTTAGACCTCCCCAACCCCTCTATCACCTCCCTGGGACTCTCCCTGTAGAGCCCCAACCCCGGGGATGCACCGGGTTGCTAGCGGGGGCATTGCACCCGCCGGAACCCTAGATTGCGCCGGCTCTTGCATGCGCTTTTTCCAGCGGCTCGGGACCAGATATAAGATGTTGAGCATCTTCCTCTGGACCTCTATAGATCCCCAATGGAGTTTCATGGGGAATCGTTGAGTGTAGAAGCCGCAGTTTGGAGACCTAGATCCAGGTTGCATGGTCGTACGCTGCCACCGCTGCTTTTCGCTGCCGGCCAACCACCCAGCAAGCTCTCCTTCATCGAGGGAAGGCCACAAGTGCCATTGCATGGACCTGAAACCATTTGCATGGCCTTCCACCATTGTTGTTGCTTGGTGTTGGCCGCAAGCTTTTTTCTAGCCAACCGCCGCACTTCAACGCCGGCGCCGGTGCTAATTGCACCCAGAGCACTTCCTTAGAGCCTAGGACCTTGCTGCTTGCCTCAGTTATCACCTTGACTTTGTGTTGTTACTACTTTGGCCAAACCGAGCCCTAGGTAACCTTAGCTTGGGTCATCTTGCTCCGGCCAACTTTCAGTTCCTTTTCGGCCACCCGAAGGTGAGTCCTCGACTCCTGCTAGCCTCCTGAGCATGATGCCCATCTTTGATCCCAAGCTGAATGCTTGGTTTGTTGGATCACACAAACCGAGCTCTTTTAATCAAGCTCTTGGCCAACCCTGCTCCCCTACTGTTCCGGCAGCTTTGCAGCAACCCAAATGTGAGCCTCTTACTCCCCTCGGCCTTCTGAGCATGATGTTCACTTCAGATCTGAAAATGGTTGAGTAGATTGGTCAAGGTAGAAACCTAAGCCTTTGTGACTTGGAACAAGTTGGCCCATTGTTGTTCTCGGGTCTTGTGCTGCTCCCAAACAGCGAGCACAATAATCAGTATGTCGAGGCCTACCTATTAGTGCCCTCGGTTCAATTCATAAGTCCTCGATTGTGAAGTAAAGCTTGAAAAGTGGTAAAATGCATGTATTATGCAAATTTAGTAAACCCTAGAGGCCTATTTGAAAATGTAGCCTTATGGGTTGTCTTAGGCAGCGTGCACATATCTCTGAACTTTTCGTTCGAGATTTGTTGGCTTCCGTTAAGCAGAATTTGGATAACGAACCGTAAATCGACAAAATCGTTGGTTTATCAGCGTTTTGGCTATAATCACGCAATTTGAGAAATTGAGATAATTAGTTATGATTGCCAGATGCTCCCGGCTGTTCCCGGCGCTGTCCTGGCTGGCCCAAGGATTTTAGTTTAGCGTTGGCAACTTTCGGAGCCGAAATTGGCTTTTTCGAAAGTGATGTCGGTATTTATGGCACCGTTTGAGTATAGAGTCGCACCCAATTGATTGTTAGTGCCCGAATGTCTTCAATGAAGCGTTCCGGACAGCACATTATGTTTTGTTAAATTCAGAAACCCGTAGGCACAGATCAGATCATAGTTGGTCGATCAATAGATTTTAGAAAATTTCGGCAAATTCTGAGACTTCAGTGAAGTTTCCTGTTTAGCTTGTCTACACATGGTGAGTCAGTGGGTTGGGTGTGAGTGAGTCTATTTTCTGATCAATGTATATAATGCAGGTCCCAGCAGTCAGCCGCCAGCTCATGAGCCTTCCAGCGGATTTCAGGACCGCCTACGTTGAGGTGGGTGCTCCGGTCTGAGCTTTATCATATCGTCACCTATGGGGTACTGTAGTTGGTCGGACCCCTGTGATTGATACTAGCCTTGGTCCTACGGTTGAGCCTTTCTATTTGCCTTTCAGTATACTATTCATCATTTACTCTTCAGCATACTTAGTATATATATATCTGGACATATGTCATGTCTGATTGGTCATTAGCTAGAGTTATCATCAGTTCAGTTCATATCAGCATTTCCTATTCTTGTACTGCATGATAGAATAGGAGTTCAGCTTCAGTTGTACAGCTTTAGTTATACAACATCAGTTGATATTACAGCTTTCAGCATCTCGACAGGGATTTTTCAGCTTTATGCCGATTGTTCTGTCTTTAGACCGCGAGCTTGAGCATCAGCATTGTGACTGCCATAGCACTAGCTGTTCGTTTCACGTACGCCTGTGAATTGATCCCCACATTGGTGTTCTTTACAGGTAAAATGGTCGATAGTGGCGACCCGTGAGCCCCAGGCTGCACATAGTGAACAATAGTGGTGGACACGTGTACCCCTGAGTGCACGTTGGTGCCGAGTTATATGTCAGCCGAATGTGCCAGTCTTGGCATTTAGACTGAGGTCCTCGTGACCAATAGTGGCAGGTGATTGGGTACTCTATTTCTGGCATTGATGCATGACTTGTTATTATTGTGACTTCAGCATTTATTTAGCATGACTGGCACGTGATTATTAGTACTCTTCGTTTACAGCTTTGATACTTATGGATTATCATACTTGCTCTGTTCTATAGCATGATCATTATCTATTGTTCATTGAGATTGATCAGAATTATCTGTTTGCCAGTTACAGCATGATTAGCTTCATTTATGAGTACCCCTGCTTTTATTTCAGCATGCCTAGTTTTAGTATCAGTATCTTCTTATTCAACTTTGAGATTATATCATGCTATTACTATCCGCTCCTTATGGTATACCAGTAGATTACGACTTACTATTTTTCAGCCCGTCGTACCCACTGGGATATATTTATATTGTATCTCACACCTTTTGGTGACTATTTTTTCAGGTCGGTTAGGTGCTGGGATGTCGGGACGATCCTGAGAACTATCACGATAGAGTTGTCCCCTTTTGTTGGCCACAGCTGACCGGTGCTTTGGTTTATTTCCCGTTTTTAGTTTTGACTATGATCTATCGTTTGTGATTTGGTTTATGTGGATTATGTTTATGTCATGTAGATTGTAGAATGTATTTAGCTGTAGAGATTATGATTTTGTTCAGTTATTTTATATTTCGCACCTCTGATTGTATCATTGTACTTGCCTAGCCGTGTATGTATAAAGGAGACTCAGTTCGTATGGACTGAGGATTCTCTATGCATGCATGTGGCGGTCTATTCACGTCCTGGGTTTCAAAATTTTAAACTCTGATTTATAAAAAAAAAAAAAAAAATATTACCGCGTTTTTTTGAAACTCGGGGCGTGACAACTACAAAATGAGTAATATATATATTAACAGAGGAATCATAACAGCAATTGAGAGTGAGGCTCCGAATATAATAATTATTATTGAAAAATTCATTAAAAATACTAGCTATTGGAGAAAACTCTTATATAATTACCACATAAATTTTAAGTGTATTGTTTGTCGAATAAATCTTACATTTATCGAGGGAGAAAATAACAAACACATAAAAAAAGAAAAATGATTATTGAGAAGTCCCATTCATTGTGAAATCAATTACATTTTCCAACTTAAACAGTTTCTGGAGAGAAAGAAATAAATATTAATGCTACATACAGTTGTGTATTTAGCTAAATTAAAGAAGCACATTTTTCATAATAGGTAAATGCAAAACTACAATAAAAGATTTATTATCCAGTCAGAAGACGGATCAGCAAAAGCAACGACAACGAATTGAAACAGAGCGGAGACAATGAATCGGATTTATATTTTCGTCAATTAATTATATATATATTATACGGTAGATAAATCTTATAAAATAATTAAAATAACAAATATAATAAAAAATAATCCGTGGAAGAAGAATACCCTCTACGGCCAACTTAGGTTGCTTCCTGAAAATTAAAAAGTATATTTTAGTATTTTAAAATTAAATATATAATATATAAGAATTCTGAAATACCTGTAAAATTAAATGTAGTAACAATATCACAACAGAACTCAAAAATAATTTGAGGAAATTAAAAGATGTCGAATGTCTGTTTAGAGAAGAAGACGTTGCTGCTGGCACAAAAGGAAAAAAAATATTGTATGTAGTGTTATATAGGCAAAGACACATAACAAAGTAGAATGATCCTTCGAAACCAATGAAGCAGATACAATGAATCATATACATCTTTCCATTGGGAGGGGGATTAGCGTTGTAAACGAAGCAACGACAGTAGACAGGAACGAAGAGACAACTATGAATCAGATCGATATTTTCATTAGGAGGGGGATCAGCGTTGTAAACGAAGCGGCGACGATGGACAGGAATGAAGAAGCAACCATGAATCATATACATATTTCAATCAGGAGATGAATCAGCGTTGGAAACGAAGCAACGAAAATGTACATGAACGAAGCGACGGACATGAATCAAATCTATTTTTTAGCCAGGAAGGGATCAACGATGGGAATGACAGGAAGAGAGAACAACAAAAAGAATGACAGGAAGAGAGAACAACAAAAAGAATGACGAAGAGAGTAGCCAAACCGGTAATTAATAATACCGGTTCAAAATTAATAAAAAAAACCAATTAAATGCTGGGGAGGAAATCCGGTTCAAAATTGACGAGAAAAATCGGTTAAATGTGAAGAGACTGACATGCAGGCCCCATTAAAATGAAATTAATCAGAACTTGACACGTGGATAAAAAATTATGAGAATTAATATAGGGTTATAGATAGATAGTAAGAATAATAACCGACTACCAATAATCCACATGTTGATAGAAAATAACTGACCATGTACTACTACTACACCATCATAAGGATATCAAAACTCAATTGGCCAAAAATACTGAAAAGACAAAGAAGCGAGTTTCCCGTGTTCGGGGACATAGAACTCGACAACCTGGAAAAGCTACTCCAATATGGTCGAGAAATACGCTCAAAAGCTCCTACTCACAACAACAAAATCCAACAGAAAAATACCTGTAAAATTCAACTCCTAAAACACCATGAAAATTCTCTTCTAAAAATCAACATTCAACTCAAAGAGTCCAAACCATCTACTCAGAACAATAGTCACCACTCACACCTCTAATCCAGATGAAGGAATTGCATCTCAAGATCTTTCTCCTCCTCAACTAAACGAGGTCGCCCCAATCTCCTTCTCGAAACCATGTAGAGAGGAGACTCCACCACCAATCAGCTCATCTATATTGGAGCTAACAGCTTCAACTGAGAGGCAAAAGGGAAGAAGGGGAAGCACAAGAAAGATGGTTTAAATCTCAAGAATGAAAGAGTGGAAAAAGAGTGAATGTACAGAGCCCCTCAGCTATATATAGGCTAACATTCACTCCCAAGCTGTAATGGGTAGGTTCGAATCCATCAGGGACGCGCCTGCTCCACATTCGAGCGCCCGAACAGAAGCCCGAATCCATCGAAACTACATCCAGCACCATTCGAGAGCTCGGACCTTGCACTCGAATCCTCTGTTGACTCACTATGCACATGTCCATGGTAAAGTCAAATCACTTTACGACTACTCTCCTTCGAGCTGCTACAGTGGCTCCAGGCGTTCGATTTTGGGGTCCGAATTAGCATCGGCACCTGTACACTACTTTCGGGCGCCCTATTCCACTTCTGGGCATCTGAAAGACGCTAAAACTTTAGTTTTAGTTGTGATTACAAACCCAAGTTCATATTCACGTACATTTCACGCAAAAAAGGCTCCAACTTGGTCCGGCACTCTACAGATTTGCTAACCATCTACTAACACTGTAATCTTGCTTATTTGCCAAGGTTTAGTACTCTACACTTATTTTTTTTAAAATTAATATTATAAAATTATAAAATTATAAAATTTAATTTGATAGATACAATCTACACTATATAAAAAATTTATAGATAAAAATTTATAAAGTTTGAATTTTTATAATGAGATCGTATAAATGTGGCATATAAGATATATTAGTGTAGTAACTCGCGTGTTGCGGTGAATAGATATTGCTGAAAAAAAAAATTGTAATTAGTGAAATATCAATAAAATAGAAAAATAGCATACAAAGACCATATTATAAATTTAAAAAATTTAAATAAAAAAAACTAAATTATGATAAAAAAAAAATTAATAATTTAAAACTAATCAGCTGTTTTCAAAATAGATTGCATATCATGCAAAACTCTACTTTTATAATAGCTTCCAAACAAAATCATCAAATGAAAATGATATGGCAATTATAGCACATCAAAAAATCATCAAACTCCATAAGTTCATGGGCATTAAAGGTAAAATTTACTACGAATGACAAAAAGAAAAGGGAGTAAAAAAGAATATTATGCATGTACTTGAAAAAGACTTTGATGAGTACCATAAAACTATTGAGGTTTAAAACATGCATGAAATTTAGACTAGTCTCCTTCAATTTTTTAATATTTGCTTACTAGTCAAATCTCAAAATATACATAACTGTGTTATGAGAAAATTCCTGGTGCCAACATAGAGCTCGCTCAGCTCCTTATTTATTTTATAGATGAAAATATACAAAAAAACATTTTAATTATAAGACATTTTAAACTAAGTCCCTTAACTTAACCTGCATCATAACAAATAAAAATAGAGAAATGTCAATAATAATAAACAAAAAAAAAATCAGGACCTATATCAAAACGGGATATAGTTAAAGGGGTCTCCAAACATTTTAAACTACTTTTTGTTTAGTTACCCACCTATAACACATGAGATCAAAATGAGGCCTCAAATATGCAAATTCAATTAATTTTTAATGCAATCAAAACTAAAAATTTCTTCGAAGACAGCTACCTATCTATGCAATATTTGATATTAAACAAATTTTACTCACAATACAACTAATTAGTATATATGTATGATAGATTAAGAAGAGATGAAACATTTACCTTCTGGGAGCTCAAACTAAGCTTTACCTTTTTCATCACAATAAGTAAGCAACATCTTTAATCTGAGAGAAAGAGAGAAAGAGGGAAATAAGTAAACATCCATTAAGTTTTTGTATGAGAGAATTTAGTGAAAAAAATAAATTGAGAAAATGTTGTAATTTTTTTTTTAGAAAGGACTAAGAAAAGTTTGTAATTTTTTTTAAAAAAATGTTTCAAACTTATATTTACATGTCTCAAGGATATACTAAGAAGAGAATGCATTTAGGGATGTGACTTGGTAAAGACACAATAATTATACTGTAATACGAAGGCAAATTTTAGGCCAAAATAAGAATTTCTACAAATAAAAAAGCAAAAAATTAGCATAGGATACAGATATAAAGAATAACAATAATGCAAAAAACAGAAAGAAAACTTGATCTACATAACTAATATAAAAGTAAACATGAATAATTGGGTGCTGCATATGTTTTTGGATATTCATTGAAAATTCAAAACTAATCCATTTTAAGTAGTCAAATCCTAAACCCTAAAATCTCACTAAAAAATAAGGTAAACTTAGATAACTCTTACCTTTCTAGATATCCAATTGAGAGAATGGGCATAGCTCACATCCATGCTATTTGTTCTGGCTGCTTCATTTCGCAAGATAGAATAGATATCAGAGAATAATCTTACAATTGAATAGAACACTAATTGATGGTCTAACCAAATGCAAGATAATAAAAAATTAATGTTCAACATTTTCGGATCGTTTTAATTGTTTTGGCTCAAGTATAGGAGTCCGTAGGCTAGAAAAAGAGAAGGGATATATCAATATGTTAGCCAATTATTTTGCAAATAAAATTACTTCTCAATGTTATTTGGATATGCTCTTAATTATAATATGTCACCAAATTATTTAAAAATAAAAAAAAAAGTCATATAGATCAGGAGACCAACAATTTATACCAACAAAAAATGTTTAGACGGGGAAATACGTATACCTGACCAAGTTTGATTTCTCTCCCTTTCGGATTACTGCGGAAGCCTCCGCCAACAAATCTATCATATGCACTAGTACATACCTTACACATACAAAGCATCAAAACAATCTGTCGAATAAATAAGTTCTAGGAGTTTACAACTAACAGGTAGGTACGTATAGTCAATATGTATAAATATCATCCATAAACCTCCAAAATGAAACATCTATAAATACATATATCACCAACTGACCTCAGTACCAGTTAAACAGGTATGTGTTTGTGATGACCCACTCGTTAGCAATAATAGCTCGTTGAACTCAATCTAATTTTAAATAATAAATATTATAAAATTAAAATTTATATTTAATATATACAATTAATATTATAAAATTATAAAATCTAACATGATAGATACAACCTGCACTAAATAAAAAAATTCATATATAAAAATTTGTAAAGTTTAAATTTTTATAATGAAAATTTTAAAATACATCATATAAGATTTTTTTTTATACCGCTCATATATGAAATCATTTCAAACTTGCTGATTTTGCCGCATATCCTGCCGCTTAGAACCATCATCCCGTCGCGAGAATATGGAATTGAACCTGCTGATAGTGGCATTTGCCTATTTCGTATTTCCCTCTTTCTTTTGTTTCATGCTGCAGTTTTAAATTTCTCTCTTTTCTTCTCTCTTTTTTTTTTTTTTTTTTTTTTTCTTCACATGTCTATCAATCGCTTTGTTCGTAAAAACTCACTTACTCCTCCAGCACGGAAGGCTTTCCCAATTTCTGTTTCTCTCTCTCTCTACAACCGTAAAAATAATATTGACGAATGGACAGTAAAATAAAATAGCAAATATATTTTTTGCTCTATTAGTATATTCATTTTTCTTCTTTTGGTGTTGTTATTGTATTTGCTTTGCCCTTTTTTCTTTTATTGATTTTGTTACTACTGTTGCTTTAGCTAATTCTTCTTATTTACCATTTTCTTATTCTTTATAATTTTTTAATGTTGCTATAATAAGTAATTTATTATCCTTAGAGTTTTGAGTTTCTTTGTTCTTCCCTCACTAGTTTAAGATATTATAGGTTGAACTCATTCTAGTGGTCCCAAAAAAAGAAATGTAAAAATAGAAAAATATATTTTGTGCACCCATTTAGAATATACATTTTACCGTTCCATCTATTTTAAAATAAAATAAATTTTATTGATTATTTAAAAATAACTAGTAAAAAAAATTTATTCTTAGTTGAAAATATGTGCATCTTACGCCTATTTGGATGTAACACTAGTTATATGAAGATTCCCCTAAACTATAGGAGAGCATAAATAGCCTGTTCAGCTTTTCTTTTCTTTTCTTTTCTTTTTCTCATTGAGGCCACCTCACCATTTATTTTTGTTTAGAATTTTTATACTTTGTAAAGTTAAAAAAATTTCAAATTAAATGACTTCATTAGTTATATCTATTAGCTCACCTAGTTTTTTTTTTTTTTTTTTTTTTTTTTTTTTTGAGATAAGATAGCATGCTACCGCTTCATTTAATAAAACATAAACTAAGTAACAGGATGAGACAGCAGGGCCTCAGAAAAAAAAAAATAAAAAAAAAAAAAACCTACGAGCAGCAAGACTCCCAAAGGCACCGAAGAGCGCGAACTGCTCCCAACAGCTGTCTCCCATTGGCTCTCTTATTTTCGAAAATCCTTCTATTCCGCTCAAGCCAGATCGACCACCAGGAAGCAGCTAAAATACCTCTTTCTCTCCTTCCTAGACTGCCCCCTAACTGGCAGCAGTCCTCCCACAGCTTAATCACCGAATTGCCGGCACTTAAAAATAATTTATTAAGCAGTTGGGCACCCAGGAGTGCATTGATCGCCTCACAATCAGCCAGGAGATGGTTAACGATCTCGGTGGCCACCCCGCAGAAGACACACGACCCATCCCCGCTCCAGCCTCTGATAAAGAGGTTGTCCTTCGTAAGAATCCTACCTTTCAGTGCCAGCCATACAAAAATCTTAACCTTCAGCGTAGCTTTGATACCCCATAGCCTATCAAACTAGCCGACCTTAACGCCTCCATCCTGCAGAAAATCATAGGCCGTCCTTACTGAAAAAACTTCCGACTGGGCCCACCTCCACAGAATAACGTCCTTCCCCCTACTAAGCGATTTACTAGATAACAGCTCTTTCAGCTCCCTAATTTCAGCACTTGATTGTTGTCTCCTTGAGGGGATCCCAATTAGAATCCGGCTCCACTTCCAACCTCCCCCCCTAAAACACTCACTAACTTTGCGGGTATTGACCGTAACGTCCTTAAAGATGCCCAGGAATTGATGACAGAGTGGGGTCATACCACCCCATTTGTCCCGCCACAGCTCCACGCCCTTCCCGTCCCCCAGCGCAAAGTGGGCACCACAGTTGAACACCTCTTTAGAGCCCAGCACACTCTTCCACCACTGAGAGTAGGGGGTGAAAGAGGTCCCTTCCCGAAGGGGTCTCCTTCTAGAATAGTACAGTTTGAGAATCAGCTGGCCCCAGAGAGAGTTACGCCCGGACAATAATTTCCACCACCACTTCGTCAGAAGAGCTAAGTTCATATTCCCAAGGTCCAGGACACCCAACCTACCTTCCTTTCGGCTTCGACACACTAGCTTCCACTGAACCAAACATTGGCCATCCAAAGCCGCTGAACCTCCTTTCCATAAAAAGGCTCTCCTAAGGGCTTCCATACGACTGATAGCCTATTTCGACGCTTAGAAGATCGAAAGAAAATACAGAGGCAAACTGGTGAGAACCGAGTTCACCAGGGTAAGCCTGCCACTTTGCGAAAGTAACTTCGTCTGCCACCCTTCGATCCTATTCCGAAACTTGTTGATGGCCGACCACCAATCTTCCTTCCTCACACGCTTGTTAGTCAAAGGCAGACCTAAGTACTTAATAGGGAGATTCCCTAGTTTGCACCCGATTAGGTCCGCAAGCCTCGCACCCCTACTCGCCCGACTGCCAAAGTACAAGAGCTCAGACTTATTTCTATTGATCTTCAAGCCAGAGGCCCACTCGAACAGTTGCCAGATGAATTTGAGGTTTCACACTTCTTGCATCTTGGCCTTACAAAAGAAAATTGTATCATCCGCATATTGAATAATAGACACCTTACACCCCACCGCGGGGCCCATCCCAGTAAACAACTTGTTCGACGTCGCCCGCTCCGTCATTCTCGCGAGGCCCTCAGCCACTAGAAGAAACAGGAGTGGGGATAGTAGGTCCCCCTGCCTTAAGCTTCTCCTAGTTTTAATCCATTTAGTGGGGGACCCGTTAACTAACACGGCAATCTTCGCATTGGCAATGCATTATTCAATCCACCCGCACCACCTAAGATTAGCCCCAAGCTATCTCAAAACCTTAAATAGAAACCTCCAGTTCACCCGATCGAATGCCTTTTTGAAGTCTACCTTAATACCAACACACTCCGCTCTGACTTTGGACCCCCAATTAATGAGTTCGCTTGCCGTAACAAAGGAGTCCAAAATCGACCTACCCTTCAAGAAGGCCGCCTAGGACTGAGAGATTAAGCCCTCCAGCACCCTAACAAGTCTGTTCGCGAGAACTTTAGAGATAATCTTCTGGATACCGTTGAGCAAGCTAATCGGCCTAAAATCCCCTGCTGCTTTCGCTCCTTCTTTCTTCGGAATTAAGGAGATGAAGGAGTAGTCGATCGGCCCAGTGTTGAGATTCCCTTCGTACAAGTCACAGAAGATCAAATAAATATTATCTTGGGTAGCCCCCCAGAATTTCTGGTAAAACCTTAAACTAAAACCATCTGGCCCAGGAGCCTTATCGCCTCCAAGCTGAAAGGTTGCGATCTTAATCTTTTCCCTACTAAAGGGTGTCATAAGAAGCTCAGAGCCCAGAAGTAGGCTACTCCCAAAGAGGCGACTCCAGTCGCCCAAATGCTCTAAGTTAGGCCCGGACGGAGCGAACACCTCCTTGAATTTATTATGGAAATAATCTCTCTTCTCGCCCTCCCTAGAGATCTTGAGACCCTCATCTTCGACTGCCTCAATGAAGTTACTCCGTCTTCGACCATTAGCCACAGCGTGGAAGAATCTGGTATTGTCATCCCCCTCTTTGAGCCAGTGTTGCTTAGCTATAGATTTCCACAAAGCTTCCTCCTCAACCGCAATTACCCCCAGCTAATTTTTAAGGAGTTGACGTCGCTCCAAATGCGCGGGGGAGAGACAAGCAGTTTCCTCCAAAATATCCAAAGATTGGTTCTCCCTAGAGAGGTCCAGCTCACCTAGTTTTATTTGATAAAAAATTATTAAAAGTTATCAAATTTGAAGAAAATATCAATATATTTGATAAAATACCTAATTTTTTAAACTAAAACCTGTTAAGGAATTTGTTTTGGCGTATTTCGTGAAATGGTTAAGTCTTGAAGATTGAAGATGAAGATGTTTGGACCATATACCTCAATCTCAAGAAAGAAGAATTCGAAAGGATCAGGTATGTTTAACTAAATAATCTTGGTGATCGGAATACTTCTTATTGTGTAGAAACACTTGGATGGGTTTTTAATCGCATAAAAATCAAGAAACTGGACTGTTATATGTTCAGGATCCGGATCAGGGTACTACAGTCCGGACCCCGAACGTAGGTAGGTTCATGCGCAAATCCAGTCCGGAACACCCTTGGTTCAGTCCGGACCCCGAATGTGGATTTTGCAGAAATCGCATGAACAGTCCGTACCGTAGGTATTTCAGTCCGGACCCCGAACATTGTTTTTTCAGAAATTCTCTGAAAAACAACAACAGTCCGGATCTAGCCAAATCCAGTCCGGACCGTCGTGCGGGTAAAAATCTGTTACAGTCAGTTTTTTATTCTTATCATCTTCCAATAGTTTCTAACCTATAAGTAAATCCTAATTCTATCTTTTAGGGTAATCCACAATAAGTTTTTATTTCCGTAAATGAACGAGGAAAATTAACGGAGAAAAACTTATAAATCCACATATAGAGAAGAAAGGAAATAACTAGATTTAATTCTATGTTTCTTCATCTATATTAATTAATTTGATTCTAGGTTTTCATACTCAGATTTTGAGTAGAATCAAATTAATGAATACTTAGATGGCATTTCCGATCTATCTTTGATCTAAGTATTCGGCGGATTTTCACCACCATCAAAACAACGATTTTTTCCAAAATCGGTGCGTGGATTCGCGTAGCCTTGTGGATTCAAAGTGCTACCGCTCTCGTGGATTCGGAGCGAGGTACGTTCGTGTGATCGAGACATACTACCTGGTGGAGACCGTGGATTCGGTCAGACGTCGTGGGCTCGACGTTGGACGCCGTGGATTCGGCGTTGGACGCAAATCGTGAATTCGAGGCGCGTTGCGGAGCGAGCGGAGAAGATCAACTCGGAGCGTATGGAAAAAGGATGAGTCGTGTGTGAGTACGGTATATTACCTTTGTACGTGTTTAATCTTAGTTGATTTCACCGTGTTATCGGTCCCGTGGTTTTTTACTCCTGGTTTTGGAGTTTTCCACGTAAAATCTCTGCGTGTTATTTATTTTTCCGCATTGGGTTTTATTACGCAAAGATTTTTGAGTGTTTATTGTTTACACCTATTCACCCCCCTCTAGGTGTTTTTTTCCTTATTTAGATCCATATTATCATAACCCTACAAAACCACTTAATTCTAAGCAATTAAAAGTTGAAGAGAGTCTCCATAATAAAAAATAAAAAAATAAAATAAAAAAACAAAAAAAAAAAAAGGTTGAGGGGCCTCTTTCATGCCCCATTATAGGTGAGGAGTATCTATATAATTTTTACCATCAAAAAAGAAATATTACCTTCAAAATATATTACCTAAAAAAATAACACCTGAAACACCTGATTCTTGGCCCTTCGGTCCGGCCCAACCCATTTAACAACCCTTTTTTTTTTTCTCAAATTATTTTTTAAAATTTGTCGCACCTCAAAATTTTTGACGACTCAGAAATATAAAATTAAAAACTATAATCAAATTTTATGACACATCTAACAAAAAAAATATATATATACCTCGAACTCGCTCTCTTATATATATATATATATATATATGTATCTTCTTTTCTTACCTGCAGTTACTTGTATTGAATTAATTGTTCCCTCTCTAACATAATTCTTTCTCTGCTCTCTTACAGGTTGGGAGCTATCTCGAGTACACATAGATTTCTTACCTGAGCTTAAAAGAAAATAAAATGGTATAAATAAATTGTGCTCGAATTGTTAATGTAATGTTTACTCTGTTAAAATCTAGTTAATTATGACTAGTGTACCATGATAAAAAAAAATACAAATTAATTTATCTTATCATTTTAGATTCGACTAATATTTCGAACGATGTTATACGTACCTCTTAACTTTGTTAGCTCGTGGTCAATTTTCTATTTAATTTATAATTTAGAGAAGAATATTTTGATCATGACTAGCTTAACCGAATGTTATGCAGATATGACAAGAAGGCATAACTAATCAGAACTTATGGACACTTGGAGTCTTTGACCGTCCCTAGCGCAAGTAGCAAAGAATTTGATGGTTAATATCTGAGGTTCTGAGTTCGAAATTTCGTTTCATATTTTTAGCTAAATTTATTTCAAAATAAACGAAATAAAAATCTAATAGGATGGGAAGTTTATTAAAAAAAGCTATTAGGGTAATCTAATAGGATAGGATGTTAATTAAAAAGGGTATTAGGGTTAGCTCCTTCACAAGCTCGAGTGAGATAGCATTTCGTATAGAAGCAAAGTGGCTTACAGTATCGTCAAGGGACTGATCGTTTTAACTATATATAGGCCATTTTAAAATAGGTCCCTCAACTTCATTTTTCTTTATTTTGTTCGAGTTATTGTAGTTTATTGAATTCGGATTTTGTTAATATTAAGCTCTCTGGGAAATAAATTCTATTATTTCCTGACATTATGTACTGATTGAAGCTTCTCAAAATCGATAACTTTAGTCTATATATATATATATATATATATATTGCTTGAATTTTTGTTTGAAAATAATTTAAGATATCTTGATCAAGGTTCATACCTTTGATCTTAAATTGATGAATCGTATAATTTATTTTTAGAGTGTTGTTAAAGTTCATTTCGCAGCCACCTGATAGCACCTGATGAACCATGAAATAATTTCTAAAGTCAGATTCACATCCAATACCCAAAATCATATTTATCATTGTCGATCCAGATGTCCTATCATCGAAAAAAAAAAAAAAAAACAACTCAATAGCATAAAGGACTGTGTTGTCTTAGAAGGATAGAAGCAGGTATATACACCCTACTGTTGTCTTAGAAGGAATTTGAAGCCATTAATGTATACAGATGGAAATTTTGAAGTGCTCATCTCCTTTTGGTTATATTCATCAAAACCACAAGGACTACACATTTTCATTACACAAGGTTGGTTTTTTATTTTTATGCAAATAAGGAAAAGCAGAGGATGTTCAAACATACATTCATTTGCCTCCATATAGCGAGGACCATAGCATAGGGAGCAAAACTGCTTTTAGTTAAGAAGCTTCTCTCTTGCTGCACTCAGCTCCTTTGTGACTTTCGTCATGTCGCTTCGTTCGTACGGCGATTCGTTCGAGCACGAGAGACCGCAGTCGAACACCGAAACTATGCAATCTCGCACACACTCTTCTCGATAAGCTATATCATTATCAGCTGAGTTCAGGTTTATGTCTATGATGTCCATGACATGATCAGGAGAAGCAGCTGCAGCAGCACAAACATATCCACGAAGGCTCAGTCCGTCTTTGAACTTGTCGTCGACGGGGCTCCTTCCAGTGAGCATCTCCAGCAGAAGAATTCCATAGCTGTACACATCGCCGAGCCTAGATGGTTTACAGCCCATTCCATACTCTGCACAACATTAGTTAAGTGGAAACAAGCAATACAAGATTGTCAGGTGTATTCATTTGGATTTGGATTTGGTTCCCACTGTTCCATGCCATTGTTACAACAACAAAATTTGATCTTCTAGGTTATAAACCGACTCTAAAATAGAATTAGATATGTAGAACTAAAGTTCCAGTTCCCGTGTGTTTAAAAGTCATAATCAGTAGCATGCTATCTTCTCTCAAAAAAATAAAAAAAATAAAAAAAAAGTCATAATCAGTCAACTTTTAGTAGTAAGCATTGATCAAGTAATCATACTATCTTTTCGTGGCTAACATGCAGTGTCTTTTTTTATTGCCTACAATATTTTTTTTCCCCTTTTCTACTAACTTTTACATGAAATTTCTCATTTTGTTTATTAAACTTATGCTATTCAATTGTTTTTGCTTCAAAAGATAGTGAGCAGCCAAAAAATATTAGATATGGTATAGTTAGGAATCAGATAAAAATGTGTTATTGTTTTTCTGAAATGTTGTAAAGCACCAAATAAGTTAACATTTTGTTGCATTATTCTCACCTGGAGGAACATAACCAATAGATCCTTTGATTCCTACGGTGTTGGTAGATGAACACTCAAATGATTCGTCAGGCTTTTGCTGCAGAAACTTTGCTAACCCGAAATCACCCACGTGCGCTGTCATTTCATTGTCGAGAAGGACGTTGCTGGGCTTAAGATCACAATGAACAATTGGCACGGACCCATGGTGATGAAGATACTCTAACGCCGAGGCTACGTCGACGGCTATGTTCAACCTCTGGATTAGACTTAGGCTTCTGAATGGTCTATTCTCGCTTGCATTTGGATGTAGCCACTCTTCTAAGCTCCCATTAGGCATGTACTCAAAAACCAAGGCCTTGAAATCGTTACCGTGGTGATCCAAACTAGAGCACGACGTAAGAATTTTGAGGAGATTTCGATGTCGAATGCTTCTTAGGGCCTCACATTCAGACATAAAACTCTTGAAAGCCCCATGCTGTTGAAGATTAAGCACTTTCACCGCGACAATATTGGTATTTTCGTAGGTCATGGTGGCTTTATAAACCGATCCAAAACTGCCCGTGCCGATCAGACTATCTGACGAGAACCCATCTGTAGCCCTGAAGAGCTCACCGTAAGATACTTTCATGTGTCGGTCTCTTAACGAAAACCTCGACAGCGGCTTTCTTCGGGAGTTTTTAATCAAGTGATGCATCCCAAGCAAGCACATGATTATTATTAAACACAAAATTGCTCCACCTATGGGAATGAGTATTACCTTGAGTTTATTATCGGCGTGATGTTGTGCTGCATCTGATGTGCATTTTGGCAAGTGTAATTCTGGAATTCCACCGCAGAGTTTATTATTTCCGATAAGCGAGACTTTGCTCGCATTCTTAAAGACCCCTTCCATCGGCACTCGCCCCTCAAAACTGTTGAAGGAGAGATTCAAGTATTGTAGATTTGGGAGCTCATCAAGGAACGCTGGTATTTGGCCCGAGTAGAAGTTTTTTGAGAGATCAAGCTCCTCGAGCCCTCTTAATTTGCTCAAGGAAGAAGGAATGGACCCTTGAAATAAGTTATTCTCTAAATGAAGAATTTCCAAGATAGCGCATTTGCTGATGGTGTCTGGAATCTCACCAGAGAGCCTGTTATTTGAGAGATCAAGCTCCCCGATGTTTATCAAGTTGCCCACTTCTGATGGTAATGAATCGTTCAGTAAATTATGCGACAAGTCAAGGAAGATTGCGAGCGACGAAAGGCTCAAAACTTCTTTCGGAATGCTACCGCTTAGCCTATTATTTGATAGATTTAACAACTCTAGCATTAACAGGTTGCTTAATGTCGGAGGAATGGCTCCTTCAAATTCGTTACTGCCGAGATAGAGCTTGTCCATTAGTGTTAGGTTGTCCATAGTGGGAGGAATTTTGCCCGAGAGCATGTTGTTCGACAGATCTAAATACTGTAATTGCAAAAGATGACTGATTTCTACAGGAATGGTGCCTCGAAGATCGTTAACACTCATATCAAGAATAATCAGATTGATGAACTTGTCAATCTCAACAGGTATAATTCCTGATATTTGGTTGTTACTGAGTCCCAAAAAATAAAGACTAGTGGAAAGATTGACTATCGATTTGGGCATCATTCCTTGAAGTAGATTGCCTCCTAGTTCCAACGCATGGAGATTGGTGCAGTTGGTCAGTGTTGTAATGAAGCTCCAATCACTAGGCTTCCTGGCTTCGAGTTGATTACTGTCCAAGTCGAGCAACGAGAGACTCTGCAAGGCTCCGAGGCTCGGCGGTATCGTGCCGTGGAATGCATTGGACCCTAGCTCAATGTTGTTGAGCTCAGAAGCATTGGACAAGGATGCTGGAATTCGCCCCCCGAGCTGATTTTCATACATAATAAGGATCTGAAGGTTCGGAAGAGCATTTCCGATATCGGAGGGTAGAGTTCCCTCGAGTTGGTTCATTTGGAGTACTAAGATCTTCAGGGATGAAAGATTGTAAAGGGATGACGGTATTTCTCCTATTAAGTTGTTTGCCGCAAGATAGAGATATTCGAGAGATGAAAGTCGTCCGAGCGAGATCGGGATCTCCCCGGAAAGATCATTGTAAGAGCAGCTCAAGACAGAGAGGAATGGAAGTTCTGTTAGATTGGAAGGGATCTCACCGTCGAGCTTGTTATTTCTCAAGCTGAGTTGTTGAAGATTAGAGCAATTACCGAGAGAAGACGGGATTGTTCCGCGAAGAGAATTCACACTCAGGTTGAGATATCGCAGCCGGCGCAGGCTTCCTAGCTCCACCGGGATGCTCCCGTCTAGCTTGTTGTCGGACAGGTCGATCATGTAGAGGAATGTGAGGTTGGCTACTGACGGCGATATGAAGCCGGCTAGGCTGAGAGACTTGAGGTCGAGGGCCGTGACCCGGTCGGGATGGCGGCGGCCGCAGGAGACTCCGCGCCACTTGCAGTAATGGACAGAACCGTTGCTCCACGAGGAGAGCACTCCTAACGGATCGTCGTCGACATGGGACTTGAAGGAGAGGAGGGCGGCGCGGTCGGACGCAGTTCGTTCGATTCCGGCGGCGGCGCTCCGGGCGGTGGAGATGACAAATAGTAGAATGAGGAGAAAAAGTAGCAGAGGGAAGCCTGCCATGCTATGAACTAATAAGACGAGAGAGAGCTGAAGCTACAACTAATAAGACGTTGCTATTTGATCTTGGCAACTGGATATATTTAATAAATTAACTTCCACGCTTAGTCAAGAAGCTTGTTGTTGTATTAAGGTGCTAATAAAATGGTGCGAGATTTTTATAAATTAATATTCAAAATTTTAAATTTTAAATTTAATTATTTTATATTTTTAACTAAACAGAAAGGTAAAGATATCTATTTATAATTAGATATTCACATATTGTAAAACATGAACGAAGTAGGTATCTAAAAATACTTAATTGTAATTATATATTCGCGCACAAAAAAAAAAAGAAAAAAAAGAAAAAAAATAAAAAGAGAACGAAATGGGTGGCTAAAAGCACCTATTATATAACTTTATATTCGTGCACTGCATTGTAATTTCAATGCAACCATTTAATTTTTTTTGATAAAAAATTTGGTGAAAATTTGTGTAATTTTTTTTGATAAAAAATTTGGTGAAAATTTGTGGACCATTAGTGACGTTGACGTTACTAGAGATGACGGGATCAGTAAACGCCAAGACTAGTCTATGAAACAGAAACAATTATTGGAGGTTATTTTTTTTATAAAAAAGAATAAATAACTAATAAATAAAGTGCATAGTGAGGCACATTCCATCAATACATACTATTTTTAAAAAAAATATATATTTTTTTTGTACATTTAAAAAGAAATATATGTATACATTTTATATTTCATCTATTAAAAAGTAAAATTACTGATCGCTTCGAAGTGATCAGTAAAATTTACTCCATTTTTGAATCGGTGGAGTGTATCATACATTCCAGCAAAATTTATTTTATTTTTAAATCGATAGAATATATCCTATATTCTTTTAGAGTGTATAAATAGTATTTTTCTTTTTTTTTAAAGTGTGCAAGTAGTCAAAATGTATGGAGACCCTTCAACTATAGACCATTCTAAAGTAGCTCGCAGGTTTTTAAGAAACAAAATACTGCATGTGCAGTTCAAAAGAAATATACATTTTATATTTTATTCATCTAATAAAGTGGCATGGTATCTTGGAGTGTAATAATATGTATATTTCAAAAAAAAATTTATAAATAATATTTTGGGATAAATTTTCTACAGTGTCCTTTCAAAGACATTTATTTACACAAATGCCTATGTAAAAATAATAATATCACTTTTAAAAAAATCATCTCAATCCAAATAAAATAAAAAATAGAGAGAACAAATTTCAAAATAGCCTATGGGACAGAATCTTCGTATTATTTTTGAGTGTACATATTGCGCTATACTAAACTTTAAACTTTTGTCAAGCAACCCTCTAATTTTTAATTTAGCAATTAGACCTTCTAACATTATTAAATAGTTTAATTGGCCAATTTTTTCAAGAGACATTACTAATTAAAAAGCTATTTTGATAGCATGTTTTATATTTCTGATTTTGCAAAGTTTCAAAAACACGCACAAAAAGAAAAACAACCTATTTCTTCTCTTTTTTGTGATGAAATTAAGATAAAATTAAGGATCAGAGAATATACAAACTGCATCCATCTGTTTTTTTTTTTTTTTTTTTTTCAATTGTTAGAATATAAAAAGACATATTTTAATATGTTTTGAAGTTTTATAAAATCACGTGCAAAAAAAATTTATTAAAAAGAGACATTAAATTGGTAATTTTTGTACATAGAAAGAGTTATTGAATTATTTGATAATGTTTAGGGTGTCTAGTTATAGAAAAAAAAAAAAAAAAAAAAACCTCAGAAATTTATTTGTCAAAACTCTCAAGTTTAGAAAGTACTTTTATTTTGTTTTTCTATTAGAAATGAGTGCTGCTGGGTATTTCAAAAAACCATATTCTTTATTTTTTTAAAAAATAAATTTAATTAAAATATGAAATAATTTGGGACTTTAAGTATCAACTATCAACTATCGTTTTACCACTTGCGCTAAGAATGAAGAGTGAGAAGTAAAATTTTTAATAAATAAAAATATATGAATATTTTACAAAGCATTCTGAATTAATACCCTTAATTATATTTATATTTTTTTTTGGATTGAGAGCTCCTCCATGTCATTTTTTTTATTTGAGTTTTCATACTTAATTAAACCAAAAAAATTTAACAAATTTAATAACTCTTTTATTTATTAACCATTAGTTGGCCTACTTTTATTAAATTTGGTAAAATTATTAATTAATTAGATAAAATTTTTATTTTTCTGACTAAAATTATTTAATTTTAATAAAAATCAAAAGTGAAAGGGGTCTCAATCCAAATAATAAAAATTGAGGAGGCAATTTCAGAATTGTCTCTGGTTGAGACTTGAGAGTGTCTCCATTCATTCAACCCACTTTGAGTCATAATCATCCTACAATAATTCAAAAGAGATATTTTTCCTACAAATCTTATTATTTTTTTAAAAAAATAAAAAAGATGGGATAAACTCTAAGAACCATATAAAAAACTATATATAAAAAATTATATAATTTTTTTTTTTTATAATGAGAATTTAGAAATATAGTTTATAAAATTTACTTTCATACTCAATATGCGAAATATTTTTTCTCCGTCACTGTACCCTTTCCTTCTCAATCGGGCATTTAGTTTATTGGTCAATTATATACATTAATTTATTTTTAAAAATTAATATTATAAAATTATAAATTCTAACTTAAGAGAAACAATAATCTTCACTATATAATGTATATAGAAAAGAAATAAAAACTTTTTTTTTCAACCCAATTCTTCTCTCCCTTCTTCTCTCTCTAGTTCTCCATCAACCTCTCTTATTTTTTTTACTATACAGCTTATTTTTAAATTATAAATATTATAAAATCAAAATTTATATTTAATACATACAATTTAAAATATATAAAAGCTATGTGTAAAAAAATTATATAATTTAAGCTTTTATAATAAAATTTTAAAAATATAGTGCATAAAGAGGAAATAATTTTTCTTCACCATTATATTTTTTCAGTCTATTAATGTATTAAATACACTAACATGTTTTAAAAAAATTAATATTATAAAATTATAAAATCTAATTTGATAGATCCAATTCATGTATATAAAAAATTCAGTTGAAATTCAATTGGTCCTTTCACGATAATTTCTCTCTCTCTCTCTCTACTGATTCAGTTTTTTTTTCCAACCCATTTTTCTTCTTTCTCTCTCCATCAATCGCTCTCTCATTTTTATGATACAAACTATTTTTAAATAATAAATATTATAAATTTAAAATTTTAATTTAGTAGATGAAATCTAAATCATATTAAAAGCTATGTGTAAAAATTACATCATTTAAATTTTTATAATAAAATTTTAAAAATATAATATATAAAATTTATCTCTACACTCCATTTATTTATTATTTTATTTTTTAGTCTATTAGTGCATTACATACGCTAACTTATTTAAAAAAAAATTAGTACTTCAAATTCATTATGATCCTCTCACGTCAATTTGGATGAAAAGGATTCGATAGGATTTTTTTTTTTTTTTTTCATCCAAATTCTCTTTTATTTTTTATCTATTAGCGCATTACATACGCTAATTTATTTTAAAAAAATTAGTACTTCAAATTCATTATGATCCTCTCACGTCAATTTGGATGAAAAGTATTCGATAGGACTTTTTTTTTTTTTTTTTCATCCAAATTCTCCTATCTCTTTCTTTACTATTCTCCACGTTGATTTGGGCGGAGCGGGTAGGGTGGGATGCGCTGAGGTGGGCCCACTTTTTTTTTTTTTTCAACCCAATTCTTTTCGCCCCTTTGTCTTTCTCGACCCAATTCTCTTCTCTTTTCTCTCTCTCTCTCTCTCTCAATTTTTCTCCGTATCGCTGTCTTATTTTTATGGCACAAACTAGTTTTAAGTAATAAATATTATAAAATTAAAATTTATATTTAGTACATAAAATCTAAACCATATAAAAAGTCATGTGTAAAAATTACATAATTTAAATATTTATAATGAGATTTTAAAAATATAGTATATAATTTTTTTTTTATACACGATGTACGAAATATTTTTTCTTCACCATTTTATTTTTCAGTCTAATTAGTATATTACATACGCTAACTTATTTTTAAAAATTTAGTATTATAAAATTATAAAATCTAACTTGATAAATACATTCTACACTATATAATGTATATAAAAACTTCAGTTGAAATCCAATGCGGTCCTCCCATGTTAATTTGGACCAAGGGGGTTCAGGTAGGGCTCACTTTTTTTTTCATCCCAATTCTCCTCTCTTCCTCTCTCCCATAGTTAGTTCATTCGTAAATTATTCGCGAATTAGTGAGAATTGTGCTGTTTCTGATTTTTTCCAAAAATTCAGAATAATTCGTGAATTTTTGAATCAAAAAGTATTATTCACGAATTATTCGCGAATTCCGAATTTTTGGATGAAATATTCGTTCACTTTCAAAGAAAGAAAAAAAAAAAGAAAAAAAAGTGTCATCGGATACCCACCCCACCCTTCTCTTCTCTGTTTGCACATCCTCTCACGACCGCCTCCTCCCACCACCCCGGCAGCCCACTCCACCCCACTTCCCTTCTCTTCTCTTCTCTGCTCTCGCGCCCCCTCAACATATACTAACTTATTGTCAAGTTTCGGATTACAGCGGAAGCCCCCAAGTACGCCAACAAATCTATCGTATGCACTAGTACACACCCTGCACATACAAAGCATCAAAATAATCTGTCGAATAAACAAGTTCTAGGAGTTTACAACTAACAGGTAGGTATCAGAGTTTGTAAATAAAAAACACTAGTATAGTCAACATGTATAAATATCATCCATAAACCTCCAAAATGAAACATCCGTAAATACATATATCACCAACTGGCCTCACCAGTTAAACAGGTATATGTTTGTGACGACTGACTCGCTAGCAATAATAACTCGTTGGGTCCAAAATACCGGTCTAAAATGCTTAAGTCTAATTATTATTACTAGTGTGCATGACCTCATATATTCCCAATCAGACCCTCTTTACCATCCGATATGACACTATTTGGGCGTTACATACTCCTCCTTTTTAGACCTTGAGGTTTCCGTTAGATCCAAATCAGATTACAGACATAGATTGTTTAGACCTGACGCCCTCAGCACGTCTAAACTAGATCACATATATAGATTAGAATTACCAAGCGATGTGAGATTCTAAAGGTGGCTCCTACGGATTCAAGAGGTGGCTCCCATCAAATTCATAGTGTAGCACTTTATCCCACAACACTTAGCTCTCACACTTCCCACTAATATTTTATCTTTGATACTAATTGTAACGACTTGATTCACTAGCAATAATAACTCGTTGGACCCAAAACACCGGTCCAAAATGCTTAAATCCAGTTATTATTACTAACATGCATGGTCTTATATATTCCCAATCAAAACTCATTTTTTATCCGATATAGGACTATTGAGGCGTTACAATGCTACTATACAAAATGAGAAACATCTACTAAGTCCTCCTCTAACTCGGTTGACTTTGGTAGTAGATGCTATCTATTTTGCGATTCCCTTATCTCGATCAAGCGCAGACGTTGAGGGCTCTGAAACATAAAAACAATAAGGAAATGGTGTGAGAACTACTAAACAATAGTTCCCATGTGGGTACAATCGACGACAACGATGACTGGCCTACACTATTAGGTCCACTACAGACAAAATGGTAAATAACTGTAAGGAGAGCAACAAATATATAACTTGTTAAGAATTTTTGTATTGGCGTATTTCGTGAAGTTGAAGATTGAAGATGAAGACTTGACAAATCATATACATCAATCTCAAAAGAATGGATTCAAATGTTCAAGTACGTTAAATTAAATAATCTTTGATATTTTGAATACATTCTTATAACTTGGAAACACTTTGGAATATTTTCTATGGCTAAAGAATTAAAAACTGGACATTGTGAGTGTTTAGGATCCGGATCAGGACCATCCAGTCCGGACCCCGAACATAGTTTGGTTCATGCGGAATTTCAGTCCGGACCATCCCCAATCCAGTCCAGACCCCGAACCTTGTGTCTGTTGAAATCGCATGAACAGTCTGGATCCGGAAAATCCAGTTCGGACCCCGAACTGTTTTTTCAGAAAATTCTCTGAAAAATGACGACAGTCCGGATCAGCCAAATCCAGTCCGGACCGCCGTGCGGGAAAAATTCTATTAAGTCAGTTTTTTATTCTTATCTCTTTCCAAAAGGTTTCTAGCCTATAAATAGACCCTAATATCATCTTTTAGGGTTATCCCAAGGGGGATCAAAGGTAAGAATCCACATAGAGAAGAAAATGTAAACACTTCTTTATTTTAGGTTTTCTTTCTCTATTGATCGGTTTAATTCTAGGGTTTTCAAAATCTATATCTTTCGAAAGAATCAAATCGATGAATACTTAGAGGGTGCTTCCTTGTCTATCTATGATGATCTAAGTATTCAAAATATCATCACCAACAAAACAATAATTTTCCCAAGAAATCGGCGCGTGGATTCGCGTGGCCTTGTGGACTCAATGTGTTACTGTTTCGTGGATTCGAGACGAGGTGCGCTCGTGGATTCGAGACGTGCTACTTGGTGGAGACCGTGGATTCGGTCAGACGTCGTGAACTCGACGTTGGACTTCGTGGATTCGAAGTTGTGACGCCTTCGTGGATTCGAGGTGCGTTGTGGAGCGAGCGGCGAAGATCTACTTGGAGCGTATGGTAAAGGTTGAGTCGTGTGTGTGCGTTATATCACCTTGTACGTGTTTTAATCTTAGTAGATTTCACCGTGTGATCGGTCCCGTGGTTTTTTACTCCTGTAATAGAGTTTTCCACGTAAAATCTTGCGTGTTATTTATTTTCCGCATTGGGTTATTTTTTACGCAACGATTTTGGTGTGTTTATTGTTTACACCTATTCACCCCCCCTCTAGGTGGTTTTTTCCCTATTCAGATCCATATCTATTATCATTAACCCAACATAACTGAGCTGGCAAAATAAACTACTACTATCATGCATCTATAATAATTGAATAAAAGCAGGGAATCGATTATTATACATCAACTATCATGCTGGATAAAAAAAAAACTATATAAACCAATCGTAACGACCAACTCATCAGTCTGGTCAAGTCTGTACCCGCCTACTGTCATGGCACCACTCCCGGAGGTGGTCCGTCAACACATAGGCTACTATAGGGGTGTAATGTGGGCCATGCCAAGCCGACACAGCCCATATTCACGTGGGTCGAAATGGGCCGAGAGTCAGTCGGGCACGGCTCGACCCCAAAGTCGGGCCATGTAGTGCTGGCTAGAGTTCTTGGACCCTTCTAGCCCACCCGGCACGGTTCGTGCCGAGTCGGGTCGGGTCGAGTCGACTGATTTTTTTTTATTATTATTAATTTTACTTAAATTATATAATTTTTTTAAAAAAAAAATTAATAAATTAATTTTTAAAATAATATATTAGTGAATATGTTACAAATTTTTTAAAAATATTGATAAAAATAATAAAATTTAAAATATTTTTAAAATTTTAAAATTGTACAATATTAAATATTTTTTAGACCAAAATACCCTCCCAAAGGTCAAGGGTATTTTGGTCCAAATTTCAAGGCTTTGCTATAGCAAACCCTTGGGGGGTGTTCCCAACTCCCAAGGGCCGGGTCATGCTGGCCAGTCTAGGCCTATCTCAGAATGAGTCGTGTCAGGCCAACGGGCTATAAAAATCAGGCCGAGCACGGTCTGGTGTATCGGGCTAGGCTAGGCCAGCACGAGTACTGCAGGACTCTTGCCGTTCCTTGGCCCAGCCCAAGCTCGTGCCAAGCCGGGCGGCCAACGGGCCGCTTAACCCGTTTTACACCCCTAGGCTACCCCTTATGATCAGTCACCACTCTCGTAGATGATCTATCAACACAAATGCTGCTGCAATATCATATCGCTAAGTCAAATTCCAAAGCGACACTTAAGGGCGCGATCCCAATGAGTATAATAATGCGTATAACTATCAAGCTCAATGTGGCTTATGTAGTCTATAATCAAATGGGATGATCAAACAGATCACTATCAGCTGTCCATGTGCTCTTAGTTACAATCAAATAGTATCCGTCACAATTTACTAGTCTATGATATTTTTCTCAATTTTTTTGTACAAAGTTATTTTTAACAATCTTGATGCATACATGATTTAAATAAAACTAGTGTAGTTACCCGCGTGATGCGGCGTGTAGATATTATCGAAATAGTTTTTTTCTAATTTTATTGATCATATAAGATAGTATGAAGAAATAAGTATTAAATATACAGCTCATCAAATATATAGAATGCAATGCTACAACTATTTAATATAGAATATAAATTTAAATAGTTTGCAAGAGTTTGTGATAAATTAATGAATAAGTTTTTTTCATCTTTATTAATTCAACAATCTGCGTGATTAAACTCAATACTTAAGTCGCTGATCCATATGGATTGAAAAAATTATAAACTACTGTAATACTCGAGAAATTCGAGTTTGAAAATATTAAGTTCTAGATAAGCATGTTTGCAATAAACCCACATGAATATGTACAAGTGAATAGTGGCCTTCACTTAAGTGTGAATAGTAATATTAAGAAATTTCGAATTTTCGAACGAAGTTGGCTAACTTAACCTATCTGATTCCAAAATTGACGATATAAATACTCGATTGAAATGGTCTCGTCGATCAGAGCGCAATGGCGCAGTCCGAATTTATGTTTGACGAGCCTAGATCATCGAAAAACGTGCCAAATAGTGGAATTCACTGTGTTAATGGATTAACTAACCTAGCGAAGCTCAAACTCAACAAACCAAAATCACTAGTCGATAGGTCTCGTCGAGCCGAGTGTCGTGGTGTCGTCCGTTTTCATGTTCGACAACCCTAGTGCCTCGAAAAGCGTGAAATACCAAAAATTTGAGGGTTTTTCTTAAGAGATCTTGGTATTTTATGGATCAAATTATGGGAAACTTCTGAAGGAGGGGCTTCTCTGCGTTTTTCACTTACAGTTAAGGACCCAGACCAAAATACCAGTAGTTGGTGGACCTCCTAGCATATTTTTCCTATTCTATATAACTTGTGTTGGAGAAGCCCTAGAGAAACCCTAGTCGCCCCTTGCGTATAACCACAGCCACCCCACGACCCCTCCTCTCCCTTCTCTGTCTTCCGCGAGTACCTGTGCCGTCGGCCACTGCCTCCTCTCGCCGGAGTTGCATCAAGGATCAAGACACTCCTTGATCTCGGATTGGTGGGTGTGGGACGCAACAAAACCACATCCCCACGCACTATGACTTCTCTGCGGCTTCTCCTACATCCAGAAGTCAAACCCGAGGGGTCCCGCCGCCGGTTGTGGCCACACATCGCCGGAGAAGGAAGTTATCATCATCTTCTTCCTCGGATCCTACAAGGTGAGATGGCTCTCTCTATTAGTTTTCTTGCTGCTTAGACCTTCCCAACCCCTCTATCACCTCCCTGGGACTCTCCCTGCAGAGCCCCAACCCCGGGGATGCACCGGGTTGCCAGCGAGGGCATTGCACCCGTCGGAACCCTAGATCGCGCCGCCTCTTGCATGCGCTTTTTCCAGCGGCTCGGGACCAGATATAAGATGTTGAGCATCTTCCTCTGGACCTCTATAGATCCCCTATGGAGTTTTATGGAGAATGGTTGAGTGTAGAAGCCACAGTTTGGAGACCTAGATCCGGGTTGCATTGTCATGCGAAGCATGGTCGTACGCTGCCACCGCTGCTTTCCGCTGCCGGCCAACCACCCAGCAAGCTCCCCTGCATCGAGGGAAAGCCACAAGTGCCCTTGCATGGACATGAAACCATTTGCATGGCCTTCCACCATTGTTGTTGCTTGGTGTTGGCCGCAAGCTTTTTTCCGGCCAACCGCCGCACTTCAACGCCAGCACCAGTGCTAATTGCACCCAGAGCACTTCCTTAGAGCCTAGGACCTTGCTGCTTGCCTCAGTTATCACCTTGACTTTGTGTTGTTACTACTTTGGCCAAACCGAGCCCTAGGTAACCTTAGCTTGGGTCATCTTGCTCCGGCCAACTTTCCGGTTCCTTTCCGGCCACCCGAAGGTGAGTCCTCGACTCCTGCTAGCCTCCTGAGCATGATGCCCATCTTTGATCCCAAGCTGAATGCTTGGTTTGTTGGATCACACAAGCCGAGCTCTTTTAATCAAGCTCTTGGCCAACCCTGCTCCCCTACTGTTCCGGCAGCTTTGCAGCACCCCAAATGTGAGCCTCTGACTCCCCTCGGCCTTCTGAGCATGATGCTCATTTCAGATATGAAAATGGTTGAGTAGATTGGTCAAGGTAGTAACCTAAGCCTTTGTGACTTGGAACAAGTTGGCCCATTGTTGTTCTCGGGTCTTGTGCTGCTCCCAAACAGCGAGCACAATATTCAATATGTCGAGGCCTACCTATTAGTGCCCTCGGTTCAATTCATAAGTCCTCGATTGTGAAGTAAAGATTGAAAAGTGGTAAAATGCATGTATTATGCAAATTTAGTAAACCCTAGAGGCCTATTTGAAAATGTAGCCTAATGGGTTGTCTTAGGTAGCGTGCACATATCTCTGAACTTTTCGTGCGAGATCTGTTGGCTTCCGTTAAGCAGAATTTGGATAACGAACTGTAAATCGACAAAATCGTTGGTTTATCAGCGTTTCGGCTATAATCTCGCAATTCGAGAAATTGAGATGATTATTTATGATTGCCAGATGCTCCCGGCTGTTCCCGACGCTGTCCTGGCGGGCCCAGGGATTTCAGTTTAGCGTTGGCAACTTTCGGAGCCGAAATTGGCTTTTTCGAAAGTGATGTCGGTATTTATGGCACCGTTTGAGTATAGAGTCGCACCCAATTGATTGTTAGTGCCCGAATGTCTTCAATGAAGCGTTCCGGACAGCACGTTATGTTTTGTTAAATTCAGAAACCCGTAGGCACAGATCGGATCATAGTTGGTCGATCGACGGATTTTAGAAAATTTCGGCAAATTCTGGGACTTCAGTGAAGTTTCCTGTTTAGCTTGTCTACACACGGTGAGTCAGTGGGTTGGGTGTGAGTGAGTCTATTTTCTGATCAGTGTATATAATGTAGGTCCCAGCAGTCAGCCGCCAGCTCATGAGCCTTCCAGCGGATTTCAGGACCGCCTACGTTGAGGTGGGTGCTTCGGTCTGAGCTTTATCATATCGTCACCTATGGAGTACTGTAGTTGGTCGGACCCCTGTGATTGATACTAGCCTTCGTCCTACGGTTGAGCCTTTCTATTTGCCTTTCAGTATACTATTCATCGTTTACTCTTCAGCATACTTAGTATATATATATCTGAATATATGCCATGTCTGATTGGTCATAAGCTAGAGTTATCATCAGTTCAGTTCATATCAGCATTTCCTATTCTTGTACTGCATGATAGAATAGGAGTTCAGCTTCAGTTGTACAATTCAGCTTCAGTTGTACAACTTCAGTTATACAACATCAGTTGATATTACAGCTTTCAGCATCTCAACATGGATTTGTCAGCTTTATGCCGATTGTTCTGTCTTTAGATCGTGAGCTTGAGCATCAGCATTGTGACTGCCATAGCACTAGCTATTCGTTTCACGTACGCCTGTGAATTGATCCCCACATTGGTGTTCTTTATCGGTAAAATGGTCGATAGTGGCGACCCGTGAGCCCCAGGCTGCACATAGTGGACGATAGTGGTGGACACGTGTGTCCCTGAGTGCACGTTGGTGCCGAGTTATATGTCAGCCGAATGTGCCATTCTTGGCATTTAGACTGAGATCCTCGTGACCAATAGTGGCAGGTGATTGGGTACTCTATTTCTGGCATTGATGCATGACTTGTTATTATTGTGACTTCAGCATTTATTTAGCATGACTGGCACGTGATTACTAGTACTCTTCGTTTAGAGCTTTGATACTTATGGATTATCATACTTACTCTGTTCTATAGCATGATCAGTATCTATTGTTCATTGAGATTGATCAGAATTATCTGTTTGCCAGTTACAGCATGATTAGCTTCATTTATGAGTACCCATGCTTTTATTTCAGCATGCCTAGTTTTAGTATCAGTATCTTGTTATTAAGCTTTGAGATTATATCATGCTATTACTATCCGCTCCTTATGGTATACCAGTAGATTACGACTTACTATTTCTCGGCCCGTCGTACCCACTGAGATATATTTATATTGTATCTCACACCTTTTGGTGACCATTTTTTCAGGTCGGTTAGGTGCTGGGATGTCGGAACGATCCTGAGAACTATCACGATAGAGTTGTCCCCTTTTGTTGGCCACAGCTGACCAGTGCTTTTGGTTTATTTCCCATTTTTAGTTTTGACTGTGATCTATCGTTTGTGATTTGGTTTATGTAGATTATGTTTATGTCATGTGGATTGTAGAATATATTTAGCTGTAGAGGTTATGATTTTGTTCAGTTATTTTATATTTCGCACCTCTGATTGTATCATTATACTTGCCTAGCCGTGTATGTATAAAGAAGACTCAGTTCGTGTGGACTGAGGATTCTCAATGTATGCATGTGGCGGTCTATTCACGTCCTGAATTTCAAAGTTTTAAATTTTTATTTATAAAAAAAAAAAAAATTACCGCATTTTTTTGAAACTCGGGGTGTGACAACTACAAAATGAGTAATATATATATTGACAGAGGAATCATAACAGCAATTGAGAGTAAGGCTCCGAATGCAGCAATTATTATTGAGTCGTCCATTAAAAATACTAGCTATTGGAGAAAACTCTTATATAATTACCACATAAATTTTAAGTGTATTGTTTGTCAAATAAATCTTACATTTATAGAGTGAAAAAATAACAAACACATAAAAAAAGATAAATGATTATTGAGAAGTCCCATTCATTGTGAAATCAATTACATTTTCCAACTTAAACAGTTTCTGGAGAGAAAGAAATAAATATTAATGCTACATACAGTTGTGTATTTAGCTAAATTAAAGAAGCACATTTTTCATAATAGGTAAATGCAAAACTACAATAAAAGATTTATTATTCAGTCAGAAGACGGATCAGCAAAAGCAACGACAACAAATTGAAACAGAGCGGAGACAATGAATCGGATTTATATTTTCGTCAATTAATTTTATATATATATATATATATATATATATATATATATATATATATATATATATATTATACGGTAGATAAATCTTATAAAATAATTAAAATAACAAATATAATAAAAAATAATCCGTGGAAGAAGAATACCCTCTACAGCCAACTTAGGTCGCTTCCTGAAAATTTAAAAATATATTTTAGTATTTTAAAATTAAATATATAATATATAAGAATTCTGAAATATCTGTAAAATTAAATATAGTAACAATATCACAACAGAACTCAAAAATAATTTGAGAAAATTAAAAGATGTCGAATGTCTGTTTAGAGAAGAAGACGTCGCTGCTGGCACAAAAGGAAAAAAAAATATTGTATGTAGTATTGTATAGGCAAAGACACGTAACAAAATAGAATGATCCTTCGGAACCAACAAAGCAAATACAATGAATCATATACATCTTTCCATTGGGAGGGGGATTAGCGTTGTAAACGAGCAACGACAATGGACAGGAACGAAGAGACAACTATGAATCATATCGATATTTTCATTAGGAGGGGGATCAGCGTTGTAAACGAAGCAGCGACGATGGACAGGAATGAAGAAGCAACCATGAATCAGCGTTGGAAACGAAGCAACGAAAATGTACAGGAACGAAGCGATAGACATGAATCAAATCTATTTTTTAGCCAGGAAGGAATCAACGATGGGAATGACAGGAAGAGAGAACAACAAAAAGAATGACGAAGAGAGTAGCCAAACCGGTAATTAATAATACCGGTTCAAAATTAATAAAAAAAAACCAATTAAATGCTGGGGAGGGAATCCAGCTCAAAATTGACGAGAAAAATAGGTTAAATGTGAAGAGACTGACATGTGAAGAGACTAACATGTAGGCCCCATTAAAATGAAATTAATCAGAACTTGACACGTGGATAAAAAATTAGGAGAATTAATATAGGGTTATATAGATAGTAAGAATAATAACCAACTACCAATAATCCACATGTTGATAGAAAATAACTGACCATGTACTACTACTACCATCATAAGAGGATATCAAAACTCAATTGGTCAAAAATACTGAAAAGACAAAGAAGCGAGTTTCCCGTGTTGGGCGACATAGAACTCGACAACCTGGAAAAGCTACTCCAATATGGTCGAGAAATACGCTCAAAAGCTCCTACTCACAACAACAAAATCCAACAGAAAAATACTTGTAAAATTCAACTCCTAAAACACCATGAAAATTCTCTTCTAAAAATCAACATTCAACTCAAAGAGTCCAAACCATCTACTCAGAACAATAGTCACCACTCACACCTCTAATCCAGATGAAGGAATTGCATCTCAAGATCTTTCTCCTCCTCAACTAAACAAGGTCGCCCCAATCTCCTTCTCGACACCATGCATGTAGAGAGGAGACTCCACCACCAATCAGCTCATCTATATTGGAGCTAACAGCTTCAACAGAGAGGCAAAAGGTTAGAAGGGGAAGCACAAGAAAGATGGTTTAAATCTCAAGAATGAAAGAGTGGAAAAAGAGTGAATGTACAGAGCCCCTCAGCTATATATAGGCCAACTATATATAGGCAAAGAAACAATTACAATAAAGCCATCGAAAATCCGAAGAAACACACCTCTACCTAAAAGTCTAAATTTTGGGGGCCCGAAACCTTGAGAATGCGAACTTCTAGGCGCTCCCAAGCTGTAATGGGTTGTTCGAATCCATCAGGGACGCGCCTGCTCCACATTCGAGCGCCCGAACAGAAGCCCGAATCCATCGAAACTACATCCAGCACCATTCGAGAGCTCGGACCTTGCACTCGAATCCTCTGTTGACTCACTATGCACATGTCCATGGTAAAGTCAAATCACTTTACGACTACTCTCCTTCGAGCTGCTACAGTGGCTCCGGGCGTTCGATTTTGGGGTCCGAATTAGCATCGGCACCTGTACACTACTTTCGGGCGCCCTATTCCACTTCTGGGCATCTGAAAGACGCTAAAACTTTAGTTTCAGTTGTGATTACAAACCCAAGTTCATTTTCACGTACATTTCACGCAAAAAAGGCTCCAACTTGGTCCCGCACTCTACAGATTTGCTAACCATCTACTAACAGTGTAATCTTGCTTATTTGCCGAGGTTTAGTACTCTGCACTTATTTTTTTAAAAAAAATAATATTATAAAATTATAAAATTTAATTTGATAGATACAATCTACACTATATAAAAAGTTTATAGATAAAAATTTATAAAGTTTGAATTTTTATAATGAGATTGTATAAATGTGGCATATAAGATATACTGGTGTAGTGACTCGCGTGTTGCGGCGAATAGATATTGCTGGAAAAAAAAATTATAATTAGTGAAATATCAATAAAATAGAAAAATAGCATACAAAGACCATATTATAAATTAAAAAATTTTAAATAAAAAAAACTAAATTATGATAAAAAAAAATTAATAATTTAAAACTAATCAGCTGTTTTCAAAATAGATTGCATATCATGCAAAACTCTACTTTTATAATAGCTTCCAAACAAAATCATCAAATGAAAATGATATGGAAATTATAGCACATCAAAAAAATCATCAAACTCCATAAGTTCATGGGCATTAAAGTAAAATTTACTACGAATGACAAAAAAGAAAAGGGAGTAAAAAAGAATATTATGCATGTACTTAAAAAAGACTTTGATGAGTACCATAAAACTATTGAGGGTTTAAAACATGCATGAAATTTAGACTAGTCTCCTTCAATTTTTTAATATTTGCTTACTAGTCAAATCTCAAAATATACGTAACTGTCTTATGAGAAAATTCCTGGTGAGCACCCCCCTTGGTGAGCATGGGGGATCATGATCACCATGGGGGATCATCTGCTGTGCATCCGAGTCATCCTGGTGAGCACCGCCCCCTTCGGCGGGGACGACCGAGGCACCACTTTCGCGGGTGGCGACCCCAATGAGGGGGGTGGCCAAACCGATCCGTTGGGGCGCCAACTAGCACGCTGGACCAACCAAAACGCCGACATTGAAGACGACAGTGTGGTGGGCGGGCGACGCGCCTCCGATCCTAGCGATTCTTGGAATTCTTCTGAGATTCGAGACCGATGGAGGCCTCTGTTTCCGGGGCCTGTCGCACGCGGCGGCGCCCCGGCCGGCGTTGCGGGGTCAGGCGGGATCGATAGAGCCTTTCTCCTAGGGCCGAGGGCAGGTGTGGGGATGGGCGTCAGCTTCCCTGGCTTCGAGGTTAGCTGGGAAGGGAAGTCTCTGATGAGGGTCTGTCCCACCATTCCTCGAGGCGTCGGCTTTTCCCGATCCCCCACGTCTGCACCGGTCCTCCTACTCGCCGGTCTGAGGCTGCTTGGAGTGGGTGTTCCGAGGGTGGCCGTTGGGGGTGCCGCCCTAGGTTTTTCTTTCACTGATCGTTCGATTTTTTTGGGGGAGATTTTTCGAGGTGGTTTTGTCTATTTCCCTGATTGGGGGACTCATCGTGCGGCTGGGGTTCCCTCTGGGAGCGGGCTCGCCAGTGTTGGGATTGCTAGCGGTGCTCTTCTTGGGTCGCGCGATTGCCTGGTGGGCCCTGCTTCTCTGTGCGGGACTTTGGGGAGTACGGCTCCTGGCTACTCTGTTGGGCTCGTAGTGGGTCTGGGGCCGGACTCGACTGGGAGCGCTCGGGAGGCCTTGGGCCATTGCGTGGGGAGAGCGGCCTGCATCTTGGTGCCAGGGTCCTGCGGGCCGGCTACTCTGGGCCTGGATCACGCGGGCCGGCCCCCTACCTTGGAGACCCTGGGCCTGGGCGCTAACTGGTTGGACCCTGCTTGCGGGCCGGCAACTCTGGGCCTCCGGTTCGAACCTTCGTTGTCCCGGGCCTCTCCAGGACCGCACCTCGCCCTTCGGTCCAACCAGCCATCTTCCCCCTTCGGAGGGGGCGGCCACCACTTCGGAAGGGGCGGACACTCGACGGCGGATGGTTTCTCGTTGGATGGGACTGGGGGATTTGAGGTCGGGGGCCACGCGTCACCTTCGACGGGGCTGGCGGAAGCGGCCGAGGATCTGGCTGGAACGGCGGGGGTGCCGCCCACGAAGCTTGGGGGCCACGTACCAACGGCAGAACCGGTGGCAACTGCGCAGACGGCCGCGAAGGCGACGATGACGGATACAACGGAGCTGACGGTCTCGGCGGCCGACCCAGCTTTGGGAGTCGCCCCCAAGGGTGCTTGCGGCGAGATGCGGGGTACCTCGAGGAGAAGCCTTCGCCTTACGGGTCGCAGCACTTATTCGGCAACAGCTCGGGCTACTGCGCGCAAGGCGAAGCTGCGTGAGGGCGGGGAGGCTCTCGACCCGACTCCGCGCTCGTCAAGTCGATCTCTGACCCCGGCTAGATCTGCAGCGGTGTCGGCTAGGGCCACTCGCGCTCGAAGGCTGGGGGCGCAATGCGGTGTTCTTCTGTCTCCGGAGGAGGCGGTGGAGCTCGCGGCTTTCCTTGGGACTGCCTAGGGGGTCCACGCTGTTTCGTTTGCTCCCGCGCGAGTTGTACCTTTTCCTATGTTTAATCTTTGCTGTTGGAACGTCCGTGGTTTGAACGACCCCAGTAAACGGAGACTTGTTAGGAGTGGCCTATCCTCTTCTAGGACGGCCGTGTACTGTCTGCAGGAATCGAAAGTATCTTCTGTGTCCGCGTCCTTTCTCCGCTCATTCGCTGGTACCCATGTGGATAAATGTCAGTTTTTGCCGGCTACAGGGGCCTCGGGCGGCCTTATTACCTGTTGGAGCTCAAGAGAGTTCTCTTGCTCCGAAGTAGTGTTTCGCCGCTACTCCCTGACGGTTAAGCTGAGTCACCTCATCTCGGGCAGTTTGCCCTTCTACGTTACGAATGTGTATGGACCGCCCTCGTGGGAGGGGAAGGAAGAGTTCTGCGTAGAGTTGGAGGGGCTACGTGGGGTGTGCAGAGGGCCGTGGGTACTGTGCGGGGACTTCAACCTCACCAAGAACCTAGAGGAAAGGAAGGGGAGAAGTTGGTGCCGTAAACTTATGTCTCGTTTCTCGGATCTGTTAAGCAACCTGGACCTTATTGACCTCCCTATTAGCAATCAGTGTTTCACCTGGTCAAGCATGCAGGCTTCACCAACTCTCGCTAAGCTGGACCGATTTCTTGTCTCGGTCGAGTGGGACCAGGCCTTCCCTCTATCTAAGGTAGTGGGCTTACCTAGGATAACGTCGGATCACACCCTGCTGCGTCTGTCGACCGGTGGGAGCCTTCCCCCTCGGAGGTTCAAATTCGAGGATGCCTGGCTGTTAAGGGATGACTTCTCGTCGAGAATGCCGTTGTGGTGGGCCGAAGTGCCAGATAACCAGTCGAGCATCCTTTCGTTCAATGCCAAACTCAGGCACTGCAGGGTCAGGTTTAGGGAATGGAGCGCGGCCAACTTTCATAGTATATCAAAGGCGAAGCTAGATCTCTCCAAGGAAATTCAATCTCTGCACCTCCTCGAGGAGTCTTCTCGCCTTTCTGCTGAACTCATGGAGCGACGCAGACTCTAAAGCTTCAACTAGCAGCTACTGTAGCAGAGGAAGAGGTTCTTTGGAAGTCCAGAGCCAACCAGCACTGGCTCAAAGAAGGTGATGGCAACACTAGCTTCTTCCATGCCGTCGCAAACGGGCGCAGACGAAGAAATCTTATCGAGGAGGTCGAAGAAGACGGTCACAGGATCACCAGGGATAGCGCGAAGAGGGATTATTTCTACCGTAAATTCAAGGAGGCATTCACTCAGACCAGAGACAATTTTGACCCAACAGGTGACTGGAGCGGCCTATTCGGGAACAACCATCTCCTGGGATCCGAGGCACTCACGGTCCCCTTCAGCAAAGAAGAGATCAAGACTGCTGCCTTTCAGCTAGGAGGAGACAAAGCACCCGGCCCAGACGGCTTCAACTTGAGGTTCTACCAGAAGTTCTGGGGGATTATTCAGGATGATATCTACCGGATTTTTACTGACTTGTACGATGGGAAGCTTAACACTGGACCGATTGACTACTCCTTCATCGCCTTACTCCCCAAGAAAGAAGGTGCAAAAGCTGCCGGGGACTTCAGGCCAATTAGCCTAATTAACGGTATCCAGAAGATCATTTCCAAAGTCTTAGCAAACAGACTCGTGAGGGTGATGGAAGGAATAATCTCACCTTGTCAGGCGGCCTTTCTGAAGGGCAGGACGATACTGGACTCCTTCGTGACGGCAAATGAGCTGATTAGCTGGGGATCTAAAGTCAAAGCGGAAGGTATTGCGGTCAAAGTAGACTTCGAGAAGGCGTTCGATAGGGTGAACTGGGGATTCTTGTTCAAGGTCATGGGTTGGCTCGGGGCCAACTCTCGGTGGTGCGGGTGGATTGAACAATGCATTGCTAATGCTAAAATCGCCGTGCTTGTCAATGGGACACCAACAAAATGGATCAAATCCCGCAGGGGTCTGCGTCAGGGGGACTCTCTCTCACCACTGCTCTTTCTGCTCGTGGCGGAAGGGCTCGCTAGAATGACGGAGCGCGCGGTCTCCAACAAGCTAATCACCGGGATGGGGCCTGCGGCGGGGTGCTCGGTGCCCATCATACAGTATGCGGATGACACTTTTTTCTTCTGTAAGGCCAAACGCTCGGAAGTGCGAAATCTCAAGTTCCTGTGGCAACTGTTCGAATGGGCGTCCGGATTAAAGATAAACTGGGAAAAGTCCGAGCTCCTTTACTTTGGCTGCCGGCCAAGAAGGGGAATGAGGTTGGCTGGACTAATCGGCTGTAAGCTGGGGAACCTACCAATCAAGTACCTCGGCCTTCCGCTTTCTAACAAACGGCCAACGAAAGAAGACTGGTGGACGATCATCAACAAGTTCCGAATTAGGATTGAAGGTTGGCAGGCGAAGCTGCTCTCGCAAGGGGAAAGGCTTACCCTGGTCAACGCGACGTTGACCGGACTGCCTCTCTACGCACTATCGGTCTTCAGAGCGCCTAAATGGGCCATCAGACGCATGGATGGCCTTCGGAGATCTTTCTTCTGGAAGGCCACGACTTCGGCTCTGGGCAGTGCCTGTCTGGTCAACTGGAGGACTCTGTGTCGAAACCGGAGGGACGGAGGGTTGGGGGTCCTTAACCTGGGCAACATGAATTCAGCGCTGTTGGCGAAATGGTGGTGGAAGCTGCTGTCTGGTTGCAATCTGCTCTGGGAGCGGCTTATCTCACACCTGTACTATGCTAACCGTCGACCGCTTAGGGAGGGGGCCTCCTTCTCCCCGTTCTCCTTCTGGTGGAAGAGCGTGCTGAGCGTAAGAGAGGTGTTCAACTGCGGGGCCCATTACACGTTGGGCGATGGGAGTAGAGTGGAACTGTGGCGGGACAAATGGGGGGATATGGGGGCACTCTGCTTTCAATTCCCAGAGATTTTTCGAGACGTAGCGACTAAGACTTGCACGATTAGAGAGTGCTTTAACAGGGGTGCATGGAGGTGGAGCCGCGTGCTTTCCGGGATCCCACGCACGAGGCAACTCGATTGCGCCTCTATTCCAGCGCTCAAAGAGCTGCTGATTAACTTTGCCCCAGGTCGGGGAAAGGATGTACTTCGGTGGCGGTGGGAATGTTCGGAGGTCTTCTCGGTTAAGTCGACTTACGACTTCCTGCAGGACAGCGGGAGTAGGGTCAACCTTTACGATAAGCTTTGGGCCGCTAAAACGCCGCTAAAAGTCAGGATCTTTGCGTGGCTTGCACTGAGGTAGGATCCGCACAAAGGACAGGCTAGCCAGGGTAGGCTGGAACGGGGATGACCTATGCGTCTTCTGCAGGGCTGCCATCGAGACCGTAAACCACTTACTCGTCAACTGCACTACCAGCAAAGTGCTGCTGGGCTCCCAACTGATCGACAAGCGACTGCTGGACAGTAGCAACTCGGTAGGGCTACTTTGGGAAAATTGCTACCAATTAAGGGGCAAACAAGGAAAGATCGAGAGAGCCATCCTATTAGCCTCCTGGTGGACCTTATGGCTGGACCGTAACAGAAGGATCTTTGAGAACAAGTTTATCGACGGGAACCAACTGCTGTCAAGGGCTCGGACCTTCCGTTCGCTTTGGGATTCCTTCTGCTTGTAGACTTTTTTTTTTTTTTTTTTTTTTTTTTTCCTGATTTCTGAGGCCACGCTGCCCCACCCTGTTGCTAAGTTCAACCCATCTTGAATGAAGCGGTAGCATGCTACCTTCTCTCAAAAAAAAATTCCTGGTGCCAACATAGAGCTCGCTCAGCTCCTTATTTATTTTATAGATGAAAATATACAAAAAAAAACATTTTAATTATAAGACATCTTAAACTAAGTCCCTTAACTTAACCTGCATCATAACAAATAAAAATAGAGAAATGTCAATAATAATAAACAAAAAAAAATCAGGACCTATATCAAAACGGGATATAGTTAAAGGGGTCTCCAAACATTTTAACCTACTTTTTGTTTAGTTACCCACCTATAACACATGAGATCAAAATGAGGCCTCAAATATGCAAATTCAACTAATTTTTAATGCAATCAAAACTAAAAATTTCTTCGAAGACAGCTACCTATCTATGCAATATTTGATATTAAACAAATTTTACTCACAATACAACTAATTAGTATATATGTATGATAGATTAAGAAGAGATGAAACATTTACCTTCTGGAAGCTCAAACTAAGCTTTACCTTTTTCATCGATCACAATAAGTAAGCAACATCTTTAATCTGAGAGAAAGAGAGAAAGAGGGAAACAAGTAAACATCCATTAAGTTTTTGTATGAGAGAATTTAGTGAAAAGAATAAATTGAGAAAATGTTGTAATTTTTTTTTTAGAAAGGACTAAGAAAAGTTTGTAAATTTTTTTAAAAAAATGTTTCAAACTTATAGTTACATGTCTCAAGGATATACTAAGAAGAGAATGCATTTAGGGGTGTGACTTGGTAAAGACACAATAATTATATTGTAATATGAAGGCAGATTTTAGGTCAAAATAAGAATTTCTACAAATAAAAAAGCAAAAAATTAGCATAGGATACAGATATAAAGAACAACAATAATGCAAAAAAACAGAAAGAAAACTTGATCTACATAACTAATATAAAAGTAAACATGAATAATTGGGTGCAGCATATGTTTTTGGATATTCATTGAAAATTCAAAACTAATCCATTTTAAGTAGTCAAATCCTAAACCCTAAAAGCTCACTAAAAAATAAGGTAAACTTACATAACTCTTACCTTTCTAGATATCCAATTGTGTATTGGCTCAAGTATAAGAGTCCGTAGGCTAGAAAAAGAGAAGGGATATATCAATATTTTAGCCAATTATTTTGCAAATAAAATTACTTCTCTATGTTATTTGGATATGCTGTTATAATATGTCACCAAATTATTTAAAAATAAAAAAAAAGTCATATATATCAGGAGACCAACGATTTATACCCAAAAAAAATGTTTAGACGGGGAAATACGCAAACCTGACCAAGTTTGATTTCTCTCCTCTTCGGATTGTAAAGAACATGAATGTTATATAAATCAATGCGGTTAGCTTGTCTTGATTGATCATAGCTAGAAAAAAAATTTGTAGGTAAGCACCCATATAATTGTCCAATATATGATGATATGACAAAAAATTAACATATAGAAACAATCAAAATACAATATAGTGAGTCACATCTAAGATATGAAAAAAAAAAAAATTATGTCAAAAAGTGACTATTGTGCAAATAACATTGAAAATGAAATTTTAATACAAAAAACATAGGAGTAAAGGTGCTTATATATGCATGATTCAGAATTAATGCAGCATATTATAACGACCGGGCCCACTAGCAATAATAACTCGTTGAGCTCATACCACAGCCCAAAATGCTTAAGCCTAGTTATTATTACTAGTGTCCATGTCTCATATAAACCCAATCATAATTCCATCCACATCCGATGTGGGACTATTGGGGGCGTCACAGACTCCCCCCGTTTAAGCCTGACGTCCTCGTCAGCCCAAACACACACACAGCAGCCCAAAATCACCAGGCGATGTGAGACTCGTCTCGCTAGCCCTGTCATCTAGACCCAGACTCAGCCGAGACTCGCCACACACTTCCGGCTGGTTATTGGCTCTGATACCAAATAAATCGACCCGGCCCACTAGCAATAATAACTCGTTGGGCCCAAACCACAGCCCAAAATGCTTAAGCCTAGTTATTATTACTAGTGTCCATGTCTCATATAAATCCAATCACAATTCCATCCACATCCGATGTGGGGCTATTGGGGGCCCCACTAGCAATAATAACTCGTTGGGCCCAAACCACAGCCCAAAATGCTTAAGCCCAGTTATTATTACTAGTGTCCATGTCTCATATAAATCTAATCACAATTCCATCCACATCCGATGTGGGGCTATTGGGGGCGTCACAGACTCCGCCCGTGAGACTCGTCTCGCTAGTCCTGTCATCTAGACCCAGACTCAGCCGAAACTCGCCGCACACTTCCGGCTGGTTATTGACTCTGATACCAAATATAACGACCCGGCCCACTAGCAATAATAACTCGTTGGGCTCATACCACAACCCAAAATGCTTAAGCCTAGTTATTATTACTAGTGTCCATGTCTCATATAAACCCAATCATAATTCCATCCACATCCGATGTGGGACTATTGGGGGCGTCACACATATATAGCTAGTTGCTAAGTTCTATAAAATTAGAATTACTATTTTTACTGATAATAGATTTTGATAACAGAAAACACATACTAGTTACAGGCCTAAACAAAGGAAAGAATGTTCAAGAAGAAATTTCAAGTACATATCAAAAATATATTTGAAACCATTAACCCTCAATCTTTTAGAATCCATCCTAAACAGTACGAAAACCAAAACCCTAGATAAGGGGATATATGCATAGTTCTTGCTTCTTCTCAAGGAAGGAGCGATCGAGGGTGTGGGAGTGGGGTCGTACAGGAGCTCAAAGCTGTTGAAGATCTCATTGGTGCGGCCGCGTTGGACGTCGATGACGCACCCGTAGATGTACGACAGAGGAGGCAGCACGGCGACGGTGGCGGCGGCGTTGCCGCCATTCGCGGTGAAGGAGGAGGCAAAGGATAGATGCTGGGTCTGGGCCTTGACGCGGGTGCAGTGATTGGAGATGTTGAGGATCAGGGGAGAGAAAATGCTACAATGGAGGGGTAGAAGAAATGGCGCGGAAGAGAGGGGAGAGGAAATGATTCGTACGAAAAATCGAAAAGGAGAGAAAGAGAGAGAGAGAGAGAGAGAGAGAGAGGCGGTTCGGTTCGGTTCGGTTTAGAAGTTCAGAGATACAGTGACCGGTTTGGTTCAGAAGCTAGAAGAACGGCTCGATTAAGAAAAAATGCAAGTGAGAGAAGAGAGTAACGGTTCGGTACAGTGAGCGGTTTGGTTCAAAAGTTAGAAGAACGGTTCGGTTCAGAGAAGAGGCAAGTGAGAGAACAGAGTAACGATTCGGTTCAGAGAGGCGGTTCAGTTCAAAAGAGGGCTAAGTTAGGGTGAAAGAGAAATTGCCACATGGCAAAAAGATTGGGAATTTATATAAGTTAATAGATTTATACATATGATATAGAGAACAATTTCGAACCCGCCGTTCCCGCCGCTCTTACCTATTGCCGTCACATCCCGTTGCGAGAGCATGAATCCTACTGATCGCAGAATTTGCTTGTTTCGTCTTTCCCCTTTTCTTCTTCTCTTATCGTGCTTTGATTTTGAATTTTTCTTTCCTTCTCTCTACATTTCTTTTTCCTCACATACCTATCAATCAATCGTTATATTCATAAAACTCACTCCTCCCATGCATGAGGCCTCCCCCATCTTTTTTTTCTCTACAATCGTCTGAAAATTAGCAATGACGGATGAACAATGAAATAAAATAGCAAATACTTCTTTTGCTCTATTAATATATTCATTTTTCGCGTGCCTTCGACCACATCAACTGGTCCTTTCTGGTCGATCTGTTGCACTCGAGGGGATTTGGCGACAGATGGATTAACTGGGTCAAGGCAATTCTTCACTCGTCCTCTAACGCGGTGTTGCTCAATGGAACCCTGGGCGCCTTCTTCCAATGCAAACGCGGAGTTCGGCAAGGGGATCCCCTCTCCCCATTACTGTTCATTTTATGTATCGATGTCCTGTACAGGATGCTGCACGAGGCGGTTACCAACCTTCTACTGCCGCCTGTTGGGGTTGGTGGCATTGTCATACACACACTTCAGTTCGCCGACGACCTACTCCTTTTCTTCGACGGCAGTTTGAAGTCGGCGGAGGCTATTAAGATTGTGCTCGACGCTTTTTCGGCGACATCGGGCCTTCGAATCAATTTCTCCAAAAGCCGTATTATCCCCCTACACCTGGACGAGCAGCAGGCCGCCACCATTGCCTCCTTCTTTGGGTGCTCGATCGACGGGTTCCCGATGTCTTATCTGGGTCTCCCCCTCTCACCGAAATCCCTGTGCAAAGGGGACTTTCTGCCGCTTATCGAAAAGATCGGTAATCGCTTGGCGGGTTGGAAAGGTCGTCTACTATCTAGAGCGGGTCGATTGGTTCTAATCAACTCGGTACTCACCAACATCCCCTCTTATTATTGCTCGGCTTTCAGAATCCCGGGCTGGGCTATCAAGGACATCGACAAAGTGCGGCGAGGTTTCTTCTGGAAAGGCGAGGCTCGCACTAGCGGGTTCCATTGTTTGGTCAACTGGGACCAGGTATGCCGACCTAAGGGAGCAGGCGGACTAGGGATTCGAAACTTTAGAGCGGCAAACTCAGCGCTTCTCATGAAGGGCCTGTGGAAATTCTACACAGACAAAGATCTACCTTGGGTGCAGCTATTACACCGGCTACACTACAGGCGCAGATCACCGTGCGCGGCCGGTTCTCTTCCCACTAAATGCGCACCACTGTGGAAAGGCATCCTCAGCACTTCGAGCCCTTTCCACGCTTCGGTGTCTTTCAGGATAGGGGACGGAGCGACAACCCCATTTTGGCATGCAAGATGGTCGGAAGACTGTCTGCTACGCGCTCGCTTTCCGACCCTGTTTGCCTTATCTTCGCTTAGACATATTTCAGTGCACCGATGGATGCAAGTTTTCGCCAACAGAGACAACTATGGATTTACCAATCTGCGGGCATTAGACCTTGTGGCAAACAGGGAGCTAACGGAATTTTCCGACGTGATCGCGAACATTACTTTGGGCACCAACCTGGACGCGACGCTTTGGCGTTGGAACACAAACGCTTGCTTCACCGCTCAAAGCGCATACAAATTTCTGGTTTTCGATGGAGTCAACGACGGCAGAATCCCTTTCCTTTGGAGCCTCAAGATACCCCTTCGAATCACTATTTTCCTGTGGTTAGCAGCAAGGAACAGATTATTGACGGCCGACCGGTTGACCAAGAGAGGGTGGCAAGGCCCTTCCATCTGTGCCTGTTGCGGCAGCGACGAAGAAAATCTGGACCACCTGCTATTCAGATGCAGTTTTGCCCGCATGGTGTGGAGCCAGATCCTCGAGGGCAATTACCGGCTACTCTTGACTCTGCTACATGAACCTGGAAACTTAGCGGCAAGATGGCAGAGGGCTTCACTGATTTTTCCTCAAAGCAATCTCGATCATCTCAACGCGTGCTTCGCAGCCACGTGCTGGGAATTGTGGAGAGAGCGCAACCACAGGATCTTCGACAACCGGACCTCCAGTGCGGGGGAGTGTGGCAGGAACATCATCAACGCGGTGGTCCTATGGAGAGCGACGGCGAGAAGATAGCGATCTGGGTAGGCCTGCAGAACTGACCGTGCGGATGAATTCGAAGGGCACCTCGTTTTGGGTAGCTTCGAGTCCTCCGCGCAGCAGCCAATGGCCGGTAGCAACTTGCCACCCCGACAGAGCCGAGGTAATGAGCGACGAGTTGCTGAATCTTGGAGGAGTTCTGGCCAGGCCAACTCTTCCTTTCTACTCATTACCTGCGGCGTTCCGTTTCCACATTGTGTGAGATAGCTCACGAGCTTGTTTGCGACCGTTGGGGTCGTCTTTTAACGTGATGTTGTCTTTTCCTGCTCGCGGCTGCTGTGATCCATGATGTAACCTTGCGGTCGGTTATGTTGTCTTTTCGTTCTGGTCGTGTGGTTGATCACATTGGGCTGGGGATGCACCACTGTCGTTGTGTTTTGGGTTAATTTGCTCCAGCTTTGTGGGGTGATCAACAACTGATACTACACTCTTTTGTACTCAAATAGGGTTTTACCCTGTTTAATCAAAAAATATATTCATTTTTCTTCTTTTGCTGTTGATATAGTTTTTGTTTTACCTTTTTTTTCTTTTATTGACTTTCTTACTGCTATTGCTCATGTTGACTTTTCTTCTTTAACCTTTTCTTTTATTCTTCATATATTTTTACTGTCTTACGATTGCTTCGCTCTTCAATTTCTTTTTTATTTGCTTTTGCGAACTTGATCTGTCGCAACGCGTAGATGCCTCCATGTGATACACCCCCACATTGGATGGGAATGGACCTGTGATTAGGTTTATAAGAAACTATGAACATAAGTATTAATAATCGGGCTTAAGTATTTTGAGCCAGTGAGGAGGCGAAAGTACCGCATCCTTGTAAGAGACCCGAGGGCGGACCCTGCTACTCCTAGGGGGTTGGGGAAGCCGGGAGGAGCGAGAGAGAGGAGCGCCCAGGGGAGCAGAGTTGGGCAGTCTACAACAAGTGCAAGGCCTAAGGTGGGCCAAGCAGGGACAGGGGAGGCGGGGAGGCAGGCGAAATCGGCAACGAGGCGGCGCCATTAGAGAGTAAAAAATGTATATTTAATACATATAATTAATATTATAAAATTATAAAATCTAACGTGATAGATGCAATCTACACTATATAAAAAAATTCATATATAAAAATTTGTAAAGTTCAAATTTTTATAATGAAAATTTTAAAATACTGCATATAAGATTTTTTTTTATACCGCTCATATATGAAATGATTTCGAACTTGCTGATTTTGCCGCATATCCTGCTGCTTAGACCCATCATCCCATGGAATTGAACCTGCTGATAGTGGCATTTGCCTATTTCGTATTTCCCTCTTTCTTTTGTTGCACCCTACAGTGTTAAATTTCTCTCTTTTCTTCTCTCTTATTTTTTTTTTTTTTTCTTCACATTTCTATCAATCGCTTTGTTCATAAAAACTCACTTACTCCTCCCGCATGCACGGAAGGCTTTCCTTCTTTCTGTTTCTCACTCTCTACAACCATAAAAATAATATTGGCAGATGAACAGTAAAATAAAATAGCAAATATATTTTTGCTCCATTAGTATATTCTTTTTTCTTTTCTTTTTTTTTTGTTGTTATTATATTTGCTTTCCCCTTTTTTCTTTTTTTTTATTTTGTTACTACTGTTGCTCTAGCTAATTCTTTTTATTTAGTATTTTCTTATTCTTTATAATTTTTTACCGTTGCTATAAATAATTTATTATTCTTATAGTTTTGAGTTTCTTTGTTCTTCCCTCACTAGTTTAAGATATTATAGATCAAACTCATTCCAGTGTCCCCAAAAAAAGAAAAGTAAAAATAGAAAATTATTTTTTGTGAACCCATTTAGAGCATGTTTGGCAATTATTGAAAATAAAACAGAGTTTTATTTTACAACGAATTTGATATTTAAAAAAATTCAATACTCTATAAAAATATTATTCTATTGTTTTACTGTTTAGATCGTGAACTTTAACAAAATAAACTCTATTTTAAATTTAAACTTTCAATACAAAAAATTAAATTTAAAAATATAAATTTTTAATTTTTAATTTTAAAATTAGGATTTAAATTTCAAATTTAAAAATTTCAAAATTGAATTTGAATTTTAAAATTTTAAAATTTGAATGTGAAATTTTAAAATTTAAATTTCAAATTTCAAATTAAAAAATTTAAATATAAAATTTAAAATTTAAAATGAAAATTTAAAAATTAATTTAAAATTTTAAAATTTAAATATTAATTTAAAATTTTAAAATTTAAATTTAAAATTTAAAAATTAAAATTTTAAAATTCAAATTTTAAATATAAAATTTTAAAATTTGAAATTTTATAATATTAATTTTTAAGTTTTAAACATAAAATTTTATTATTTTAAAGTAATAAATTTAATTTTAAAATTATAAATTTTAATTTTAATATAATAAATTTTAATTTTACAATTTAGAATTTTAAATTTCAAAATTTTAAATTTAAATTTATATTTTATTTTTTATTTTTTAGTTTCAAATTTTAAATTTCAAATTTAAATTTTTAATTTTTTAATTTTAAATTTTAAAATTTAAATTTTAAATTTTAAATTTTAAATTTTAAAAATAGGGTGAAATGCGAAAGAGGGTGAGTGAGAAAGCGTACGCGAAAAACAGAGAATTTTTTTTGGCCGCCCAAAGCACTTATTTTTTTTTTCCCAAAAATACTTCGAAACAACAATATTAATCTGTTATATTTTTACGTTGTTGGGTCATTCAAACGGGCTAACTAATAAAAAAAAGAACTTTTTACAAAACAGAATAAAATGGCCTAAAACAGAGTTTTAAAGGTTTCCCAAACAGACCCTTAAAATATAAATTTTATATTCTATCTATTCTAGAATAAGATAAATTTTACTGATCACTTAAAAATAACTAGTAAAAAAAATTTATTCTTGGTTGAGTAAAATGTGCATCTTACACCTAGATATATATAAAGATTTCCCTCAACTATATGAGAGCATAAATAGCCTCTTCAACTTTTTATTTTCTTTTCGTTTCTTTTTCTCATTGAGGCCACCTCACCATTTATCTTTGTTTAGAACTTTTGTACTTTGTAAAGTTAAAAAAATTTCAAATTAAATGACTTCATCAGTTATATCTATTAGCTCACCTATTTTTATTTGATAAAAAATTATTAAACGTTATCAAATTTGATGAAGATACCAATATATTTGATAAAATCCCTAATTTTTTAAACTAAAACCACTTAATTCTAAGCAATTAAAAGTTGAAGAGAGTCTCCATAATAAAAAAATAAAAAAATAAAAAAATAAAAAAAGGTTGAGGAGTCTCTTTCATGCCCCCTTATAGGTGAGGAGTATCCATACAATTTTTACCATCAAAAAAGAAATATTACCTTCAAAATATATTACCTACAAAAAATAACACCTGATTCTGGCCCGATGGTCCATTTAACAAACTTTTTTTTTCTCAAATTATTTTTTAAAATTTATTGTACCGCAAAATTTTTGACGACTCAGAAATATAAGATTAAAAACTATAATCAAATTTTATGACACATCTAACAAAAAATATATATATATATATACTTCGAACTCGCTCTCTTATATATATATATATATATATATATATATATATATATGTATCTTCTTTTCTTACCTGAAGTTACTTGTATTGAATTAATTGCTCCCTCTCTAACATAATTCTTTCTTTGCTCTCTTACAGGTTGGGAGCTATCTCGAGTACACATATAGATTTCTTACCTGAGCTTAAAAGAAAATAAAATGGTATGAATAAATTGTGTTCGAATTGTTAATGTAATGTTTACTCTGTTAAAATCTAGTTAATTATGACTAGTGTACCATGATAAAAAAAAAAAAAATACAAATTAATTTATCTTATCATTTTAGATTCGACTAATATTTCGAACGATGTTATAGGTACCTCTTAACTTTGTTAGCTCGTGGTCAATTTTCTATTTAATTTATAGTTTAGAAAAAAATATTTTGATCATGACTAGCTTAACCGAATGTTGTGCAGATATGACAAGAATGCATAACTAATCAGAATTTATTGACACTTGGAGTCTTTGACCGTCCCTAGCACAAGTGGCAAAGAGTTTGATGGTTAATATCTGAGGTTCTGAGTTCGAAATCTTGCTTCATATTTTTAGCTAAGTTTATTTCAAAATAAACGAAATAAAAATCTAATAGGATGGGAAGTTTATTAAAAAAAGCTATTAGGGTAATCTAATAATAGGATAGGATGTTAATTAAAAAGGGTATTAGGGTTAGCTCCTTCACAAGCTCGAGTGAGATAGCATTTCGTATAGAAGCAAAGTGGATTACAGTATCGTCAAGGGACTGATCGCTTTAACTATATATAGGCCATTTTAAAATAGGTCCCTCAACTTCATTTTTCTTTATTTTGTTCGAGTTATTGTAGTTTATTGAATTGGGATTTTGTTAAAATTAAGCTCTCTGGCAACTAAATTCTATTATTTCCTGACATTATGTACTGATTGAAGCTTCTCAAAATCGATAACTTTAGTCTATATATATATATATATTGCTTGAATTTTTGTTTGAAAATAATTTAAGATATCTTGATCAAGGTTCATACCTTTGATCTTAAATTGATGAATCGTATAATTTATTTTTAGAGTGTTGTTAAAGTTCATTTCGCAGCCACCTGATGAACCATGAAATAATTTCTAAAGTCAGATTCACATCCAATACCCAAAATCATATTTATCATTGTCGATCCGGATGTCCTATCATCGAAAAAAAAAAAAAAAAAAAAAAACTCAAAAGCATAAAGGACTGTGTTGTCTTAGAAAGATAGAAGCAGGTATATACACCCTACTGTAGTCTTAGAAGGAATTTGAAGCTACTAATGTATACAAATTCAAAATTTGAAGTGCTCATCTCCTTTTGGTTAATATTTATCAAAACCATAAGGAATAGGCATTTTCATTACACAAGGGTTTTTTTTATTTTTAATGCAAATAAGGAAAAGCAGAGGATGTTCAAACATACATTCATTTGCCTCTATATAGCGAGGACCATAGCATAGGGAGGAAAACTGCTTTTAGTTTAGAAGCCTTTCTCTTGCTGCACTCAGCTCCTTTGCAACTTTCGTCATGTCGCATCGTTCGTACGGCGATTCGTTCGAGCACGAGAGACCGCAGTCGAACACCGAAACTATGCAATCTCGGACGGACTCTTCTCGATAAGCCGTATCGTTATCAGCAGAGTGCAGGTTTCTGTCTATGATGTCCATGACATGTTCAGGAGAAGCAGCTGCAGCAGCACGAACATATCCACGAAGGCTCAGTCCGTCTTTGAACTTGTCGTCGACGGGGCTCATTCCAGTGAACATCTCCAGCAGAAGAATTCCATAGCTGTACACATCGCCGAGCCTAGATGGTTTACAGCCCATTCCATACTCTGCACAACATTAGTTAAGTGGAAACAAGCAATACAAGATTGTCAGGTGTATTCATTTGGATTTGGATTTGGTTCCCACTGTTTCCATGCCATAGTTACAACAACAAAATTTGATCTTCTAGGTTATAAACCGACTCTAAAATAGAATTAGATATGTAGAACTAAAGTTCCAGTTCCCCTGTGTTTAAAAGTCATAATCAGTAGCATGCTATCTTCTCTCAAAAAAAAAAAAGAAAAAAAAAAAAAAAAAAAAAAAAAAGAAGTCATAATCAGTCAACTTTTTTTTTGAGGAGAAGGTAGCCTGCTACCGCTTCATAATCAGTCAACTTTTAGAAGTAAGCATTGATCAAGTAATCATACTATCTTTTCGTGGCTATTATGTAGTGTCCTTTTTTATTTCCTACAATATTTTTTTTCCCCTTTTCTACTAACTTTTACATGAAATTTCTCATTTTGTTTATTAAACTTATACTATTCAATTGTTTTTGTTTCAAAAGATAGTGAGCACCCAAAAAATATTAGATATGGTACAGTTAGGAATCAGATAAAAATGTGTTATTTTTTTTCTGAAATGTTGTAAAGCACCAAATAAGTTAACATTTTGTTGCATTATTCTCACCTGGAGGAACATAACCAATAGATCCTTTGATTCCCACGGTGTTGGTAGATGAACACTCAGATGATTCGTCAGGCTTTTGCTGCAGAAACTTTGCTAACCCGAAATCACCCACGTGCGCTGTCATTTCATTGTCGAGAAGGACGTTGCTGGGCTTAAGATCACAATGAACAATTGGCACGGACCCACGGTGATGAAGATACTCTAACGCCGAGGCTACGTCGACGGCTATGTTCAACCTCTGGATTAGACTTAGGCTTCTGAATGGTCTATTCTCGTTTGCATTTGGATGTAGCCACTCTTCTAAGCTCCCATTAGGCATGTACTCAAAAACCAAGGCCTTGAAATCGTTACCGTGGTGATCCAAACTAGAGCATGATGTAAGAATTTTGAGGAGATTTCGATGTCGAATGCTTCTTAGGGCCTCACATTCAGACATAAAACTCTTGAAAGCCCCATGCTGTTGAAGGTTGAGCACTTTCACCGCGATAATATTGGCATTTTCGTAGGTCATGGTGGCTTTATAAACCGACCCAAAACTGCCCGTGCCGATCAGACTATCTGACGAGAACCCATCTGTAGCCCTAAAGAGCTCACCGTAAGATACTTTCATGTGTCGGTTTCTTAAGGAAAACCTCGACAGCGGCTTTCTTCGGGAGTTTTTAATCAAGTGATGCATCCCAAGCAAGCACATGATTATTATTAAACACAAAATTGCTCCACCTATGGGAATGAGTATTACCTTGAGTTTATTATCGGCGTGATGTTGTGCTGCATCTGATGTGCATTTTGGCAAGTGTAATTCTGGAATTCCACCACAGAGTTTATTATTTCCGATAAGCGAGACTTTGCTCGCATTCTTAAAGACCCCTTCCATCGGCACTCGTCCCTCAAAACTGTTGAAGGAGAGATTCAAGTATTGTAGATCTGGGAGCTCATCAAGGAATGCTGGTATTTGGCCCGAGTAAAAGTTTTTTGAGAGATCAAGCTCCTTGAGCCCTCTTAAATTGCTAATGGAGGAAGGAATGGACCCTTGAAATGAGTTATTCTCTAAATGAAGGATTTCCAAGATAGTGCATTTGCCGATGGTGTTTGGAATCTCACCAGAGAGCCTGTTATTTGAGAGATCAAGCTCCCCGATGTTTATCAAGTTGCCCACTTCTGATGGTAATGAATCGTTCAGTAAATTATGCGACAAGTCAAGGAAGTTTGCGAGCGACGAAAGGCTCAAAACTTCTTTCGGAATGCTACCACTTAGCCTATTATTTGATAGATTTAACAGCTCTAGCATTAACAGGTTGCTTAATGTCGGCGGAATAGCTCCTTCAAATTCGTTGCTGCCAAGATAGAGCTTGTCCATTCGTGTTAGGTTGCCCAAAGTGTGAGGAATTTCGCCTGAAAGCATGTTATTTGACAGATCTAAATACTGTAATTGCAAAAGATGACTGATTTCTTCAGGAATTGTGCCTCGAAGATCGTTACCACTCATGTCAAGACAAGTCAGATTGATGAAATTCTCAATCTCATTAGGTATAATACCTGATATTTGGTTGTTATTGAGTACCAAATAATTAAGACTAGTCGAAAGATTGACTATTGGTTTGGGCATCATGCCTTGAAGTAGATTGTATTCTAGATCCACCGTTCGGAGATTGGAGCAGTTGGTCAGTGCTGTAAAGAAGCTCCAATCACTAGGCTTCCTGGCTTCGAGTTGATTAACGCCAAAAATGAGCCACGAGAGATTCTGCAAGGCTCCGAGGCTCGGCGGTATTGTGCCGTGGAATGCATTGGACCCTAGCTCAAGGTCGTTGAGCTCAGAAGCATTGGACAAGGACGCTGGAATTCGGCCCCCGAGCTGATTATAATTCATAAGAAGTTTCTGAAGGTTCGGAAGAGCATTTCCGATATCGGAGGGTAGAGTTCCCTCGAGTTGGTTACCATCGAGTGCTAAGACCTTCAGGGATGATAGATTGTAAAGGGATGACGGTATTTCTCCTGTTAAGTAGTTCCCCCCGAGAGCGAGATATTCGAGAGATGAAAGTTGTCCGAGCGAGATTGGGATCGACCCAGAGAGATTATTAGAAGTGCAGTCCAGGTACCAGAGAAATGGAAGTTCTGCAAAGTGAGGAATTTCACCATGAAGGTTGTTTCCTCCTAGGAAAAGATAGTTCAAAGAGAGAAGGCTACCAAAGGAGGGAGGAATGGCTCCAGACAGGTTATTATTGTTTAGAGAAAGAAAGAAAAGGGAAGAGAGATTCCCAAGTGAATCTGGGATTGACCCAGTAAAGCTATTGAAACGGAGATAAAGATATTGAAGTCGAACGAGATTGCCCAAAGTGGCAGGGATGGCCCCTGTAAGATTATTGTAGCTTAATGCTAACGCAGTTAGCTTTGGGAGGTAGCCAAGCTCTGGTGGAATTTCCTTTGTGAGAAAGTTATTCATTAGATTAATAACCTGAAGCTCTTTGCACTGCGTTAGATTGGAAGGGATCGTCCCTTGTAACATGTTTCGACTCAGGGCAAGCTCTTGAAGGCCGGAAAGACGCGATAGAGTTGGCGGGATCTCGCCGTCGAGCTTATTATCTCTCAAGCTGAGTATTTGAAGATTAGAGCAATTACCGAGAGAAGACGGGATTGTTCCGCCAAGAGAATTCGCACTCAGGTTGAGATATCGCAGCCGGCGCAGGCTTCCTAGCTCCTCCGGGAGGCTCCCGTCTAGCTTGTTGTCGGACAGGTCGATCCTCTGGAGGAATGTGAGGTTGGCTATGGATGGCGATATGAAACCGGCTAGGCTGAGAGAATTGAGGTCGAGGGCCGTGACCCGGTCGGGATGGCGGCGGCCGCAGGACACACCGCGCCACTTGCAGTAATGGACAGAACCGTTGCTCCACGAGGAGAGCGCTCCGAACGGATCGTCGTCGACATGGGACTTGAAGGAGAGGAGGGCGGAGCGGTCGGACGCAGTTCGTTCGATTCCGGCGGCGGCGCTCCGGGCGGTGGAGATGACAAATAGTAGAATGAGGAGAAAAAGTAGCAGAGGGAAGCCTGCCATGCTATGAACTAATAAGACGAGAGAGAGCTGAAGCTATAGCAATCCTGCAGCAGCCCGCTCTTCGTTGGTATTTGATCTTGGCAAGTGGATATATATATAATAAATTAACTTTGTTGTGTTTGAATGGATTTAAAATATACTGAATAATTATTTTTTTGTTTACAAAATTATTTTTGTGTATTTATTTAGTTTTAAAAATTTTTTAAAAAAATTATACTTACATATTTGAGAAAAGTAAATTATTTTTACTTTTTCGCCGAAAAATAACAACTCATGATATGAAAAATTTTCTTCATTCAATTTTTTTTTTACCAAATCAAAAAAATATAATTTTTTTTTTCAACCAAATAAATGTTGATGAACAACTACTTTTTATTTTTCTCAAACACAATAAAATATATAAGAAAAATTCCATCAATTTTTTTTTTACTCAAAAAGCCTATAGCTGTATTATAGTATGACGGTAATATCATAGTATGAGATATTTACATGTGGTCAAAACTTAATAATTGAAATCCGAGATTCTAAACTAAAAATTTAGTTGTTTTATATCTTTAACAAAATATATAGCTAACGACAATTACTTGTAACTATATATTTGTTTATTGTAAAATTATAAACGAAATAAATAACTAAAGACACTCCTAGTTGTACATTTCCGCATTAGGAAAAAATTGAACAAAGTGAGTAACTAAAAGCACCTAATAGCTGTGTGTTCGTGTGTACTACAATCATCTTATTTAATTTGTGATAAAAAATTTGGTAGAAATCATCTTATTTAATTTGTGATAAAGAAATTGGTGGAAATTTGTGGACAAGCAGTGGCAAGTTGATGTTAATAGAGGTGACGGGAGTAAATTAGGAGACTAGTTGAAGGAAAATGGTATCCATACATTCTCTTTAACGTGTATGATATGCATCTCACTAATTTAATAAATAATATTTATTTATTTATTAAATAATATGACTAGTAAAATAATTTTATTTACTCGTAGATGCATAAAATATATATCATAGTGAATATATAAGAAATATATCATACACCAAAAAAAGAAAGAAAGTAATATTGCTCAAACAAAAAAAAGAAAAATACTATTTGTATATTTTATTTGGGGTATACATTTTACGTTCCATTCATTCTGTAATAGAGTAAATTTTATTAGTTATTTCGAAATGACTAATAAAATTCACCTTCATTCTAGAATTAAAGGAATGTACACATAAACCCCATTTGGGGTGTATGAATAGTATTGCTAAAAAAAAATTACGGATAACTTGCGGATGGGTTATTGCACCCGCAGATTATATGGATATGAATAAAATTTATTCGTAAATTTTTTGATAGACAATATCTTTACTCATATCCACCTAGGAGCTGCTCGGCAGGTTTGTTGGTTACCCATAAATTTTTTTTTTTTTCTTTACTTCTATATTTTTCAAGTATAAAATATAAAATACATAATTTTTAAATTCATATTAGGAATGCTCCATTATCTATTGCAATATTATTTATCAATAATTTTGTTTTTTCTTACAAATCAAATACTATAAAATATAAAATATTTTTTTTACAAAAAATTATTTTTTATGATTTTTCGTATAATCAAACATCCCCTTACTCAAAAAGCCTATAGCATAGCAGTAGTATGGTAGTAATACCATGGTGTGAGATTTTTACAAATTGTCAAAAATTTAATAATCGATATTGAGATTCCCAACCAGAAGCTAAGCTTAGTTATTTTATATTTTTAATTAAACATATAGTTAATAACTAAAATATAAACAAAATAAAAAACTGTATGTGCCCTATTATTATAGTTGTATATAAACAAAATAACGAAAAAATGGACAAAGTGAGTACTTAAAAGCACCTGCTAGCTGTGTATTCGTATACCACGTCGTTATTTTAATACAACCATCTTATTTAATTTGTGATAAAGAATTTGATAGAAATCATCTTATTTAATTAATTTGTGATAAAGAAATTGGTGGAAATTTGTAGACAAGTAGTGGGGTTGATGTTACTAGAGACGACGGGAGTAAATGAGGAGACTTGTAGAAGGAAAAAATTTTCCACACATTCATATACACTTTGATCTATTTAATAAATAAAATTTATTTATTTATTAAATAATGTGATTAGTAAAACAGTCTCATACATTTGTATATATTTCACATATTTAATAGACAAAAATTTGTTATTTATCAAATAATATGGCTAGTAAAATTGCTCAAACAAAAAAAAAGTATTGAAAATCCCCTCCCCTCAACTATAGGCCTTTTAGAAATAAGCCGCTTAAATAGGATTTAATTCTGTTTAATCAAAAAAAAAATAATAATAATAAGCCGCTTAAGTTTTTTTTAAAAAAATACTAGATGTATTATTAATCATTTCAAAATAATGAGTGAAAAAATTTTCACTCCTGAATAGATAGGATGTAAAATGTACATCTATTTTTGAATGTACACGTAGGATTGCTCTTTTTTAAAATAGAAAATTTTCTCGCTGCCCTTCTATGGGCATGTATTTATGCATATGCCCTTACAAAAATAGTAATATTACTTTAAAAAAAATCAATAGTAAAAGGGGTCGGGTCTCAATCTAAATTAAAAAAAAAAATTAAGCAATACTTTTTGTACAATTTAAAAGAGTGTACCTTCTATCTCTTACTCATTTAATAGGCAAAATATTTTTATTAGTCACATTAAGTGACTAGTAATGTAACACCCTAACTTTCCAAAGGGTCATCGATTCTAGAGCTATTCTAGTTCTAGCACGCTTAACTTTCTTAATTTTTTGGATCTTACTACAACACAAAATATTATAGTCGGATTAAGAGGTTTAGTTTTATTTATGACTTATATATAGGACTAATTCAAATTCTATGAGTGTTACAAGTAAATTAATGTGCAAATTATAATTCAAAAACTTTTTAAATTAAACTTCTTAAATTATTACAAAATTAATAGATAAATTTATGGAAGGTATTTTAATTATATTTTTGTAAAAAAAATTTGTGATGTTTAATTACCAAAATATCCTCTTTATGAAGTTACCTTTTAACCGTTAATAAGTAAAAATATATTTTTAACTTTTGTCGATCATCGGTTAATTTTTTTTTATTATTTATAAAAATAAGTACCGAATTATTACTCAACAAATGATGATTCAAAAGTAATTTTTTCTTACAAATCAAACACTACAAAATATAAAATATCATTTTTACAAAAAAAAAAAATATTTTTTATAATTTTACGTATAATCAAACACCCCTTTAGTCAAAAAGCCTATAGCTGTAGTATGGTGGTAATACTATGGTATGAGATTTTTACAAGTTGTCAAAAGTTAATAATTGAAATCTGATATTCCAAAAAAATTGAAAACTAAAAACACCTAAATTGCTGTGTATTCGTGTGTACCGCATCGTTATTTCAGTACAACCATCAAAAATTGGAGGAGATCATCTGATTTAATTTGTGATAAAGAAATTGGTGGAAATTTGTGGACAAGCAGTGGCAGGTTGATGTTAATAGAGGTGACGGGAGTAAATTACGAGACTAGTCCAAGGAAAAAAAAAAGTATCCATACATTCTCTTTAACGTTTATAATATACATCTCACTAATTTAATAAATAATATTTATTTATTTATTTATTAAATAATATGACTAATAAAATAATTTTATTTACTAGTAGATGTATAAAATATATATCATCGTGAATATATAAGAAATATATCATACACCTCAAAAAAAGTATAAAAGTAACATTTGTCAAACAAAAAAAGAAAAATACTATTTATATATTCTATTTGGAATGTACATTTTACATTTTATTTATTTTATAATAAAATAAATTTTATTAGTCATTTCGAAATAACTAATAAAATCCACTTCCATTTCAGAATTAATGGAATTAATGTACACATACACCCCATTTCGGGGGTGTATAAATGGTATTGCTAAAAAAAAATTACGGATAACCCGCGGATGGGTTATTATACCCGTGGGTTTTATGGGTGTTGGAAAATTCGGTACTCGTTCCAATACCAGATTTTGTGAATCCGCAATCCGTTTCGATACCGCAATCTACTCCGGTACCGCCTAGAGTTGGGATTCCGCAGTGAAAACGTCAAATTAAATTTTTTTATCAAAAATTCGTCCTCACAACATAACTGGAGCCAGCACAACCACAAAAAGAAGAAAAATCAAAACAAAAAAATATGGGGGTGAAATAAGATTCATTAACCAAGAAAAGAATTACACCGACTCCTCTTCTACAAAAGAATTACACCGACTCCTATTCTACAAAAGAATTACACCGACTCCTATTCTACAATAGAGTAGTTTCAACCCGGACTCTTATTCTGAATCTCTCTCACCCTTCTCTCATATTGTATAAACTTAAAAGACTATGAATGTGGCTAAATTCTAATCCCCACCACCTCCATAGGTGTGACCGCCACCATAGGTGTAACTACCACTAAATGGGTGTGGCTAAATTCTAGTCCCCACCACCTCCATGGGTGTTACCACTACCGTAGGTGTGGATACCATCATTAAATATAGCACCTATGCTATATTTATAGTTTACATCAAAAGTTATCCAAAACATAGTCTAAATAGATTTCTATTAATATTTAAATCTTATCTCCAACAGATTTAAATATTAATCTTAATCTAACTAGAATTAAACTACAAATCTAATCAAATCCTAACAATGGGTATGGATAAAATTTATTCGTAAATTTTTGGATAGCCAACATCTTTACCCATACTCACACACGGACCGCTGGTCGAATTTGAGGATTATCCGTAAAATTTTTTTTTTACTTCTATATTTTTCAAATATAAAATATAAAATATATAATTTTTAAACTCTGTATATGTAATAGAAATGCTTTATTATCATTTACCAATAAATTTTTTTTTAATAAATCAAACACTATAAAATATAAAATATTATTTTTATAAAAAATTATTTTTTATGATTTTAGGCACAATCAAACACCCCCTTAGTCGATTTTTAAGAGTTGTCAAAAATTTAATAATTGATATCGAAATTTTGAACCAACTTTGATAATTGATATCGAAATTTTGAACCAACTTTGATTATTTTATATTTTTAACTAGACATATAGCTAAAGTCACTTACTTGTAACTAAGACATAAACAAAATAAAGAACTATATATATGTATCCAATTATTATAGTTGTACATTCGCCGTATAACCAAAAACATGAACAAAGTGAATACCTAAAAGCACCTACTAGCTGTGTATTCGTATATCCCATCGTTATTTCAATACAACCATCTTATTTAATTTGTGATAGAGAATTTGGTAGAAATTATCTTATTTAATTAATTTGTGATAAAAAAATTGGTGGAAATTTGTAGAGAAGTAGTGAGAGGAGACTAGTAGAAACAAAAAGTTATCCACACATTCATATATACACTTCATATACACTTGACCTATTTAATACGTGAAATTTATTTATTTATCAAATAATATGACTAGTCATATTTAATAAATAAAATTTATTTATTTATCAAATAATGTGACTAGTAAAATTGCTCAAATAAAAAAAAAATATTGGAAACCTTGCAGATATAGACCACTTAAATTTTTTAAAAGAGAAATTTTGCTCGCTGCTCTTCTATGGGCATGTATTTACGCAGATGCCCTTACAAAAATAGTAATATTATTTTAAAAAAATCAATAGTGTAAGGGGTCGGGTCTCAATCCAAATAAAAAAAAATAAAAAAAAAACAAAAATGAAGGCAACAAAGTTCACAATGGCCTATAGGACGGAATCTACATGCATTTTTTATGTAGAGATGTATTAAAATTAGGAGCAATGCTATTTGTCCAAAGTGTAGATTCTACCTCCACTCAATCAATAGATAAAATATTTTTATTTATAATATCAAGTGACTAGTAAATATATAACTAGTGAAAATATTTTATTCACCGGATGGATGAGACTTTTTTAAAGTGTGCACGATTTTTTTTTTTTTTTTTTTTTTCAAAATATGACTAGTAAAAATATATCGTCCCTTGGACGAAGGATATTTAACAAAATTTTCATATAATTTTCTTCTACGTAAACGAATGAAAGAACTCTATTGTAGTTGGCCTTGGAATTTCATACTAATTGAATATTTCACATTAATTGAGTAAGCTCAAAATAAAAAACAGATACCATACTATTTTATTTGTTTTTATACACATGATATTCGCACAAACAATTTTCCCTTACTGTTAATATAGTTCTTCATGCCGTATCTTTTGTGTTTATTTGGTCTGGCTTTGGCTCTTCTTCTCTAACATGTTGAGCAGCAGTCAGACCCTAAAGCTTGCGATTGGAGAAAGCTAACATGAGCGTTCAGGTTGCAAAATCAGAAGGTTCAATTTGAAGCTTTCTACTTTTGCTATAATAAAAATCGGACGATTTACTGGAAAAGTTGTTAATGCTCTTTCAAGAGATCAACTAAGATAGCACTTCTGTAGAAGCTACTGTCGAAACAAAGAAGATACTCTAACGCTGAGGCTACGTCGACGGCTATGTTCAATCTCTGGATTAGACTTAGACTTTTGAATGGTCTATTCTCGCGTGCATTTGGATGTAGCCACTCTTCTAAGCTCCCATTAGGTATGTACTAAAAAACCAAGGCCTTGAAATCGTTACCGCGGTGATCCAAACTAGAGCACGATGTAAGAATTTTGAGGAGATTTCGATGTCGAATGCTTCTCAGGGCCTCACATTCAGACATAAAACTCTTGAAAGCTCCATGCTGTTGAAGGTTAAGCACTTTCACCGCGACGATATTGACATTTTCGTAGGTCATGGTGGCTTTATAAACCGACCCAAAACTGCCCGTGCCGATCAGACTAATTGAGGAGAACCCATCTGTAGCCCTGAAGAGCTCACCGTAAGATACTTTCATGTGTCGGTTTCTTAAGGAAAACCTCGACAGCGGCTTTCTTCGGGAGTTTTTAATCAAGTGATGCATCCTAAGCAAGCACATGATTATTATTAAACACAAAATTGCTCCACCTATGGGAATGAGTATTACCTTGAGTTTATTATCGGCGTGATGTTGTGCTGCATCTGAAGTGCATTTCGACAAGTGTAATTCTGGAATTCCACCGCAGAGTTTATTGTTTCCGATAAGAGAGACTTCGCTCGCATTCTTAAACACCCCTTCCATCAGCACTCGACCCTCAAAACTGTTGAAGGAGAGATTCAAGTATTGTAGACCTGGGAGCACATCGAGAAATGCCGGTATTTGGCCCGAGTAAAAGTTTTTTGAGAGATCAAGTTCCTTGAGTCCTCTTAAATTTCTCAAGGAAGAAGGAATGGACCCTTTTTTTTTTGATTAAACAGGGATATACCCTATTTGAATAGTACAGGACAGGACCGAAAATACAAAGATAAAACTCAACACTGCACCAAATACAAGAAGTGAGCCCACTCCCGAACCAACAAAAGGTATCGGAACGCTAATACAACACACGAGATCACCCTATTAAATAAACAACAGAGTAAATTAGACAAAGTAAAGCCGTCGCCGTCATTCGGAATAAAGTCCAGACTCGCACTAGGCATTAAGTGATGTATCAAGACACAGCCCTTGTATCCCAGCTCAAATTGATAAAAGAGAACCACATCCCAATCCAAGGAAAACAGAACTCCTGGGATTCCAAAACCGAAAACTTACTAACAAAGTTCGACGTCGTTGTTATCCCTTGATCCCATATAAAAATCAAAGCCAGTCAGATAACAAAATAGATCTTCAAATCTCTTAATTCGAACCGAAGCAACAAGTCGACGAAGCCAATCATATAATTTTCCAGGAGAGCGAGCCAATCGACATTTCCAGTTCAAGGGTAATCAAAATAAGAACCAAACACTGCACCATCAAGTCTGCAAATGCGATCTCAAAGGCACCAGCTTGCCAACTCAGAGAACAAGCAACAGATAGCAGAGTTGAAGAGGCTAGCATTTTGCAATAAAACTTCAGTAAAAGAACAAAATTAATTTCGTTAATACTATATCTCAAAAACAGTAAGAAAAGTTCTCCGATGCCCCTAATAAGAGCTGAAAACATGACGTCCCCCGAGGCCCAAGTCGCCGGCAGAAAAACAGTAAGAAAAGCCTATAAGCAGGTGATGAAGGACCCGAAACTTCAAAACTCCAAACACCAAAAATCTGAAAAGAAAAATGAACTACTCAGATGTTTGAACTGAGGTCCTATTCCTTCTGTCTTCTTAGTAAACCCTCATTCAATCTCAAGTAATCAAGATGTGTTGCTAAAAAACCCAATGCCTTCTGATACACTAATTGTCATAAATTGGAGCTAAAGCTGCACAAGCATCAAGTACCGGACAATAAAGAAACACTGAAGGCAAAATTACATTGATCTTTCCACATTGAAACGTTTGATCTTGCTATAGAACAGATCGAAAAAGAGATACGATCTAAAATTTTTTCCTACTGCAGCAGCATTACAGGAAGCCCCTTCAATCCAATCGTACCCTCTAACAGCGCTTGTGTCTACTGCAACAGCATACCAGTTAAGCTATCCCGAGGCAAAGGTTCGACACATCCGTCGTGATAGCAGCCAGAAGTAGAGGTCAAACAACCCAAGCCTCTTCAATCAAGTAAACCAAATCAAAATCCAAACTGTATAGGACCCGCAAGAAAACTACCAATAAGATCAGTACTCAACTTCAAGCTGCTGATTCCATCCACATTTACCAATATGATCGGTACTCAACTTCATAATATTGCAAACACAAAACTTTCTGGAAACTTGTCCTCCGCCAAAGACAATATCAGCGAAGCAATTCGAGAATAACCAGAAGTTGTCCAAAACGCCGACAGAAACTAATGTGTAGATCCCTACATATTAGTCGACCAAGCTACCCAATCTGGAATCCGAAACATTAGAGCTCCTAATCCAATAATCTGTGAAAAGCACATCCCAGATAGTTCCCTCAACTAACCACTTCGACGCAGTGTAACAACTCCCAAATCCAAGCAGAGAGTCTCCAAGAATTACCAAAAACCATGCTCCAACCCCGGCGGACTCTAACTACTCCAAAGTAGCACTTTCGACGACGATAGATGAAGTGAAAAGCGAGGAGCCCATTAGGTCCCCAGCGCTTTGTTCCAAAGCAAGACTGAGCAGGCGATTCTTTGTCCGCACCCCCCACTTGAGTTTAAGGCATTCTAAAAAATCCTTCTGTTTCGCTCGTTCCAGATCTCCCAACACGTCGCGGCAAACCATATGTCGAAAGGCCCTCGTGCTCTTCCCGGCAAAGCTTTCTTTACTGAAGTCCACCTCGTTGCTAAGTCCCCCGAATCTGAAAGGAGCCTTGATTGCGAGCCAGGGTAGCTATGTAGAATCTTGAACCACACGGATCTAGCGAAAGCACAGGTAAAGAGAAGATGATCCAGATTTTCATCGTTCGCGCCGCAAAGCACGCAGATAGAAGGACCCTGCCAACCGCGTTTGGCGAGCAGATCAGCTGTTAGTAGCCTACGTCTGGAAGCCAGCCAAAGAAATAGCTTGATTCTGAGAGGAATCCTAAGTGCCCAAAGCTGACGGATCTTACGATCGTCGATCCTATCGAATGATAGGAAGGAGTAGGCGGAACTGACGGAAAAGGAGTCGTCGGCGCGCCATCTCCAAGCAATAGAGTCCTCCTCTCCGTTAAGCGAAACACTTGCGATCAGAGTGCGAAACCGCCCCAATTCTTGGTGTTCCTCCCATCGAAGAGGCAATCGGAAGCCCAGGTTGTAGGAAAGGGCAAATCTTCTTAGCCAAGAACTAACGGACAAATGCTTGCAATTGGCCGCCGCGTGCAGGTGGGGAAAGAGATTCCGCAGTGTAAACTCCCCGCTCCACCTCGAGCTCCAAAAAGATGCCAACGATCCGTTCCCGAGTGAGAACAGGACTGAAATCTGAAAAGGCGAGGAAGGGGCGAGAATACCTTTCCACAGGGGGCAGCAACATGAAGGGACCGCCGCGGCCGATGCAGGCGATCTGAATTTATAATGTTTAAGAAGGAGGAGTCGAACCCACGGAAGAGAGCGGGACTTGTAGAAGGACCAAAGCCCTTTCATCAAGAGGGCCGAGTTCATGCGCCGAAGATTACGAATCCCAAGTCCTCCGACTCTTTTAGGACGGCACACACGTTTCCAAGAGATGAGGCAGTGGAAGCCATTGAGTAATTTTTTCCCCTTCCAAAAGAAGTCTCGACGAATCCTGTCGATATGTCGCTCCACCCACACCGGCAACTTGAAGACAGAGCAAAAATAGGCGGGGGTGCTGGTCAGAACCGAGTTCAAGAGGACCAGGCGACCCCCCCTAGAGAGCGTAAGCGCCTTCCAGCCCGACAAGCGCTTATCAAGCTTCTCAATAAGCGCCAGATAGTCTTGCTTCCGAAGTGCCCGCGGGGAGAGAGGCAAACCCAAGTAAGTGAAGGGGAACCCATGAATGGCGCAGCCTAGGAAGTTGGCCACCTCCGTTGCTTCGGAGCGTGGCAGATTAAGGGGGACCAAGGAGCTCTTGTCGTAGTTGATAAGGAGTCCCGAGCACGCCGAAAAGGAGTCCAGAACCAGCTTCAGAACCCCAGCCGATCTTAAGGAGCCATCAAAAAAGATAAGCAGATCGTCCGCAAACTGGAGGGTGTGGATGTGAACATTACCAACGCCGACAGTCGGTAGCCACGAGCCCTCGGCAGCCTCCTGGAGCATACGGTAAAGCACGTCGATGCAAATAATGAAGAGCAAAGGAGAGAGGGGGTTCCCTTGTCGTAGGCCCCGTCTGCAAGGAAAGCGTTTGCCCGGCACTCCGTTAAGCAGGACCGCCGCGGAAGAAGAATGCAAGATGGCAGAAACCCAGCTGATCCATTGGGGGCTGAAACCCCTCGCCTGAAAGATGCACATCAGGAAATGCCAGTTGATATGGTCAAACGCCCGCTCGAAATCGATCTTCAGAATCGCTGCCGGCTGTTTGGTGGATGCCAGGTGATGCGTAAGGATGTGGGCGGTGTAGAAGTTGTCCAAAATTGAACGACCTTTGACGAAAGCAGTTTGAAAAGGGTTGACGAGAGAGTCCATGTGGCATTGAAGTCTAGAAGCCAGGACCTTCGAAATAATTTTGATCAAACTGTTCTCCAGGCAAATAGGTCGAAGGTCCCGAGCAGTAGTAACATCGCCTTTCTTCGGGATCAGGCATAACCAACTGCAGTTCAGATCCTCGAGGTTCAGCGTGCCCGAAAAGAAGTCCGAGAATGCCGCTAGAATGTCGCCTCTTAGAATGTTCCAGAAGCGTTGAAAGAAGATCATTGGGAAGCCATCGGGCCCAGGTGCCTTCTCCGGCCCGCAAGAGAAGATTGCGCTCTTCACTTCCTCCAACGCGAAGGGGGCGTGGAGACCAAGGAGAGAATGAGAAATATCAGGATAGAGAAGCCGCAGGTTCAGATCCCGGCTAGGCGCGGTGTCAGCGCCCAACAGAGACTTGAAGAAAGAGAACAGGTGATCAGCCACGGCCAGGTGAGTAGAGAAAATAGAGGACCCGTCCGACAATTGAGCTAAGAAATTCCTGCTTTTACGAGCACAAGCCTTCTGATGAAAGAAGCGGGTGTTGGCATCCCCAGCCCTCAGCCATTGGACTCTTGAGCGCTGCTTCCATTTAAGCTCCTCCTGCAGACTGAGCTCTTCAAATCTCCCTTTGAGCAGAGCACGCAAGGGGAATTCCACGTGGGTTAAAACTCTGGTTTCCTCTGCCTTGTCCAGCCACTCGACCCAGAGGAGGCAAAGCTTGGCCTGAAGTCTCGACTTAGAGAGGAGTCCAGAGCTCCAGGCACGAAGGGCGGATTGAACCGACGCAAATTTGGAAGACAGATTGGGCGGGTGCAGTGCGTCGATGGAGGTCGAGGACCAGGCCGAGCCGACAACATCGGAGATCGAAGTATAGCGGAGCCAAAAGGTCTCGAACCTGAAGAGCTGCGGAGAAGGAATAAAAGAGGCGGCGGAAAGCAACAGGGGGGAGTGGTCGGACCTTGGCCGCGGCAAAGCTCGAATGGTGGAACATGGGAAGGACCGATGCCAACTCTCGGAGACGAACGCTCGATCAAGGCGCTCGAGGATTGGGGAGCGTCTGCCATTGGACCAGGTGAACGACTTGTTGAGGAACGGGAGGTCGAGAAGGCCGAGATCATTAATAACACGACGGAATGCCAGCGTAGCGCCGAAGTTAGAAAGGGGACCATTCTTGTCGAGATAGGAGAGAAGCACATTGAAGTCCCCTAGTACAGCCCAAACGCCCAAGAAGCGGGCGCCAATATTTCGAAGCTCCGTGAAGAAGACGGTCTTCAGAGAGTCACAGGTGGGTCCGTAGATATTCGAAAGAGTGAACAGCCTCCCGTCGACTCTTCTTTTCAGAACCACATTGAGAGAGAAGATCCCAGCCCAATCCGTCACATGCTCGAACAAAGTGGGATTCCAAGCAGTTATAAGGCCGCCCTTCGTACCCACGGCGTTCAAAGAACGAAACTCACGGAGGTGGAAGCCGCAGAAAGAACTGAACAAGCCGGGGGAAATGACAGCTAATTTTGTCTCCTGAAAACAAACCACACAACACTTACAGGACCTGAGGAAAGATTTGACCGAGCAACGCTTGGTCGAGTCGTTGAGACCTCTAATGTTCCAAGACAGAAATTTGAAAGATCGATTTCTACCCATCCGAAAACAGAGAGTCCCAGCCCAGCTCACCGCGAGCAACCCCTGCCTACGCGCCCTCCGCGTGGGCCCCAGGTCGGCGGCCGACGGTACGCGGAGTGACGGGCAGCACAACGGAGGGTCCCGCAGAAGAGTCCAGAATCCCGCAAGCAGCTTTGATAAGGTGCGCTTCCTCCAAAGTTAGCGGGTTCCTCAAATCCGGTCTCGGCACGGAAGCGTCGAACGGCCCCGGGGGGGCAACGGAATCCAGAGGTTGCTTACCCGCAATGCCCCGCGACGGGGGGGGGCGGTCAATCCCGCCAGAGGGAGAGCTGCCGTGGGACCTGTGCCGGGGACAGAGGCGGTGACAGTGGCGGAAGTGGAAGTCGAGGAAGCGGCAGCGGTGCGGCGGGTCACCTTAGAGGAAGTGCACGTGGACTTCAGCTTCATGCATTTCACATCTTAAGCGCGGAGGAGGGGTGATTTGTTAGCCCCCGAGTGTTTGGCCGCCAAGCGTACACTGCGCCTTGTGGAAAGAGAGATCCCAAGAGCAAGACTAGGGTGAGGGGCGGACCGAGACTGGGACATCAGGCACTGACCCAGGGCCAAGGGGGAGGGGCCCTCCCAAGAAGAGGAATCAATGATGGGCCCCGAGACCACAGGAGTTATGCCCAAGTCACTGGGAGGTAGAAGGTCAGGCACCGGGGCCAGGGTGGAGAAGACGTGGCTCGAGGGGGCCTCCAAAGCTAGCAAACCCCCAGTGGGAGGGATGAGAACCGAGGTACCAGGGTTAGCCGACGGGTGATCACAAGGCACAGACGCTGCAGCAGAGTGCGCCTGCGAAGGCACGCCATCCTGAATGTCGGAGAGCAAAGGGGAAGCAGGTGGCAGCCTCGGGAACTCTCCCAACTCAAAGCTGAACCCGGCAGTAGCCGCCGGGCCACCGCGGGAGCTCCGGCGGGGGGAGAGCGGCCGCCTAGAGGCCGGGGTCCAATTCTTTGAGCCGGCCGCCGGGACGGAGTCAAAACCAGATTGTCTGAGGAATAGCTCCTGATCTGCAGAGTTGTTGAGTCCGAGGTGGTGATCCAGCGCTTCACCCAGCAGGATGGGTCGCGCCTCCTCACAAGAATCGATCGCAATGGGCACCCGAAAACATCTGTCTTCGACCATGAGATGGATGGCCTCCGGAATCGCTCGAGCATCCTGACAGCGGATTCGGACGCGAAAGGAGGAGACATCAAGTCTATCACTACTGCGCTGATCGACCTCCCAGAGTTCCCCGAAGCTGGAGACGGCCGCCTTCACTTCTTCTTCGTGCCAACAGAGGATCGGCCAATTGAGAAGCCGGATCCAGACCAAATGCCGCAGGCGACCCCTCGAACCCTCCCCGGCTTCCACCCAATCAGAGAGAGTGAAGGAAGAGTCGCCGAACGTGAGCGGGCTGCGCCCAATTGCAGACTCTCTAGCCACCCAACTGGGGAAGAAAATCGCCGACTTCTCTTCCGAAAACGCAGCCACCGAGTAATCAGAGCTCGAACCCCAAATAAGGCGGCGAGGCCCCTGGGAAGAACCTTAGAAAAGGCCTCCGGGGCTAGACCGGCAGTATTCACGCATGCCACACGTCCCAAGAGCGAAGTCTGGCCGGAGGGTTGCTGCCTGGCAGGGAGGAAGATCGCAGCGTGATGCGGCCGCCCCGCAAAGGCGCCGTCTCCCATAGGACTCGGAGGCGGCACAGCTCTGCAACGGGACGCCAGGTGAGCAGTGCTCATGCAGAGGAGGCAGCGCCGTGGCCCCCTGCAGCTCGCCGCCCGATGACCCTTCCGAAAGCACCTAAAGCACCTCCCAGCGAGGGACGGGCTCAGGAGAAATTTAGGAGGAGAGGGGGGGAGGAAGGAGTAGTTGTTTGAGGTGGCGGTGGCACACGGGGGACGGGAGCGGGCGGGAATGGGCAGAGGCGGGGTTGGGGTTAAAACCGCGTCTTTGAAGGTGAAGTTGGGGCGCACGAGGTTGGCCTGGGGTTCGGTCTGGTGTGGGGCATGAAGGTGGGGTTCGAGCGGGTTAATGGGAAAACAGAGTTGATCCTCTCCACTAAGTAAAGGGGGGCGGCGGGGAAGGGGGTGGGTGGTGGGTTGAGAGGGGACCAACGGAGTGAGGGTGGGACGCACCTGGGTGACCACGCGATTGGTCGGATGCAGGGGGTTGAGGTGGGGTTCGATCTGGTGGGTGGGCTTACGGTGGTGGTCCACTCCTCTGGCGTTAGGGGGGCGGCGGGGAAGGGGGTAGGTGGAGGGTTGAGAGGGGACCATCTTCCTTAACTGTCACTTTTTTTAAGGAATGGACCCTTGAAATGAGTTATTCTCTAAATGAAGAATTTCCAAGATAGTGCATTTGCCGATGGTATCTGGAATCTCACCAGAGAGCCTGTTATTTGAGAGATCAAGCTCCCTAACATTTATCAAGTTGCCCACTTCTCATGGTAATGAATTGTTCAAAAAATTATTCGACAAGTCAAGGAAGCTTGCGAGCGATGAAAATTTAAAAATTAATTTAAAATTTTAAAATTTAAAATTTAAAATTTAAAATTTTAAAATTCAAATTTCAAATGTAAAATTTTAAAATATAAAATTTTATAATATTAATTTTTAAGTTTTAAACATAAAATTTTATTATTTTAAAATAATAAATTTAATTTTAAAATTATAAATTTTAATTTTAATATAATAAATTTTAATTTTACAATTTAGAATTTTAAATTTCAAAATTTAAAATTTAAAATTTAAATTTAGATTTTATTTTTAAATTTTTTAGTTTCAAATTTAAAATTTCAAATTTAAATTTTAAAATTTTTAATTTTTAATTTTTAATTTGAAAATTTTAAATTTTAAATTTTTAATTTTTAATTTTTAATTTTAAATTTCAAATTTTTTAATTTTAAATTTTAAATTTTTAATTTTAAATTTTAAATTTCAAATTTTTTAATTTTAAATTTTAAAATTTAAATTTTAAAAATGGGGTAAGCGAAAGAGGGTAAGTGAGAAAGCGTACGCGAAAAACAGAGAATTTTTTTTGGCCGCCCAAAGCACTTATGTTTTTTTTCCCAAAAATCTTTCGAAACAACAAAATTAATCTGTTATATTTTTACGTTGTTGGGTTATTCAAACGGACCAACTAATAAAAAAAAAAAACTTTTTACAAAACAGAATAAAATGGCCTAAAACAGAGTTTTGAAGGTTTCCCAAGAATATAAATTTTACATTCAATCTATTCTAGAATAAGATAAATTTTACTGATCACTTAAAAATAACTAGTAAAAATAATTTATTCTTGGTTGAGTAAAATGTGCATCTTACACCTAGATATATAAAGATTTCCCTCAACTATATGAGAGCATAAATAGTCTCTTCAACTTTTTATTTTCTTTTCTTTTCTTTTTCTCATTGAGGCCACCTCACCATTTATCTTTGTTTAGAATTTTTGTACTTTGTAAAGTTAAAAAAATTTCAAATTAAATGACTTCATCAGTTATATCTATTAGCTCACCTAGTTTTATTTGATAAAAAATTATTAAAAGTTATCGAATTTGATGAAGATACCAATATATTTGATAAAATCCTTAATTTTTTAAACTAAAACCACTTAATTCTAAGCAATTAAAAGTTGAAGAGAGTCTCCATAATAAAAAATAAAAAAAATAAAAAAATAAAAAAATAAAAAAATAAAAAAAGGTTGAGGAGTCTCTTTCATGCCCCCTTATAGGTGAGGAGTATCCATACAATTTTTACCATCAAAAAAGAAATATTACCTTCAAAATAACCTACAAAAAAATAACACCTGATTCTTAGTCCGATAGTCCATTTAACAACCCTTTTTTTTTCTCAAATTATTTTTTAAAATTTATCGTACCTCAAAATTTTTGACGACTCAGGAATATAAGATTAAAAATTATAATCAAATTTTATGACACATCTTACAAAATATATATATATATACCTCGAACTCGCTCTCTTATATATATGTATCTTCTTTTCTTACTGAAGTTACTTGCATTGAATTAATTGTGCCCTCTCTAACATAATTCTTTCTTTGCTCTCTTACAAGTTGGGAGCTATCTCGTCGGTGCCGGCGCCTTCGGCGGCGGGGTCTCGCCGGCCAACGGTGGAGGGCCGTGGGGCGGCAGACCGGCGGCGACCGCAGAGGGACGGCGCTGCGGCTGGCCGGCGGGATCTCGGCGGCGGAATGGCATACACCATGACGGTGGTGCCTGGTTGCTCGTCCCGAAGCACACCCCCCCTTTCCAGGGAGACAAACCCTGGTTCGGACTCTGACGGCCGGCAGATTTTACCCCTTCCGTGCTCCGAGGTTGGTCGGGGGGGTTTACCGCTTTCTTGTCACTCGGGTCGTCAGGAGGGAGGAACTCGACTGTTGAACTTGCCACTTTTGGCCAAGACTTCTCAAGTGGGAGGACCAGAGTCCTACTCTTCGGAGATCGGGGTTATTGTGGACCACATTATCCAAGAGGCGGGCCTTCATGGTGTGGGCCAGTGCGAGTCGGGCCGCCCCCCTATCGCTTCTACCTCTACGGGCCTTGATTTTGAGGCGGCTTGGGGACCCTCTTCTGGGCCTAGAGGGGGGCCCAAGGAGGGCATTGCTTTCAAGACCCAGACATCGCTGCCACTTGAAGACTGTGGTAGTCCTGGCCCAGAGAGGAACACCTGCACAAGAAGAAGTCTGAGGCTCGCCAAGAAACACAAGGGCCTTCTCATTTCCCCTCTGCTTCGGGCCCAAGCTCTGACGAGCAGGAGAAACTCGGAGGGGAAGTCATCAAGTGGAGCTAGCGCTCCGATCGTCCTCGCCTTGGACGCGCCCCCGATAATTCTCGAGACTTCGCGGGCGGAGTCTACGCACGCGGCTCACATCGACTCTGCGAAGAGGAGGGACGACGAGTCGCCTGGCAACAAGGACCTGGGATCGCCGCTGACGACTGAAGAGATTATTAGAATCAAGGCTTGTTGTGGGATTTTGGAGGATGGGAGGGAGCATATCGCCAACCGGGACCCCCACCTCCCGGCAGGGACTTCGCCGGGGGAACCCTCGGGGGAGCGAGCGAGCGGACTCTAGTGGAGTAAGTTGGTTGTCCTGGCTGACGTAGTTTGTGTCTGTCCTTCTTTTAATGCCTCGCAACAGAACTTTCCGCTTTCTCTCTTGGAACGTGAGGGGACTTAATGGGAGGGACAAATGCACCCTTGTGCGTGCTTTTATTAGAAGAAGCAAGTGCGGAGTGGTTTGCCTTCAGGAATCTAAATTGGCGACCACCTCCGCTACCAAATTTCTCTCTTTCTGCGGCTTCCACCTCAGAGATTACCGGACACTTGACGCGGTGGGCACCAAGGGGGGCCTGGTGACGGCATGGAATCCGGCGCTCTTTGATTGCACCTTAGATTGGGTCGGGAGATTTTCGCTTAACACAGTGTTGAGAAGAAGGGTCGACGGAGCGACTTTTACGATTTCCAATATTTACGGACCCACTGTCCCTTCCCTCAAGAGGTGTTTCTTTCGCGAGCTTATTACGCTGGGTTCGAATTCCGTGGGGGCGTGGGGCCTACTGGGGGATTTTAACCTTTTGCTCTCGGTTGAGGATAGGAATGGCCCGTCGACACATGTCGCCGAAATGTTGGAATTCAGGAACGTCATCGACCAGCTTGGGCTCTTAGACCTTCCCATCGCCAACAAAGCTTACACCTGGACGAACGGGAGGCGCACCCCAACTTTAGAGCGCCTAGACAGGGCGTTCATCTCTCCAGCTTGGCAGGCTTTCTTTCCCAGATCGGTGCTTCGAGCACTCCCGAGACCGAGGTCAGATCATACTCCTATTGTGCTTTCGTCTTACTCATTTATTCCAGCACCGCATCTATTTAGGTTCGAGAACTATTGGTTACGCTACCCGACGATCGCGGATGTTATCGCCTTGGCATGGAATGAGGGACCCGCGGGAGGCGGGCAAGTGGGGGGTTTCGACTCGAAAATTAGGCGGGTTACCTCGGCTCTCAAAGAGTGGAGTGCTGGGCTGGCTTCTACCCTAAAGACGCAAGCTGAGAAGTGCTATTCCTGGATTAGTTGGATTGATAGGGCAGAAGAGGTCAGGGCGATTACGACGGGGGAGTTTTTGTTGAGAAACAGACTCAAAGAGAGAATCGGGGAAATTTCGCTTCAGCAAGAGATCAAATGGAAGCAAAGATCTAGGATTCAATGGTTGAGGGCGGGAGATGCAAACACCAAATTTTTTCACCAATGCGCGAACGGTCGCAGGAGCAAGAATTTTATAACCCGTTTGACCGATGGGCTCTCCTCTTACTCTAGTCACGCGGAAATGGCCGAACTTCTGTTCTCCTTCTTCTCCGCACAACTTGGCACGGAGGCTCACATCCTTTCGCGGTTACATCTACCCTCTCTTTTTGCATCTGAGTCTGCTGACCTCCGGAGTTTGCAAGTTCCCTTTTCGGAGCAGGAAATTAAACGCGCAGTTTTTTCTTGCGGGCCTGATAAGGCGCCGGGACCGGATGGGTTGTCACTTATCTTCTATCAGCGCTTCTGGGAGGTACTCAAGACTGATTTGGTGGAGGCCTTTCAGAAACTATACCATGGAGTTCTCGACCTGCGAGAGATCAACAAAGGTTGGATTTGTCTCATTCCGAAAAAGGCGGGAGCTGAGGACGTGCGGGAATTTCGACCTATTTGCTTGGTTAACGGCTTATCCAAAATTATTTCCAAGGTGCTAGCGACAAGGATGCAACTTTTCTTGGAGGATCTCATTAACCCTTTTCAAACTGCATTCGTCAAAGGTCGTTCGATCCTCGATAACTTCTACACGGCTCACATCCTGACGCATCATCTTTATTCCTCCTTCCATCAGGCTGCTTTATTCAAGATTGATTTTGAGAGGGCTTTTGATCACATTAATTGGTCTTTCTTGGTCGAGCTACTGCATACGAGAGGTTTTGGGGACAAATGGATCAATTGGATTCAAGCGATCCTACAATCTGCCACTAATGCGGTTTTACTCAACGGTATCCCGGGCGAATTCTTCCATTGTAAACGGGGGATTCGACAGGGTGATCCATTATCCCCTTTACTTTTCATCCTTTGTATCGACGTCCTGTTCAGGATGCTGCAAGCGGCGGTCTCTAACACACTGCTACAGCCGGTGGGTGCGGGTGGTGTCGCTATCCATACTCTTCAATTCGCCGACGACCTGCTCCTATTCTTCGACGGCAGCCTGAAATCGGCTGAGGTGATAAGGATTGTTATCGACGCGTTCTCGAAGGCCTCTGGATTAAAGATTAACTTTTCCAAGAGCCGCATCATCCCGGTGAATCTGGAGTCGGGGCAGGCCATCAGACTGGCTAACTTGTTCGGTTGTTCCGTTGAAGGGTTTCCGATTACTTATTTGTGCCTCCCTCTCTCACCAAGGCCGCTGAGAAAACGGGATTTCCTACCACTAATTGAGAAGGTCGGCAAACGCCTGGCGGGTTGGAAAGGCCGGCTTCTGTCTAGAGCGGGACGCCTAATTCTGGTAAACTCGGTACTCTCGAGCGTCCCATCTTTCTTCTGTTCAGCTTTCAAGATCCCGCCTTGGGCGATTAAAGAAATCGACAGAATGCGACGTGCATTCTTTTGGAAAGGCAAGGGTGCCATCAGCGGCTTTCACAGCTTGGTTAATTGGAAACAGGTTTGTCGTCCTAAGGCGATTGGCGGTCTCGGAATTCGAAACCTCGTCGCGGCTAATCGTGCGCTACTCATGAAGGGTCTATGGAAATTCTACAACGACAAAGAGCGACCTTGGGTTCGACTTTTACGTGGTAAGCACTACAGGCGAAAACTGCCTTGTGCGGGAGGGGCTACACCCAGGAAATGCGCGCCCGTGTGGAAGGGTATACTCACCACCTCGGGGCCATTTCACACCTCCGTTTCCTTCAGACTGGGAGACGGGGCGAATACCCCTTTTTGGCATGCTCACTGGACGGGGGACAAAAGGCTGCGAGAGAGCTTCCCGACATTGTTCGCGTTATCTTCGCTCAGGCATATTTCGGTGAAAAATTGGATGCTTAGATTCGCGGACAGGGCCAATTTTGGTTTGTGCGATCTGCTGGCGCACAACTCTGTGGGACAAAACGAAATTGTGACCCTTCGCAATGAGTTACGGAACATCACCTTGAAGGACGAAGCGGATGCTATGGTCTGGAGATGGAATAATAACGGAAATTTCAGCGCGTCGAGCGCATATAGAGCTCTGGTTAGCGACGGTCTCGACGAACGCCGGATACTTCATCTTTGGAACATCAAGGCACCCCTCCGCATCCTTATTTTCCTTTGGTTGGCGGCTAGGAATAGATTGCTGACAGCCGATCGACTGATCAAGCGAGGATGGCACGGACCTAATTTCTGCGCCGGCTGTTATGCCGATGAAGAGACTCTGGACCACCTTCTATTTAATTGCCTCTTCGCACGCTCGGTTTGGAGTCGGATCCTTCAAGGTAATCATTCTCGACTATCAACGCTGCTAAGTGGAATAGGGGACTTAGCGGACAAATGGAAGAGACTCAAACGGATGACAGCACAGAGCGAGCAGGATCACCTCGACACATGTGTCGCAGCTACATGCTGGGAATTGTGGATGGAGCGAAATAACAGGATCTTCGAAAATCAGACATCCAGTTCGGGAGAGTGCGCTAAGAGGATCTTCAACACTATGATACTATGGAAAAGGGCTCGGGCACAGGGAGGGTAGTTAATTGAGGAGATCATTTCTGCTCCACTTCGGTGTGTTGGGTTCTTTATGCTTTCTCATCTAATGAGTTTGGTCTCGCTACCTGGTTTCTTTCCGACGGCTGCGTCAACTAAGCGATTGGGCGTGGCATTTTTGGATCTCATGGTTTCTTCTTACTGTCGGGCATTGACTGCCGTTGGGAAAATTCGGATAACAGTGGAGTCAACTATAATTACATTCAAGACTTCGAGCTTCGCTCCATTATGTATCATGTCTGTATTATGCCTGTGGCACCTGAATTGCGGAGAGTTTCTTTGTTCACTGAGCAACTAGCTGATGGCACATCACTGGAGTTGGGCTTCGGTATGCTGAAATGGGACTAACTTTGAGCTGAAGTTTGGGTTATACTTGGTGGCTGCTGGATTTGATGCTATATGGTTTTTCATGTTGACTTATTCCAATTTTATGGAATGGTTGCTGTTGGATTTGAGGCCAAATAGATGCTGTGGACATCATTGTTCCTCGAGATGGTGGGGGATCCTTTTTTATGAGGCATTGGCAGGCGTGTCTGACGTGGTTGTGAACCTACAGGAGTGTGTTATCCTTTGCCTAATTGTTGTATGGGCTTATTGGTTGTAGAATTTGGGTTTCGGTTTAATTTTTGGTGTACTGGGTGTTCCTTTTACTAACACTGTTTTGCGACTTGCCCCCCTTTTTTTCTGTCAGTTTTGGGCAATAGGTCTACTTCACTGTAACCCAGGTTGTCTGGGGCACTTGGATTTTGTCTTTGTCCTGTATCTTTCAAATAGGGTATATCCCTGTTTAATCAAAAAAAAAAAAGAAAATAGAATAAATTGTGTTGGAATTGTTAATGTAATGTTTACTTTGGTAAAATCTAGTTAATTATGACTAGTGTACCATGATAAAAAAAAAATACAAATTAATTTATCTTATCATTTTGGATTCGACTAATATTTTGAACGATGTTATACGTATCTCTTAACTTTGTTAGCTCGTGATCAAATTTTTATTTAATTTATAATTTAGAGAAGAATATTTTGATCATGACTAGCTTAACCGAATGTTGTGCAGATATGACAAGAAGGTATAACTAATAAGAACTTATAGACACATGGAGTCTTTGACCGTCCCTAGCGCAAGTGGTGAAGAGTTTGATGGTTAATACCTGAGGTTCTGAGTTCGAAATCTTGCTTCATATTTTTAGCTAAGTTTATTTCAAAATAAACGAAATAAAAATCTAATAGGATGGGAAGTTTATTAAAAAAAGCTATTAGGGTAATCTAATAGGATAGGATGTTAATTAAAAAGGCTATTAGGGTTAGCTCCTTCACAAGCTCGAGTGAGATAGCATTTCGTATAGAAGCAAAGTGGCTTACAGTATCGTCAAGGGACTGATCGTTTTAACTATATATAGACCATTTTAAAATAGGTCCCTCAACTTCATTTTTCTTTATTTTGTTCGAGTTATTGCAGTTTATTGAATTGGGATTTTGTTAATATTAAGCTCTCTGGGAAATAAATTCTACTATTTCCTGACATTATGTACTGATTGAAGCTTCTCAAAATCGATAACTTTAGTATATATATATATATATATATATATATATATATATATATATATTGCTTGAATTTTTGTTTGAAAATAATTTAAGATATCTTGATCAAGGTTCATACCTTTGATCTTAAATTGATGAATCGTATAATTTATTTTTAGAGTGTTGTTAAAGTTCGTTTCGCAGCCACATGATGAACCATGAAATAATTTCTAAAGTCAGATTCACATCCAATACCCAAAATCATATTTATCATTGTCGATCCAGATGTCCTATCATCGAAAAAAAAAAAAAAAAAAACAACTCAATAGCATAAAGGACTGTGTTGTCTTAGAAGGATAGAAGCAGGTATATAAACCCTACTGTTGTCTTAGAAGGAATTTCAAGCCATTAATGTATACAGATGGAAAATTTGAAGTGCTCATCTCCTTTTGGTTAATATTTATCAAAACCATAAGGAATAGGCATTTTCATTACACAAGGGTTTTTTTTTATTTTTAATGCAAATAAGGAAAAGCAGAGGATGTTCAAACATACATTCATTTGCCTCTATATAGCGAGGACCATAGCATATATAGGGAGCGAAACTGCTTTTAGTTAAGAAGCTTCTCTCTTGCTGCACTCAGCTCCTTTGTGACTTTCGTCATGTCGCTTCGTTCGTACGGCGATTCGTTCGAGCATGAGAGACCGCAGGCGAACACCGAAACTATGCAATCTCGCACGGACTCTTCTCGATAAGCTATATCATTATCAGTTGAGTGCAGGTTTCTGTCTATGATGTCCATGACATGTTCAGGAGAAGCAGCTGCAGCAGCACGAACATATCCACGAAGGCTCAGTCCGTCTTTGAACTTGTCGTCGACGGGGCTCATTCCAATGAACATCTCCAGCAGAAGAATTCCATAGCTGTACACATCGCCGAGCCTAGATGGTTTACAGCCCATTCCATACTCTGCACAACATTAGTTAAGTGGAAACAAGCAATACAAGATTGTCAGGTGTATTCATTTGGATTTGGATTTGGTTCCCACTGTTTCCATGCCATAGTTACAACAACAAAATTTGATCTTCAAGGTTATAAACCAACTCTAAAATAGAATTAGATATGTAGAACTAAAGTTCTAGTTCCCGTGTGTTTAAAATTCATAATCAGTAGCATGCTATCTTCTCTCAAACAAAAAAAAAAAAAAAAAAAAGAAAGAAAGAAAAAGAAAGAAGTCATAATCAGTCAACTTTTAGTAGTAAGCATTGATCAAGTAATCATACTATATTTTCGTGGCTAATATGTAGTGTCCTTCCTACAATATTTTTTTTCCCCTTTTCTACTAACTTTTACGTGAAATTTTCGTGGCTAATATGTAGTGTCCTTCCTACAATATATTTTTTCCCCTTTTCTACTAACTTTTACCTGAAATTTCTCATTTTGTTTATTAAACTTATGCTATTCAATTGTCTTTGCTTCAAAAGATAGTGAGCAGCCAAAAAATATTAGATATGGTATAGTTAGGAATCAGATAAAAATGTGTTATTTTTTTTCTAAAATGTTGTAAAGCACCAAATAAGTTAACATTTTATTGCATTATTCTCACCTGGAGGAACATAACCAATAGATCCTTTGATTCCCATGGTAGATGAACACTCAGATGATTCGTCAGGCTTTTGCTGCAGGAACTTTGCTAACCCGAAATCACCCACGTGCGCTGTCATTTCATTGTCGAGAAGGACGTTGCTAGGCTTAAGATCACAATGAACAATTGGCACGGACCCACGGTGATGAAGATACTCTAACGCCGAGGCTACCTCGACGGCTATGTTCAACCTCTGGATTAGACTTAGGCTTCTGAATGGTCTATTCTCGCTTGCATTTGGATGTAGCCACTCTTCTAAGCTCCCATTAGGCATGTACTCAAAAACCAAGGCCTTGAAATCATTACCGAGGTGATCCAAGCTAGAGCACGACGTAAGAATTTTGACGAGATTTCGATGTCGAATGCTTCTCAGGGCCTCACATTCAGACATAAAACTCTTGAAAGCCCCATGCTGTTGAAGGTTAAGCACTTTCACTGCGACGATATTGGCATTTTCGTAGGTCAGTATGGCTTTATAAACCGACCCAAAACTGCCCATGCCGATCAGACTATCTGAGGAGAACCCATCTGTAGCCCTGAAGAGCTCACCGTAAGATACTTTCATGTGTCGGTTTCTTAAGGAAAACCTTGACATCGGTTTTCTTCGGGAGTTTTTAATCAAGTGATGCATCCCAAGCAAGCACATGATTATTATTAAACACAAAATTGCTCCACCTATGGGAATGAGTATTACCTTGAGTTTATTATCGGCGTGATGTTGTGCTGCATCTGATGTGCATTTTGGCAAGTGTAATTCTGGAATTCCACCGCAGAGTTTATTATTTCCGATAAGCGAGACTTTGCTCGCATTCTTAAAGACCCCTTCCATCGGCACTCGCCCCTCAAAACTATTGAAGGAGAGATTCAAGTACTGTATATTTGGGAGCTCATCAAGGAATGCTGGTATTTGGCCCGAGTAGAAGTTTTTTGAGAGATCAAGCTCCTTGAGCCCTCTTAATTCGCTCAAGGAAGAAGGAATGGACCCTTGAAATAAGTTATTCTCTAAATAAAGAATTTCCAAGATAGCGCATTTGCCGATGGTGTCTGGAATCTCACCAGAGAGCCTGTTATTTGAGAGATCAAGCTCCCCGATATTTATCAAGTTGCCCACTTCTGATGGTAATGAATCGTTCAGTAAATTATGCGACAAGTCAAGAAAGATTGCGAGCGACGAAAGGCTCAAAACTTCTTTCGGAATGCTACCGCTTAGCCTATTATTTGATAGATTTAACAACTCCAGCGTTAACATGTTGCGTAATGTCGGGGGAATGACTCCTTCAAATTCATTGCTGCCGAGATAGAGCTCGTCCATTCGTGTTAGGTTGCCCAACGTGCGCGGAATTTCTCCCGAAAGCATGTTGTTCGACAGATCTAAATACTGTAATTGCCAAAGATGACTGATTTCTACAGGAATGGTGCCTCGAAGATCGTTAACACTCATATCAAGAGAATTCAGATTGATGAAATTCTCAATCTCAATAGGTATAATTCCTGATATTTGGTTGTCAGCGAGTCCCAAAGTATTAAGACTAGTGGAAAGATTGAATATTGATTTGGGCAGCATGCCTTGAAGTAGATTTCCTCCTAGATCCAACACTTGGAGATTGGTGCAGTTGGTCAGTGCTGTAATGAAGCTCCAATCACTAGGCTTACTGGCTTCGAGTTGATTACTGTCCAATTGGAGAAACGAGAGACTCTGTAAGGCTCCAAGGCTCGGCGGTATTGTGCCATGGAAGGCATTGATCGATAAGTCAAGTTTTTTGAGCTCAGAAGCGTTGGATAAGGACGCTGGAATTCGCCCCCCGAGCTGATTCTCATACATAAGAAGGATATGAAGGTTCGGAAGAGCATTTCCGATATCGGAGGGTAGAGTTCCCTCGAGTTGGTTCATAGGGAGATCTAAGCGCTTCAGGGATGAAAGATTGTAAAGGGATGACGGTATTTCTCCTGTTAAGTTGTTCATCCCGAGAGCGAGATATTCGAGAGATGAAAGTCGTCCGAGAGAGATCGGGATTGACCCGGAGAGATAATTATAAGTGCAGTCCAGGTAAGAGAGGTATGGAAGTTCTGCAAAGTGAGGAATTTCACCATGAAGGTTGTTTCCTTGTAGCAAAAGATAGTTCAAAGAGGAGAGATTCACGAGTGTTGACGGAATGGTTCCTGTGATACTAGTGTATTGGATTTCAAGTGCCTTCAAGGAGAGAAGGCTACCAAAGGAGGGAGGAATGGCTCCAGACAGGTTATTCTTGCTGAGAGAAAGAATTAAAAGGGAAGAGAGATTCCCAAGTGAATCTGGGATTGACCCAGTAAAGCTATTGAAACGGATATAAAGATATTGAAGTCGAACGAGATTGCCCAAAGTGGCAGGGATGGCCCCTGTAAGATTATTGTAGCTTAGTTCTAACGTAGTTAGCTTTGGGAGGTAGCCAAGCTCTGGTGGAATTTCCTCCATGAGAAAGTTATTCCATAGATCAATAACCTGAAGCTTAGAGCAATTACCGAGTGCAGACGGGATTGTTCCGCCAAGAGAATTCGCACTCAGGTTGAGATATCGCAGCCGGCGCAGGCTTCCTAGCTCCTCCGGGATGCTCCCGTCTAGCTTGTTGCCGGACAGGTCGATCCTGTGGAGGAATGTGAGGTTGGCTATGGATGGCGATATGAAACCGGCAAGGCGGAGAGACTGCAGGTCGAGGGCCGTGACCCGGTCGGGATGGCGGCGGCCGCAGGACACACCGCGCCACTTGCAGTAATGGACAGAACCATTCTTCCACGAGGAGAGCGCTCCGAACGGATCGTCGTCGACATGGGACTTGAAGGAGAGGAGGGCGGCACGGTCGGACACAGTTCGTTTGATTCCGGTGGCTGCGCTCCGGGCGGTGGAGAACACATATAGTAGAATGATCAGAAAAAATAGCAAAGGGAAGCCTTCCATTCTACGAACTATAAGACAAGAGAAAGCTGAAGGCTGAAGCTATAGCAATCCTGGGCCCGCTCTTCATTGGCATTTGATCTTGTCAACTGGATATATATAATAAATTAACTTTGTTGTGTTTGATTGGATTTAAAATATACTGAATAATTATTTTTTTGTGTACAAAATTATTTTTGTGTATTTATTTAGTTTTAAAAATTTTTTAAAAAATTATTCTTACATATTTAAGAAAAGTAAATTATTTTTACTTTTTCGCCGAAAAATAACAACTCATGATATGAAAAATTTTCTTCATTCAACTTTTTTTTTTTTTTTTTTTTTTTTTACTAAATCAAACAAATATAATTTTTTTTTTCAACCAAATAATTATGGGTGAACAACTACTTTTTATTTTTCTCAAACACAATAAAATATATAAAAAAAATTCCATCAAATTTTTTTTTTATAAAAAATTATTTTTTACTTTACATACAACTAAACACGTCCTTACTCAAAAAGTCTATAGCTGTAGTACAGTATCATGGTATGAGATTTTTAGATCAAAACTTAATAATTGAAACCCGAGATTCCAAACTAGAAATTTAATGGTTTTATATCTTTAACTAAATATATAGCTAACGACAATTACTTGTAACTATACATTTGTTTATTGTAAAATTATAAACGAAATAAGGAAAAATTGAACAAAGTGAGTAACTAAAAGCACCTAATTGCTGTGTGTTCGTGTGTACCGCATCGTTATTTCAGTACAATCATCTTATTTAATTTGTGATAAAAAATTGGGTAAAAATCATCTTATTTAATTTGTGATAAAGAAATTGGTGGAAATTTGTGGACAAGCCGTGGCAAGTTGATGTCACAGGAGACGGCGGGAGTAAATGTGGAGACTAGTTGAAGGAAAATGGTATCCATACAGTCTCTTTAACGTGTATGATATATGCATCTCACTAATTTAATAAATAATATTTATTATTTATTAAATAATATGATTAGTAAAATAATTATTTTCACTAGCAGATGTATAAAATATATATCATAGTGAATATATAAGAAATATATCATACACCAAAAAAAGAAAGAAAGTAATGTTGCTCAAACAAAAAAATATATATATATATTATTTGTATATTTTATTTGGGGTATACATTTTACGTTTCATTCATTCTGTAATAGACTAAATTTTATTAGTCATTTCGAAATGACTAATAAAATTTACCTTCATTCCAGAATTAAGAGAATGTACACATAAACCCCATTTGGGGTGCATGAATAGTATTGCTAAAAAAAAAAATTACGGATAACTTGCGGATGGGTTATTGTACCCGCAGATTATATGAATATGAATAAAATTTATTCGTAAATTTTTGGATAGACAGCATCTTTACTCATATCCACCTAGGAGCTGCTCGGCGGGTTTGTTGGTTACCCATAAATTTATTCGTGAGATTTTTACAAATTGTCAAAAATTTAATAATCAATATTGAAATTCCGAAACAGAAGCTAAGCTTAGTTATTTTATATTTTTAATTAAACATATAGCCTAAAGACACGTACTTGTAACTAAAATATAAACAAAATAAAAAGCTATATGTGCCCTATTATCATAGTTGTACATAAACAAAATAACGAAAAAATGAACAAAGTGAGTACTTAAAAGCACCTGCTAGCTGTGTATTCGTATACCGCGTCGTTATTTCAATACAACCATCTTATTTAATTTGTGATAAAGAATTTGATAGAAATCATCTTATTTAATTAATTTGTGATAAAGAAATTGGTGAAAATTTGTAGACAAGTAGTGAGAGTTGATGTTAATAGAGGCGACCGGAATAAATGAGGAGACTAGTAGAAAGAAAACGTTATCCACACATTCATATACACTTTGATCTATTTAATAGATAAAATTTATTTATTTATTAAATAATGTGATTAGTAAAATAGTCTCATACATTTGTATATATTTTACATATTTAACAGACAAAAATTAATTATTTATCAAATAATATGGCTAGTAAAATTGCTCAAACAAAAAAAAGTATTGGAAACCCCCTCAACTATAAGCCTTTTAGAAATAAGCCGCTTAAGTTTTATAAAGAAAAATATTAGATGTATTATCCATCACTTCAAAATAATGAGTGAAAATATTTTCACTCCGGAATGGATGGAATGTAAGATGTACATTCATTTTTGGATGTACATGTAGCATTGCTTTTTTTTTAAAATAAAAAATTTTCTCGCTGCCCTTCTATGGGCATGTATTGATGCAGATGCCCTTACAAAAATAGTAATATTCCTTTAAAAAAAATCAATAGTAAAAGGGGTCGGGTCTCAATCTAAATAAAAAAAAAAAAAATTAAGCAATGCTATTTGTACAATTTAAAAAAGTGTACATTCTATCTCTTACTCATTTAATAAGTAAAATATTTTTATTAGTCACATTAAGTGACTAGTAATGTGACACCCTAACTTTCCAAAGGGTCATTGATTCTAGAACTATTCTAGTTCTAACACACTTAACTCTCTTAATTTTTTTGGCCTTAGTACAATCCAAAATACTATAGTCGAATTAAGATGTTTAATTATAATTATGCCTTATATATAGGATTAATTTAAATTTTATGGGTGTTACAACTAAATTAATGTATGACTAGTGAAAATATTTTATCTATTAGATGGATGAAACGTTGATGAAATGTAGGATGTACACTTTTTTGAAGTATGCACCAATTTTTTTTTTTTTCAAAATATGACTAGTAAAAATATCTCATTTATTGGATGAGGGATCTTTAGTAAAATTTTCATATAATTTTCTTCTACATAAACGAATAAAAGAACTCTCTTGTATATAGTTGGCCTTAGAATTTCATACTAAGTGAGTATTTCACATTAATTGAGTATGCTCAAAATGAAAAACAGATACTATACTATTTTATTTGTTTCTACACACATATTGGCACAAACAATTTTCCCTTATTGTTAATATAGTTCTTCATGCCGTATCTTTGTGTTTATTTGGTCTGACTTGCACTGGATTCTTACTTTTGCATGTGATGCTTTGTTTGAATGTAAATGGGTCTTTTTCTTGGTCAATATTCTCCTTCTGTCATACTATTTATGATCTTGCCGAAGTTTGTGCTTAAAATCTGAAATTTGTATATGCACCCTTCTAAATAGGGTTGGAGCTTTCTGTTGAAAAGTGTGTTCAGCATAGATTTGGCAATGATGGGTTATATTAGGATTCATTAATAAACTTGAGCTAGAAATTAGAAATTTGAAGCTATTAATGTATACAGATGCAACATTTGAAGTGCTTATCTCCTTTTGGTTATATTCATCAAAACCGTAAGGACTAGGCATTTTCATTACACAAGTTTCTTTTTTTTATTTTATTTTAATGCAAATAAGGAAAAGCAGAGGATGTTCAAATATACATTCATTTGCCTCTAGTGAGAACCGTAGCATAGGGAGCAAAACTGCTTTTAGTTAAGAAGCCTCTTTCTTGCTGCACTCAGATCCTTTGCGACTTTCGTCATGTCGCATCGTTCGTACGGCGATTCGTTCGAGCACGAGAGACCGCAGTCGAACACCGAAACTATGCAATCTCGCACGCACTCTTCTCGATAAGTTATATCGTTATCAGCTGAGTGTAGGTTTCTGTCTATGATGTCCATGACATGCTCAGGAGAAGCAGCTGCAGCAGCACAAACATATCCACGAAGGCTCAGTCCGTCTTTGAACTTGTCGTCGACGGGGCTCATTCCAGTGAACATCTCCAGCAGAAGAATTCCGTAGCTGTACACATCGCCGAGCCTAGATGGTTTACAGCCCATTCCGTACTCTGCACAACATTAGTTAATTGGAAATAGAATACAAGATTGTCAGGTGAATTCATTTGGATTCGGATTTGGATTTGGATTTGGTTCCCACTATTTCCAAGCCATAGTTACAACAACAAAATTTGATCTTCTAGGTTATAAACTAACTCTAAAATAGAATTAGATATGCAGAAATAAAGTTCCACCTCCTGTGTGTTTAAAGTCGTAATCAGTCAGCTTTTAGTAGTGAGCATCAAGCAGTCATACTATCTTTTCGTGGCTAATAAGTAGTATCCTTTTTATTTCCTACAATATTTTTTCCCCTTTTCTATTAAATTTTACACTAAATTTCTCATTTTATTTATTAAACTCATGCTATTCAATTGTTTTTGCTTCAAAAGATAGTGAGCAGCAAAAAAATATTAGATATAGTATAGTTAGGAATCAGATAAAAATGTGTTACTTTTCTTCATAAATGTTGTAAAGCACCAAATAAATAAACATTTTGTTGCATATTTCTCACCTGGAGGAACATAACCAATAGATCCTTTGATTCCCACAGTGCTGGTAGATGAACACTCAGATGATCCGTCAGGCCTTTGCAGCAGAAACTTTGCTAACCCGAAATCGCCCACATGCGCCATCAATTCGTTGTCAAGAAGGACGTTGCTGGGCTTAAGATCACAGTGAACAATCTGCACGGACCCATGGTGATGAAGATACTCTAACGCTGAGGCTACGTCGACGGCTATGTTCAACCTCTGGATTAGACTTAGGCTTCTGAATGGCCTATTCTCGCGTGCTTTTGGATGTAGCCACTCTTCTAAGCTCCCATTAGGCATGTACTCAAAAACCAAGGCCTTGAAATCATTACCGCGGTGATCCAAACTAGAGCACGACGTAAGAATTTTGACGAGATTTCGATGTCGAATGCTTCTCAGGGCCTCACATTCAGACATAAAACTCTTGAAAGCCCCATGCTGTTGAAGGTTAAGCACTTTCACTGCGACGATATTGGCATTTTCGTAGGTCATGGTGGCTTTATAAACCGACCCAAAACTGCCCGTGCCGATCAGACTATCTGAGGAGAACCCATCTGTAGCCCTGAAGAGCTCACCGTAAGATACTTTCATGTGTCGGTTTCTTAAGGAAAACCTCGACAGCGGCTTTCTTCGGGAGTTTTTAATCAAGTGATGCATCCCAAGCAAGCACATGATTATTATTAAACACAAAATTGCTCCACCTATGGGAATGAGTATTACCTTGAGTTTATTATCGGCGTGATGTTGTGATGCATTTGAAGTGCATTTCGGCAAGTGTAATTCTGGAATTCCACCGCAGAGTTTAGTGTTTCCGATAAGTGAGACTTCGCTCACATTCTTAAAGACCCCTTCTATCGGCACTCGACCCTCAAAACTGTTGAAGGAGATATTCAAGTATTGTAGATCTGGGAGCTCGTCAAGGAATGCCGGAATTTGGCCCGAGTAAAAGTTTTTTGAGAGATCAAGTTCCTTGAGTCCTCTTAAATTGCTCAAGGAAGAAGGAATGGACCCTTGAAATGAGTTATTCTCTAAATGAAGAATTTCCAAGATAGTGCATTTTCCGATGGTATCTGGAATCTCACTAGAGAGCCTGTTATTTGAGAGATCAAGCTCCCTGACATTTATCAAGTTGCCCACTTCTGATGGTAATGAATCGTTCAGTAAATTATGCGACAAGTCAAGGAAGATTGCGAGCGATGAAAGGCTCAAAACTTCTTTCGGAATGCTACCGCTTAGCCTATTATTTGATAGATTTAACAACTCTAGCATTAACATGTTGCTTAATGTCGGCGGAATGGCTCCTTCAAATTCGTTGCTGCCTAGATAGAGCTTGTCCATTCGGGTTAGGTTGCCCAAAGTGCGAGGAATTTCTCCCGAAAGCATGTTGGTCGAGAGATCTATATACTGTAATTGCCAAAGATGACTGATTTCTACAGGAATGGTGCCACGAAGATCGTTAACACTCATATCAAGAGAAGTCAGGTTGATAAAATTCTCAATCTCAATAGGTATAATTCCTGATATTTGGTTGTTACTTAGTCCCAAATGATAAAGACTAGTGGAAAGATTGGCTATTGATTTGGGCAGCATGCCTTGAAGTAGATTGCCTCCTAGATCCAACACTTGGAGATTGGTGCAGTTGGTCAGTGCTGTAATGAAGCTCCAATCACTAGGCTTCCTGGCTTCGAGTTGATTACTGTCCAATTCGAGCCACGAGAGACTCTGCAAGGCTCCGAGGCTCGGCGGTATCGTGCCGTGGAATGCATTGACCGATAAAACAAGTTGGTTGAGCTCAGAAGCATTGGACAAGGATGCTGGAATTCGACCCCCGAGCTGATTTTCATACATAAGAAGGATCTGAAGGTTCGGAAGAGCATTTCCGATATCGGAGGGTAGAGTTTTCTCGAGTTGGTTCATTTGGAGTGATAAGACCTTCAGGGATGAAAGATTGTAAAGGGATGACGGTATTTCTCCTGTTAAGTAGTTCATCCCGAGAAAGAGATATTCGAGAGATGAAAGTCGTCCGAGCGAGATTGGGATCTCCCCGGAGAGATAATTAGAAGAGCAGTCCAAGAAAGAGAGGAATGGAAGTTGTGCAAAGTGAGGAATTTCACCATGAAGGTTGTTTCCTCGTAGCAAAATCTGGTTCAAAGATGAGAGATTCACGAGAGTTGACGGAATGGTTCCTGTGATACTAGTGAATTTGATTTCAAGTCCCTTCAAGGAGAGAAGGCTACCAAAGGAGGGAGGAATGGCTCCAGACAGGTTATTCTTGCTGAGAGAAAGCATGAAAAGGGAAGAGAGATTCCCAAGTGAATCTGGGATTGACCCAGTAAAGCTATTGAAACGGAGATAAAGATATTGAAGTCGAACGAGATTGCCCAAAGTGGCAGGGATGGCCCCTGTAAGATTATTGTAGCTTAATACTAACGCAGTTAGCTTTTGGAGATAGCCAAGCTCTGGTGGAATTTCCTCTATGAGAAAGTTATTCATTAGATCAATAACCTGAAGCTCTTGACACTCTGTTAGATTGGAAGGGATCGTTCCTCGTAGCATGTTTCCATTCAGGATAAGCTTTTGAAGGCCGGAAAGACGCGATAGAGTTGGCGGGATCTCGCCGTCGAGCTTATTATCTTTCAAGTTGAGTATTTGAAGATTAGAGCAATTACCGAGTGCAGACGGGATTGTTCCGCCAAGAGAATTCGCACTCAGGTTGAGATATCGCAGCCGGCGCAGGCTTCCTAGCTTCTCCGGGATGCTCCCGTCTAGCTTGTTGTCGGACAGGTCGATCCTGTGGAGGAATGTGAGATTGGCTATGGATGGCGATATGAAACCGGCTAGGCTGAGAGACTTGAGGTCGAGGGCCGTGACCCGGTCGGGATGGCGGCGGCCGCAGGACACACCGCGCCACTTGCAGTAATGGACAGAACCGTTGTTCCACGAGGAGAGCGCTCCGAACGAATCGTCGTCGACATGGGACTTGAAGGAGAGGAGGGCGGCGCGGTCGGACGCAGTTCGTTCGATTCCGGCGGCGGCGCTCCGGGCGGTGGAGATGACAAATAGTAGAATGAGGAGAAAAAGTAGCAGAGGGAAGCCTTCCATTCTATGAACTAATAAGACGAGAGAAAGCTGAAGCTATAGCAATCCTGCAGCAGCCCGCTCTTTCGTTGCTATTTGATCTTGGCAACTGGATATATTTAATAAATGAGTAGTGCTAGGTGTACACCCCAAATGGGGTGTACATCCTACACCCACCCATCCTAGGATGGGTATCCATTCACTCGTCACTCGATGTGACGAGTGAAATTCACCCACCCCTAGGATGGGGTGGGTGTAAGATGTACACCCCATTTGGGGGTGTACATCTAGCATTTTCCTTAATAAATTAATTTCCACGCTTAGTCAGGAAGCTTGTAGTTGTATTAAGGTGCTAATAAAATGGTGCGAGATTTTTATAAATTAATATTCAAAATTTTAAATTTTAAATTTAATTATTTTATATTTTTAACTAAACTGATAGATAGGTAAAGATATCTGTTTATAATTAGATATTCACTTATTGTAAAACATGAACGAAGTAGGTATCTAAAAATACTTAATTGTAATTATATATTCGCGCACATAAAAAAAAAAAAAAAAAAAAAAAAAACGAAATGGGTGGCTAAAAGCACCTATTAACTTTATATTCGTGCACTGCATTGTAATTTCAATGCAACCATCTAATTTTTTTTGATAAAAAATTTAGTGAAAATTAGTGGACAATTAGTGGCGTCGACGTTATTAGAGATGACGGGATCAGTAAACGCGAAGACTAGTCTATGAAACAGAAAGAATTATTGGAGCCTATTTTTTTTATAAAAAAGAATACTTTGAGTCATAATCCTCCTACACTAATTCAAAAGAGATATTTTTCCTACAAATCTTATTATTCTTTAAAAAAAAATAAAAAAGATGGGATAAACTCTAAGAACCATATAAAAAACTATATATAAAAAATTATATAATTTTTTTTTTATAATGAGAATTTAGAAATATAATTTATAAAATTTACTTTCATATTCAATATGCGAAATATTTTTTCTCCGTCATTATATCCTTTCCTTCTCAATCGAGAATTTAGTTTATTGGTCAATTATATACATTAATTTATTTTTAAAAATTAATATTATAAAATTATAAATTCAAACTTAATATAAACAATAATCTTTTCACTATATAATGTATATAGAAAAGAAATAAAAACTCCGGATGAAAGGGAAGGGTGGACTCACTTTTTTTTTTTTCGACCCAATTCTTCTCTCCCTTCTTCTCTCTCTAGTTCTCCATCAAACTCTCTTATTTTTTTTACTATACAGCTTATTTTTAAATTATAAATATTATAAAATCAAAATTTATATTTAATACATATAATTTAAAATATATAAAAGCTATGTGTAAAAAAATTATATAATTTAAACTTTTATAATAAGATTTTAAAAATATAGTGCATAAAGACGAAATAATTTTTCTTCACCATTCTATTTTTTCAGTCTATTAATGTATTAAATACACTAACATGTTTTGAAAAAATTAATATTATAAAATTATAAAATCTAATTTGATAGATCCAATTCATATATATAAAAAATTCAGTTGAAATTCAATTGGTCCTTTCACGGTAATTTGGACGAAGGGGCTCGGGTGGGGCTCACTCTTTTTTTTTTTTTCATTACAATTCTCTCTCTCTCTCTCTCTCTACTGATTCAGTTTTTTTTTCCAACCCATTTTTCTTTTTTCTCTCTGCATCGATCGCTCTCTCATTTTTATGATACAAGCTATTTTTAAATAATAAATATTATAAATTTAAAATTTTGATTTAGTAGATGAAATCTAAATCATATAAAAAGGTATGTGTAAAAATTACATCATTCAAATTTTTATAATAAAATTTTAAAAATATAATGTATAAAATTTATCTATACACCCAATATACGAAATATTTTTTATTCATTATTTAATTTTTTATCTATTAGGGCATTACTAATTTATTTTTAAAAAATTAGTACTTCAAATTCATTATGATCCTCTCATGTCAATTTGGATGAAAAGGATTCGATAAGACTTTTTTTTTCTTTTCATCTCAATTCTCTTAGCTCTCCCTCTACCATTCTCCACGTTGATTTCGGCGTAGCGGGTACGGTGGGGTGCATTGAGGTGGGCCCACTTTTTTTTTCCAACCCAATTCTTTTCGCCCCTTTCTCTTTCTCAACCCAATTCTCTTCTCTTCTCTCTCTCTCTTTATTTCTCCCTTATTGCTGTCTTATTTTTACGGTACAAATTATTTTTAAGTAATAAATATTATAAAATTAAAATTTATATTTAGTATATAAAATCTAAACCATATAAAAAGTCATGTGTAAAAATTACATAATTTAGATATTTATAATGAGATTTTAAAAATATAGTATATAATTTTTTTTTTACACACGATATACGAAATATTTTTTTTTCACCATTTTATTTTTCAGTCTAATTAGCATATTACATACGCTAACTTATTTTTAAAAATTTAATATTATAAAATTATAAAATCTAACTTGATAAATACGATCTACACTATATAATGTATATAAAAACTTCAATTGAAATCCAATGTGGTTCTCCTATGTTAATTTGGACGAAGGGGGTTCAAGGTAGGGCTCACTTTTTTTTTCCATCCCAATTCTCCTCTCTTCCTCTCTCCCATAGTTAGTTAATTTATAAATTATTCACGAATTAGTGAGAATTTGAATTAAACATGTTGTTTTCGACTTTTTTCAAAAATTCAAAATAATTCACAAATTTTTGAATCAAAATATTATTCGCAAATTATTCGGGAATTTCGAATTTTTGGATTAAATATTCGTTCACTTTCAAAGAAAAAAAAAATGCCATCAGATACCCACCCCACCCTTCTCTTCTCTGTTCGCACATCCTCTCACGACCGCCTCCTCCCACCACCCCGGCAGCCCACTCCACCCCACTTCCCTTCTCTTCTCTTCTCTGCTCTCACGCCCCCTCACGACCGCCTCCTCCCATCCCGGCCGGGCGGCGTGCGCTCGGCATCGGAACCCTCCGGGCCGCGTACCACTCGTCATCTTCCTCGCCGCCACCGGTTTGTGAGTTGTGGTTTTGTAAATTTGTGTATTAATTTTTTTTTTTTTTTGATTAAACAGGGATATACCCAATTTGACAAAAGGACCAAGATAAGGGGGGGGAGGGGGGGGGGAGAAGAGGAAGACTGTTAAAACACTGGACTACTCACAAAAGTGTAAAGAAGCACAAACAACAAACAACACCCTAGGATAAAACAAAGACCAACTACGACCCGCGGACCCTCGAATTGTTGTCCCAAAAAAAAACAGCCGCTAACACCCTACTCTCTAGCTCTGCTAGAGAAGAATGACGATTATTGAAAAGTCTCGCATTCTGTTCCTTCCAAAGCTCCCAACAAGCCGCCGCGAAACAGAGATCGAAGAAATCCCTTGAGTACCCAGAAAATAAAGATCTAAGAGTACTCCAACCAGATGGCAAATCCCTCAAAGGGTAGTGTCCGCACTCCCCGAAGATCAGCAGCCGCACCAATAACTGTTCCCAAAGTGCTTTTGCGTAGAACCAAGAAAACATGAGATGTTCCTGACTTTCTTCATTCCTGGAGCAAAGCACACAGATAGATGGGCCAATCCACCCACGCCGAGCAAGCGTATCGGCAGTAAGTACCCTGTTCCTTGCCGCTAACCAGAGAAACAGCTTAACCCGAAGGGGTGCCTTGACTCTCCACAAAAAAAGAATTTTGCATTCCTTAACTCCGCTGAAGACCAAAAAGAAATAAGCATTCCGGGTGGAGAAGATACCATTTTTGTTCTAGCGCCACACCAGCGAGTCGAAAGAGTTGGACAGCGTGCAATTGTGAACTAAAGCTCGGAGATGCTGAAGCTCTACATGCTCCGCGAAGGTTAAAGGTTGTATGAAGGCCGAGTCCCAACAATGAGTATACCTTCGTAGCGAACTACCAACCGATAAGTGCTTGACTATCGCCGCCGCAAACAAGTTAGGGAGGAGATTCATTAGAGCAGATTCCCCCAGCCATCTAGCAGTCCTAAAAGGTGCTGGCCGGCCGTCGCCCAAAGTAAAACAGACCGAAGTAAAGAAAGGTTGCGCCAGCCTGAGCATGTCTTTCCAAATAGAAGAGCAACCGGCTGGAAACCCGCAGGAAGTCGCTGGGGGTCTAAATCTGTAGTGCTTGGACCTGATAACCTGCACCCAAGGGGTCGTCGGTGAGTTGAAGAAATTCCACAGACCCTTCATCAGGAGGGACGAGTTTGTCGTGTGCAACTGTCGAACGCCGATCCCTCCTAACCGCTTAGGTCGACAAACAATTCCCCACTTTACCAAACAGTGGAAGCCATTACTTAGTTTCTTTCCCCTCCAAAAAAAACCCCCTCCGGATTTTTTCTATAGCCGCAGTCACCCAGGCAGGCAGTCGAAACGCTGAGCAGAAATAGGTGGGGATGCCCGAAAGAACCGTGTTATGAAGGACAAGCCAACCGCCCTGAGAGAGCGTACTACTTTTCCACCCGGTCAACCGACAGTCGAGCTTCTCGATTAAGGGTAAGTAATCCACTTTGCGCAACTTCCTCGGAGAGAGGGAAAGACCAAGATAAATAAGAGGGAAATCATGCAAAGGGCAATTGAAGAAATTACCCAAGCTAGAAGCCTGCCCAGTCGATAGGTTGATGGGGGTAATGGAGCTTTTCCCGAAATTGATCTTAAGACCCGAGCTCGCTGAGAAATTATCTAGAATCAGCTTAATGACATCGACCGACCTAACGAAACCATTGAATAAAAGGAGCAAGTCATCGGCGAATTGTAGAGAATGAAACTTGTGCTCCCCCACTTCCACCGCCGGTAAAAGGTCTCTACCGCCGCCTAGAGCATTTTAAACAGCACGTCAACGCAGAAGATGAAGAGAAGAGGTGATAGAGAGTCCCCTTGGCGCAAACCTCGCTCACAAATGAAGGATTTTCCTTGTACCCCATTTAGAAGAACCGCCGTCGAGGCCGATGTAAGCAGCCCATCAATCCAACGAATCCATCTATCCCCGAAGCCTCTCGCCTTAAGTATCTCTTTAAGGAAAGTCCAATTAACATGATCGAAAGCTCTTTCAAAATCAAGTTTTAACACTGCAGCATGTGACTTAGAAGAATGCAGATGATGCACCAGAAAATGAGCGCAAAAAAAGTTGTCTAGAATGTGCCGACCTTTGATGAAGGCAGACTGGTGGGGATCAATTAAGAGATGAACACACTTCTGCAGTCTCGCTGCCAGAACTTTTGAAAGGAGCTTCGAAAGGCTATGAACGAGGCTAATAGGTCGTAAGTCTCGCGTAGTTGAGAACTCGATTTTCTTCGGAATGAGACAAATCCAACTAGTGTTGATGGTGGCCAGGTTGACCGCACCAGATTAAAACCCATCGAAGACCTCCATAACGTCATCTTTAAGGGTGCCCCAAAACTGCTGGTAGAAGAGCATAGGAAACCCATCCGGCCCCGGGCCTTCTCCGGAGCCGAAGAGAAAACAGCAATAGTCACCTCCTCAAAAGTGAACAGAGTTTGGAGGTAAGACAAATTGGTCAAAGCACCCCCATACAGGAGATGAAGATTGGTTGAGGCACGTGGAGTAATCTCCACTACCAGCTGATCGCGGAAAAAATAGAAAAGATGATTAGCAATATCAACAGGGGCAGTAAGAGATGAGGTACCATCATGGATTTTGGTGATGCGGTTAAAGTTTCTTCGACAGTTCGTCTGACGATGGAAGAATTTGGTGTTAGAATCCCCCGCTTTCAACCATTGAACGCGGGAGCGTTGCCTCCATTTCAATTCCTCCAGTAGGCAGAGCTCCTCGTAACGCACCTTAAGCTGCGGCCTCAAAGTGCGTTCCAAGTCAATCAGAGGCCTACACTCTTCCGCTTTGTCAAGCCACTCAATCCAAAACAAACACCTAACGCACTGTTGCTTAATCACGGAGGTGAGACCCGCACTCCAGGTCTTTAAAGCCAGCTGAGTAGATGAAAGCTTAGCAGAGAAACGAGCCAGGGGGCCAGAGCTAGATGACACAGAGTTCCAAGCATTGCAAACAATTCCAGAGAAAGCCGGGTAATGAGTCCAGAAGGATTCGAATCTAAAAAGAGAAGCCGACGGAATGAAGGAGAAAGCAGAGACAAAAAGCGGGCAGTGATCGAACCTCGGTCTCGGAAGCGCCTTCATGGAAGAGTTAGGGAAGGAGGAGAGCCAGCCTTGGGAAATGAAAGCCCGGTCCCAGCGCTCGAGAGTCGGAGTCTTTTTGCCGTTGGACCAAGTGAATGACCGATTCAATAGAGGCAGATCAAGCAGACCGATTTCGTTAATAACATTCCTAAACTAAAGGATCTCCGTGACATTAGAAGGCGCCCCATTTTTGTCATGCAGAGAAAATAATACATTGAAGTCGCCAATGACCAACCACACGTTCGGCGCAACTGCGCTAATAGCCTTGAGTTCCGAAAAAAAATTCGCTTTCAAAGAAGCGCTGGTTGGACCATAAATGTTAGAGACCAACAGCACACTTCCATCAGCCTTCCTTCTGAGTAAAACATTCAGCGAGAAAGCGCCAGACCAGTCAGCCAGGCAATCGAAAAGAGACGGATTCCAAGCCGTGAGGAGGCCTCCCCTAGTCCCAACAGCATCCAAGGTTCGAAAATCACGCAAAGAAAACCCGCAAAAAGAGCGCAATTTAACGACGGAGATGGAAGCAAGTTTAGTCTCTTGAAAGCAAACCACACAGCATTTACTATTGCGAATAAAAGCTAAAACAGTGGAGCATTTGGCCAAGTCATTCAGACCACGAACATTCCAAGACAAGAAGTGAAATATCCTATTTCTAGCCATAAAACCAAAGGCAATACCCAAAAGAAACTCTGGAGCCCCACACCAAAAATTACACCCCCCCAGAGCTGCTCGACACGGGGCAAGCCAGCACAACACCCGAGCCAGGAGGACAAGGAGATGGACCCACCCCAGAATCCAGAATACCTCAAGCTGCCTTAATCCGAGACATTTCCTCCTCAGTCAGCGGGAAGGCAGGGTCCCGATCATTCGTGGGCCCATCCGGGCGCCCACTATCAGCCAATGGGGGAGGAGGTGGCAGCAGACCTACCGCTATGGGGTCGAGACCAGAAGAAGAGGTAGCAGCCGAAGAAGTAGAAGAATGGGAGTCAACCGCCATCTTAGAAGCACCCGCCATCTTAGAAGCACCTGCCAAACTAACCTTCTTGCACCTAAGCACTTGCGCTCTCTGAAGGGAATGTAATTTGTTTCCTTTGTATTTGGAGGCCAGGCGGAGACTACGGCGTGAGGAAAGAAGAGCAGCAGAAGCAGGGCGATCCAAACAAGGAGAACCGGGCTGGGCCGATTGAAGTAAGTCCAAGCCCAACGGACTGCTAACACTCGGGCCACGGGAGGGGAGCCTAGAGGTAAAGGGCCCAACAAAGAAGAAAGTTGGGCCCGAGGGGAAGAGCCAGCACCCAAAGGAACCGAGAGAGAATCCCCGCCAACAGAAAGGTTCGTCCCAACACCCGAGGGGGGATCAGGTGCAAGCTGTAAACCCCCAGCCGAAAGCACCCCACCCGGTGCAGGGAGAGAAAGAGTGTCGTCAGAAGCTTCACAGACAACAGATGGAAAGCACATTGTTTATTTTTTATAATATTTACTTTTAATTTTTTGTGTATTAATTTATAATTTTGATGGCTAGTGAGTGAAATTAATATTTACTTTTAATTAATTTAATTTTTTAAAAATTTTTCTTTTGATATTTCAGTCATTGTTTATTTTTTTTTTATTCTTCGCTGGGAGTAAATTAAAATTATATTTTTATTTTTTTTTGTTCTAAATAAATATTTTATTAATTTCTAAAGTAAATTGATTAAATTATTTTAAAAAACTATAATTGTTTATACCAATAGTATAAATTTTTATTTGTTTTTTAATTTAATAGCCAAATTTTTTATTCCGAATTTTTAATTAGTGAACATATTATTTCCGTATAAATTACGTATTCGAATAATTGACTAATCTGTTTTGTAGTCGAATTTTTCAACGAACTTTGAAATTATGATACGAATTTTATTCGTATTATATTCGTACCGAATTTTTTCCCAATCCGAATTAACTAACTATGCTCTCTCTCTCTCTCTCTCTCTCTCTCTCTCTCTATATATATATATATATATATATATATATATATATATATATATATACCATCTTTCATATTAATTTGGGCGTAGCAAGCGGGGCGGGCGATGGGTGGACCCTCCCTTTTTTTTTCCAACCCAATTGTCTTCTCTCTATCTCTCTCTCTCTCTCTCTCTCCCTATCAATCACTCTCTCATTTTATAGTACAAATTATTTTTAAGCAATGAATATTATAAAATCAAAATTTATATTTAGTACATGAAATCTAAAGCATATAAAAAACTATGTGTAAAAAATACATAATTTAAATTTTATAATGAGATTTTAGAAATGTAGTGTATAAAATTTATTTTTACATTTGCTATATCAAACATTTCTCTTCCGCCACTTTATTAATGCATTATATATACTAACTTATTGTCACGTTTCGGATTACAGCGAAAGCCCCCAAGTACGCCAACAAATCTATCGTATGCACTACTACACACCCTGCACATACAAAGCATCAAAATAATCTGTCGAATAAACAAGTTCTAGGAGTTTACAACTAACAGTAGGTTTCAGAGTTTGTAAATAAAAAATACTAGTATAGTCAACATGTATAAATATTATCCATCAACCTCCAAAATGAAACATCCGTAAATACATATATCACCAACTGGCCTCACCAGTTAAACAGGTATATGTTTGTGACGACTGACTCACTAGCAATAATAACTCGTTTGGTCCAAAATACCGATCTAAAATGCTTAAATTTAATTATTATTACTAGTGTGCATAGCCTCATATATTCCCAATTAGACCCTCTTTACCATCCGATATGACACTATTTGGGCGTTACATACTCCTCCTTTTTAGACCTTGAGGTTTCCGTTAGATCCAAATCAGATTACAGACATAGATTGTTTAGACCTGACGCCCTCATCACGTCTAAACTAGATCTCATATATAGATTAGAATTACCAAGCGATGTGAGATTCTAGTGGTTGCTCCCATCAAATTCATAGTGTAGCACTTTATCCCACAACACTTAGCTCTCACACTTCCGACTAGTATTTTGTCTTTAATATTAATTGTAACGACTTGACTTGCTAGTAATAATAACTCGTTGGACCCAAAACACCGGCCCAAAATACTTAAATCTAGTTATTATTACTAACATGCATGGCCTTATATATTCCCAATCAAAACTCATTTTTTATCCGATATAGGACTATTGGGGCGTTACAATGCTACTATACAAAATGAGAAACATCTACTAAGTCCTCCTCTAACTCGGTTGACTTTGGTAGTAGACGCTATCTATTTTGCGATTCCCTTATCTCGATCAAGACGTTGAGGGCTCTGAAACATAAAAACAATAAGGAAATGGCGTGATAACTACTAAACAGTAGTTCCTAGTGGATACAATCGACGACAACGATGACTGGCCTACACTATTAGGTCCACTACAGACAAAATGGTAAATAACTGTAAGGAGAACAACAAATATATAACTGAGCTGGCAAAATAAACTACTACTATCATGCATCTATAATAATTGAATAAAAGCAGAGAATCGACTATTATACATCAACTATCATGCTGGATAAAAAAAAAACTATATAAACCAATCGTAACGACCAACTCATTAGTCTGGTCAAGTCTGTACCCGCCTACTGTCATGGCACCACTCCCGGAGGTGGTCCATCAACACATAGGCTACTATAGGGGTGTAATGTGGGCCATGTCGGGCCGACACAGCCCATATTCACGTGGGCCGAAATGGGCCGAGAGTCAGTCGGGCACGGCTCGACCCCAAAGTCGGGCCATGTAGTGCTAGCTAGAGTTCTTGGACCCTTCTAGCCCACCCGGCACGGGTCGTGCCGAGTCGGGTCGGGTCGGGTCGGGTCGACTGATTATTTTTTTATTTATTAATTTTATTTAAAATATATAATTTTTTAAAAAAAAATAATTAATTAATAAATAAATTTTTAAAATAATATATTAGTGAAAATGTTACAAATTTTTTAAAAATATTGATAAAAATAATAAAATTTAAAATATTTTTAAAATTTTAAAATTGTACAATATTAAATATTTTTTAGACCAAAATACCCTCCCAAGGGTCAAAGGTATTTTGGTCCAAATTTCAAGGCTTTGCTATAGCAGACCCTTGGGCGGTGTCCCCAACTCCTAAGGGCCAGGTCATGCCAGTCTAGGCCTATCTCGGAATGAGTCGTGTCGGGCCAACGGGCTATAAAAATCAGGCCGAGCACGGTCTGGTGTATCGGGCCAGGCTAGGCTAGCACGAGTACTGCAGGACTCGTATCGTTCCTTGGCCCAGCCCAAGCTCGTGCCAAGCCGGGCAGCCAGCGGGCCGCTTAACCCGTTTTACACCCCTAGGCTACCCCCTATGATCAGTCACCACTCTCGTAGATGATCTATCAACACAAATGCTGCTGCAATATCATATCGCTAAGTCAAATTCCAAAGCGACACTTAAGGGCGCTATCCCAATGAGTATAATAATGTGTATAACTGTCAAGCTCAATGTGGCTCATTTAGTCTATAAACAAATGGGATGATCAAACAGATCACTATCAGCTGTCCATGTGCCCTTAGTTACAATCAAATAGTATCCGTCACAATTTACTTGTCTATGATATTTTTCTCAATTTTTTTATACAAAGTTATTTTTAACAATCTTGATGCATACATGGTTTAAATAAAACTAGTGTAGTTACCCGCGTGATGCGGCGTGTAGATATTATCGAAATAGTTTTTTTCTAATTTTATTGATCATATATGATAGTATGAAGAAATAAGTATTAAATATACAGCTCATCAAATATATAGAATGCAATGCTACAACTATTTAATATAGAATATAATTTTAAATAGTTTGCAAGAGTTTGTGATAAATTAATGAATAAGTTTTTTTCATCTTTATTAATTCAACAATCTACGTGATTAAACTCAATACTTTAGTCACTGATCCATATGGATTGAAAAAATTATAAACTACTGTAATACTCGAGAAATTCGAGTTCGAAAATATTAAGTTCTAGATAAGCATGTGTGCAATAAAACCTACATGAATATGTACAAGTGAATAGTGGCCTTCACTTAAGAGTGAATAGTAATATTAAGAAATTTCGAATTTTCAAACGAAGTTGGCTAACTTAACCTATCTGAATCCAAAATTGACGATATAAATACTCGATTTAAATAGTCTCGTCGATCAGAGCGCAATGGCGCAGTCCGAATTTATGTTTGACGAGCCTAGATCATCAAAAAGCGTGCCAAATAGTGAAATTCACTGTGTTAATGGATTAACTAACCTAGCAAAGCTCAAACTCAACAAACCAAAATCACTAGTCGAAGGGTCTCGTCGAGCCGAGTGTCGTGGTGTCGTTCGTTTTTATGTTCGACAACCCTAGTGCCTCGAAAAGCGTGAAATACCAAAAATTTGAGGGTTTTTCTTAAGAGATCTTGGTATTTTATGGATCAAAATTGTGGGAAACTTCTGGAGGAGGGGCTTCTCTGCGTTTTTCACTTACAGCTAAGGACCCAGACCAAAATACCAGGACTTGGTGGACCTCCTAGCATATTTTTCCTATTCTATATAACTTGTGTTGGAGAAGCCCTAGAGAAACCCTAGTCGCCCCTTGCTTATAACCACAGCCACCCCACGACCCCTCCTCTCCCTCCTCTGTCTTCCCCGAGTACCTGTGCCGTCGGCCGCTGCCTCCTCTCGTCGGAGTTGCATCAAGGATCAAGACACTCCTTGATCTCGGGTTGGTGGGTGTGGGACGCAACAAAACCACATCCCCACGCACTATGACTTCTCTGCGGCTTCTCCTACATCCAGAAGTCAAACCCGAGGGGTCCCGCTGCCGGTTGTGGCCACGCATCGCCGGAGAAAGAAGTTATCATCATCTTCCTCCTCGGATCCTACAAGGTGAGATGGCTCTCTCTATTAGTTTTCTTGCTGCTTAGACCTCCCCAACCCCTCTATCACCTCCCTGGGACTCTCCCTGCAGAGCCCCAACCCCGGGGATGCACCGGGTTGCCAGCGGGGGCATTGCACCCGCCGGAACCCTAGATCGCGCCGCCTCTTGCATGCGCTTTTTCCAGCGGCTCAGGACCAGATATAAGATATTGAGCATCTTCCTCTGGACCTCTATAGATCTCCTATGGAGTTTCATGGGGAATGGTTGAGTGTAGATGTGGTGACCCAGATCTCTGCAGGGCTTCTACAGTGCGATTAGCAGCTTCTGGAGGCCTATGTGGCATGTCGGCGGTGTTTCTGCACCAATTTGGACTCAAGTGATGGACTTCGGGTGTATAATGGATCACGTGAGTGATCGGAGGACCCCGTCGGATGTTTAGAAGTGGTTTCGTGCGAAATGGTTATTAAAATTGGACTCAGCGCGAAATTTGAGTAAAGAACACTTCTCCGGGAATTTTCGGCAAATTTTAGAAGTGGAATTTGGCAAATCGGACTTCAGATTTGGATTCAGCGCGCGAAAACGGTCAAAATGGACTATTTACTTGTATTTTTCGGAGCCCGGATGACCCGGCACTTTTTTCGAGGCAGTGGGTTACTGTTCCGGCCGGCCGGGCATCGCCGGCGGCGGCGGGCAGCGGCGGAGCGCGGCGGCGTGAGCTCGGGCAGGCGGCGGAGCGGCCGCGGGCAGGCGCGCGGTCCACCGCGGAGGCGTGCACCGTGGGGAGGGGCACGTGGCACCTCGTGAGTGGCGGGCGCAGCACGCGCGGTCCACGGGATCATCGCGGGTGCACGGTGGACCAGGTGGCGACACGTGGCGGCTGGTGGTTGGCGGGTCCTGGTGCGCGCGGTCCACGCAGCGGCAGAGGCTGCCTCGGGATGCGTGCCGGCACGGGGCCGCGGGCGGCGCGGCCGCGCACGTGGGCGCACGTGGGCGCGGCGTGGGCGCGGTCGGGGGCGACGTGGGGGCGCCACGTGGCGCCCCGTGGTTGGTCGGGTGCAGCTGCGCACGCCCGCGTGTCGGGACACGTGGCGCTGCGCAGTTGGCGGGCGCGCGTGCGCCGGGCGCAGGCGGCGTCGGCGGGACGCGTGGCGGGCCCTCGGGCTTTCGGGCGCTCACAGTGTTGGGCCGGGCCCAACACTGTAGCGGCCCGAATGTTCCGGGCGTCCGGAACTTTGGCCCAAAAGTCCAAAGTCGGATTTTTTGGGCTGGGCCTATAAATAGGCGGTTGGCTGGGGCTTTTTGCCCCCTTTCCCGAGCTCCCTTCCCCTCGCACCCTTAAGCAAAGATGGAGATCTTTGTGCTGCGCATCATCTGGCGGAGGCCCGGATTTTTTGGAAGCCGCGGCATCGACGACTTCGGCATCGGAGCGCAGTGTGGCGATTTTTCATCGGAGGCCCGTTATCGTCGCAGTTTGATCTGAGAGGTCTACAGAGCTACTCCGTTAGTATTTTTGGACAATTTCTGCGGTGTTGGAATCACGAGAGGTACGTCTTCGACTTTCGTGTTGATCATCTTGCTGGATTCAGAGTTTATGACACGATTTTCGAGGCATTTCTAAGCCGCTGTTTTCTGGTGGAGTTTTTGGACAGCGGCCCCTTGCCGGAATTTTATCTCCGCAACCGAGTGTCGGATCGAGACGAGCCTATACACTTTTTGGATCTACTCGTCGCAAGGATTATCATTGTATTTTTCCGGGATTTTTCTGAGGCTTGCCCGAAGGTATACTATTCCCCTTTTATCTGTGTTTGAGTTTACAATTGTGTGGTTGTGAGTGTTTGCGCACCTGTACTGTGGAATTTGTAACTTGGCCTACGGGGCTCCGAATTGGGCGTGCAGGTACCCGTTTCGAAGGTATCGACGCGAGGATCGCAGCAGTATTTTTATTGAAATTTTTGGAGTTCGTTTTACAGGTGAAAATTTCGCATTAAGGGGACTGTTCCCAGCAGATTTGTGATGCTTGGATTTTATGGAATTAAGTGTAACTTTGGGTTGTGTTTTTGTACCCAGGAGGTATTGATCACTGTTCCTGTATTGTTGGATTGGTGGGTGTGTAGAGATATCTGTTTCTGGACTGTCTCAGCTGTGCGACTCCGGACAGTTAGCATTTTCAGGTGGGTGGCCTTGTCTCCAAGATTGATGGACTGTGCTTTAAATCTGCTATAGTAGGACTATGCATGATAGTGAAATGCTTGTGCAGCATGTTAGAATGTAGGAATTGCTATTCCTTGTATTATCTGATGGTATTGTCATCTCCTTGCGTTCTACCATCTGTAAATTATAGTTATTGGAACTTGACCTAGCACCCCGTCATATGTTGCATGTGTAACCAGACTAGTAGAAAACCCTCACTTGGGCTAGGGTTATTTCTGCTTTAGACATCCACACTTCTACTTTCCTGGACATAGTGTCCTTCCTCGCCCGGGTAGTGGGCCGAGTGGTCAGGTGTTATCTTTAGTGTGGGATGCATGTTACACTCGTGCTTGGGAGCAGAGTGGCGTATGGTAGATGTAGTTGGTTGTTCATCTGTAGCGGGAGCCGTTTGGGTAGACGGCGGTCCCGAGATGTTTTATTTTTCTTGTTTTATCTGTCGCCGCTGTGCTAGTGGCAGCGGTAGATCAGTGTTAGCAGGACCTTAAACCCAGAACCTTTTTGGACACACATATGATTTTTGTCAACCAAATATTTTCTTCCAAGCATCGTAGGGTCGCCTGAGTCTGTTCCTGTTTGATTGGACGAAGGCATTAGCCCTTCGAGGCTTAGATATAAAACTTGGTTTCAACTGTTTTCCTAAGCAGAACTAAAAATCATTAAATATGGATTTCTTACAGATCAGATGGCTTCAGTAAGAAATGTCACAGTTTTTCCTATAAATTAACCACCGAGATGATTCGAGTGGTCTGGGTTCTAAGGTCTGCCTTTTCTTGGGACGAGAACAACGAGAGGCTATGCCTAGAGCCTGTTCTTGTTTGATTTGGGTTGTAGGTTCTAGTTTTTCGGTGTTCCCGGACCCTTCTTTGGGTCAGTGGTTGATATGTTCGGCATGTTTGGCCTGTTGAGTCAGCTGTTCGCAGTGGATGCGATGTTGGCCTATTGAGGCAGTTGTTCGCAGTAGATGCAACGTTTGGCCTGTTTGGCCTGTTGAGTCAGCTGTTCGCAGTGGATGCGATGTTGGCCTGTTGAGGCAGTTGCTCGCAGTAGATGCGACGTTTGGCCTGTTTGGCCTGTTGAGTCAGCTGTTCGCAGTGGATGCGATGTTGGCCTGTTGAGGCAGTTGTTCGCAGTGGATGCGACTTTGTGCTGTGAGTTGGTAGAGTGTGATCTAGAGGTTGTTTTTCCTGATTTAGTGGTGGAGGTGGTTCTCCCACTTAGCTTTGAGGATCTTGGGGTCTGGCAGATCGAGTCGTGGAGGTTTCCCGACTCAGCCATGGTCATGCATTATCAGATTGAGTCGTTGAGGGTTCTCCGACATAGCTGTGAGAGTGTTTTGGGCTATTCCTGTTTGAGTCGAGGTTCTTTTTCCGACTGAGTTGTGCTTTGAGCTTGGAGTTACCGATCTGTTTGATCGTGGATCATAGCCTGCATGAGCCACATTTGGCTTGACAGAGATACTTTACAGAGATACTTGATATGGGTTACTTATTGACTCGAGCGGGTCGCTCCCCTCGAGTGCCACTCCGGAGTAGGCGAGACCGGGCTGTTGTACCGGCGAGAGTTTGAGCTTTTCTTTTGCGACTTGTCATCGCATGTGTCCCTCTGGCTGTGCTGGTGTTGGCAGTCATGGACGTCCTACGTAAGTCCGCTCCTCCGGGACGTAACGGCAGTAGGTTGGCGCAGGCTTGACTGGACCTGATGAGGCAGTCAGTTCAGATTGGGTGATCAGAGATGAGAGTTAGTTGTGGCATCATGTTCTTTCTGTTCCACTCTTTGAGCATCTAGGTAGAGGCATAGTAGCTGTAGAGTTTACTTTTCCCAGCTTTCCTTACAGCACTGCTTTTGTTACTTTATGCCTCTAGTGGACTTAGTGGGCAGACCGTCGGGCTTGTTGGCGGCACCCACTGAGAACTACTTGGGACGTAGTTCTCACACCCGTCGTGGTGTCTTTTCCCACAGGAACTTCTACTCCGATTCCTGTTGTTCCTGTTGCTGATCCTTCTGACCGAGGCGAGGGAGTCGCGAGCTAGTTCCTTACCCGTCGTTGGAGTGTAGCGGTACCCCTTCAGAGGAGAGCTTCAGTAGATTAGTTATCTCATTTTCTTCCTTTGAGAGACTATTGTAGTGAGGATTGTTATGTATTGAGAGCCTGTACACTGTTGTATTTATTGGAGATACCTCCCTGTTGAGTTCTGATTCTTGTATTTGAGGATGTTGTCTGATTATCATTTTTGGGAGGCGGACATTTTGTTTTATTTCCAGTTGTACAGTGATCGATTTAGTTATACAGCAGATTTTTTATTTTTAGCTCTGATATCTGTTTAGCTGTAGTACTTTTCTTGCAGGTGGGACGCTTCGCCTATGCGGGTTGGCATAGGTGGCGGATCTGTTGGCGAGCCGGGTCGCAGTTTCGACCCCGGGGCGTGACAGTAGAAGCCGCAGTTTGGAGACCTAGATCCGGGTTGCATTGTCATGCGAAGCATGATCATACGCTGCCACCGCTGCTTTCCGCTGTCGGCCAACCACCCAGCAAGCTCCCCTGCATCGAGGGAAGGCCACAAGTGCCCTTGCATGGACCTAAAACCATTTGCATGGCCTTCCACCATTGTTGTTGCTTGGTGTTGGCCGCAAGCTTTTTTCCGGCCAACCGCCGCACTTCAACGCCGGCGCCGGTGCTAATTGCACCCAGAGCACTTCCTTAGAGCCTAGGACCTTGCTGCTTGCCTCAGTTATCACCTTGACTTTGTGTTGTTACTACTTTGGCCAAACCGAGCCCTAGGTAACCTTAGCTTGGGTCATCTTGCTCCGGCCAACTTTCTGGTTCCTTTCCGTCCACCCGAAGGTGAGTCCTCGACTCCTGCTAGCCTCCTGAGCATAATGCCCATCTTTGATCCCAAGCTAAATGCTTGGTTTGTTGGATCACACAAGCCGAGCTCTTTTAATCAAGCTCTTGGCCAACCCTGCTCCCCTACTGTTCCGGCAGCTTTGCAGCACCCCAAATGTGAGCCTCTAACTCCCCTCGACCTTCTGAGCATGATGCTTACTTCAGATCTGAAAATGGTTGAGTAGATTGGTCAAGGTAGTAACCTAAGCCTTTGTGACTTGGAACAAGTTGGCCCATTGTTGTTCTCGGGTCTTGTGCTGCTCCCAAACAGCGAGCACAATATTCAGTATGTCGAGGCCTACCTATTAGTGCCCTCGGTTCAATTCATAAGTCCTCGATTGTGAAGTAAAGGTTGAAAAGTGGTAAAATGCATATATTATGCAAATTTAGTAAACCCTAAAGGCCTATTTGAAAATGTAGCCTTATGGGTTGTCTTAGGCAGCGTGCACATATCTCAGAACTTTTCGTTCGAGATCTGTTGGCTTCCGTTAAGCAGAATTTGGATAACGAACCGTAAATCGACAAAATCGTTGGTTTATCAGCGTTCCGGCTATAATCACGCAATTTGAGAAATTGAGATGATTAGTTATGATTGCCATGTGCTCCCGGCTGTTCCCGATGCTGTCCTGGCTGGCCCAAGGATTTCAGTTTAGCGTTGGCAACTTTCGGAGCCGAAATTGGCTTTTTCGAAAGTGATGTCGGTATTTATGGCACCGTTTGAGTATAGAGTCGCACCCAATTGATTGTTAGTGCCCGAATGTCTTCAATGAAGCGTTCCGGACAGCACGTTATGTATTGTTAAATTCAGAAACCTGTAGGCACAGATCGGATCATAGTTGGTCGATCGACGAATTTTAAAAAATTTCGGCAAATTCTGAGACTTCAGTGAAGTTTCTCGTTTAGCTTGTCTACACACGGTGAGTCAGTGGGTTGGGTGTGAGTGAGTCTATTTTCTGATCAGTATATATAATGTAGGCCCCAGCAGTCAGCCGCCAGCTCATGAGCCTTCCAGCGGATTTCAGGACCGCCTACGTTGAGGTGGGTGCTTCGGTCTGAGCTTTATCATATCGTCACCTATGGGGTACTGTAGTTGGTCGGATCCCTGTGATTGACACTAGCCTTGGTCCTACGGTTGAGCCTTTCTATTTGCCTTTCAGTATACTATTCATCGTTTACTCTTCAGCATACTTAGTATATATATATCTGGACATATGCCATGTCTAATTGGTCATTAGCTAGAGTTATCATCAGTTCGGTTCATATCAGCATTTCCTATTCTTGTACTGCATGATAGAATAGGAGTTTAGCTTCAATTGTACAGCTTTAGTTATACAACATCAGTTGATATTACAGCTTTCAGCATCTCGACAGGGACTTTTCAGCTTTATGCCGATTGTTCTATCTTTAGACCGCGAGCTTGAGCATCAGCATTGCGACTGCCATAGCACTAGCTGTTCGTTTCACGTACGCCTGTAAATTGATCCCCACATTGGTGTTCTTTACCGGTAAAATGGTCGATAGTGGCGACCCGTGAGCCCCAGGCTGCACATAGTGGACGATAGTGATGGACACGTGTGCCCCTGAGTGCACGTTGGTGTCGAGTTATATGTCAGCCGAACGTGCCAGTCTTGGCATTTAGACTGAGGTCCTCGTGACCAATAGTGGCAGGTGATTGGGTACTCTATTTCTGACGTTGATGCATGACTTGTTATTATTGTGACTTCAGCATTTATTTAGCATGACTGGCACGTGATTATTAGTACTCTTCGTTTACAGCTTTGATACTTATGGATTATCATACTTGCTCTGTTCTATAGCATGATCAGTATCTATTGTTCATTGAGATTGATCAGAATTATCTGTTTGCCAGTTACAGCATAATTAGCTTTATTTATAAGTACCCCTGCTTTTATTTCAGCATGCCTAGTTTTGATATCAGTATCTTGTTATTCAGCTTTGAGATTATATTATGCTATTACTATCTGCTCCTTATGGTATACCAGTAGATTACGACTTACTATTTCTCGGCCCGTCGTACCCACTGGGATATATTTATATTGTATCTCACACATTTTGGTGACCATTTTTTCAGGTCGGTTAGGTGCTGGGATGTTGGGACGATCCTGAGAACTATCACGATAGAGTTGTCCCCTTTTGTCACGCCCCGAGTGTAAACCAGAACTCGGGCTCATCTACAGATCCGCCGTGCACACGGAATTTTCCGCATACACGAAGCGCCGGTAACCTGCTCAAATGATACATATACAAATAGAGCAATAAAACAGAGCTGAACTGAAAAATACTACATCTCAGACTGAACTGGAAGTAAAAGAAAATACAAAAAGACTGTAGAATAAAGTACAAGTTTCTCTCCCAGCTCACCACAAAATACAACCAGCTGGCTAAAGCCAGACCCCAAAAGTAAAAGTACAACCGTCTGAGATAGGATACATAAGAGGTACCAGTCTAGCTACTCACTGTCGGCCCACTGTCTAGCTACTCAGCCGTCCTCTCTCCTCGACCCGCCGCTGTAAGTCCAGCAGCACCCGCAGAAGGCTCTGCAAAACAAAGGAGAAGAAAAGAAAAAGAAGAATGGGGGTGAGAACTACTAGTAAACCAGTAGCCTCCCCTAGTGGGTAAAACCTCAAACTCTGACACACCCACTAGGTCTACCAGAGGCAAAAAGGAAAGAAGAGTGGTAAGAAAAGAAACCGCTGCAAAAGGGAAATCTACCACTACGATGCCTCTAAAATACAGTCCTAGTCTGAAACAACCGTATGCAACAGTAACCAACCGTCCCAGATAAACCCAATCTGTACCGCCCTCATCATCGGGCAAATAAGCCGCGCCGATGTGATAGCAAAACTCCTGCTGCCGCCCTCATCATCGGGCAAATAAGCCGCGCCGATGTGATAGCAAAACTGTCCATAACTGTCCGGCCCCGGCCTCCGAAGGGGATCTCGAGGGGAGCTACCCACACGAGTAAAGCATCACCGGGCAATAACCGCGCCGGTGTGATAAAAGCATCACCGGGCCATAACCGCGCCGGTGATAAAAGCAGGATTGGATCACAACTATAAAGCCCCCAGTGGAACACAACCCTCCACTAAAAGAAAACTGATTCCCCAATCAGATGCAAAAGTAACCATCCGGTCAATCGCCCAATATCCGCGAGTGCCGCAATACCCCACAATCCACGACCAGGTCTCACAACCGACCTCCGGTCAACCGCCCAAAATCCGCGGTCGCCGCTAAAACCCATGATCCATAATCCAGGCCCCGGCTACACTATCCCAAACCCCTGCTCAAACCCGAGCAAACCCACCTGACTAACGAAAAGGAGAAAGAAGCAACCAAGGTTTCTCCTAAGTCAAGTTCCAGCATGAAAGTGTAGCGATAAAAGATGGCCTACCTAGATGTCCAAACAAGCATGCAAGTGTTCTCAAGGAAATAAAGAAAAAGGCGACCAATAGTGGTTCCACATGTGTAACAATTAATAGATCCGCATAGATATAACCATCATGCTAAAACATTATCCAACCACACATGTCTATAATCCATGATAAAGCATCACTATCCACCTATGCATGTCATAAAAATCCTCAATAGCACCAACCACTAACAGGATAATCATAAAGCCCAAAATAAATAACCCAATCCACATGCAAGGTTAACCGCTAACATTCCATCCATACCAACATGTATAAGTCCCAACCACTATCAAAGTTCCACAATAGTAATTTTCATATGATAGGCCCACAATCATTTACTTTAAGCATGCATGTCCATAATTAATCATTCAATAAACCAATTGGAGGATCTCTCCAATATTCCTAGGGGCATGTCAGAAAATTGAGGAGTATAACAACCACCCACCTCGACCGCTAATTCCAAGTCCGAAAGGTGCTCCAGGCCAAAAGCTAAACCGCCGCGATCACTGAACAAGAATTACCCCAAAACATACAATTAAACTCAACACATGCTGTCCCAAAGCTAACAGTCCAAAGATGCCCTGTTTTTACCTGCGAGAAGTGCCCGGAAAAATCCAAGAAAAATACTCTCACGATCCTCGCGACGAACCCGTCGAAACGAGTACCTGCACGCTCAATTCCGAGTTTCCCACACTGAGAAATAAATCCGACAAGGGGACCACCCCAAAATAATCTGCTCTCAAAAACTGTAGCACTAATTCCTGTAACCAGAGATTTCTCACCTTCGAAAAATATTCAGAAAAATCCAAGAAAAATTGGGGACATTCCTCGTGATGTGTAGATGCAAAACGCCTTTTGAATCGCTCCAATCCGATGTCTGTGCGCGATGATATCATCAAAATACTGCAACACTGTCCAAAACTCCGCCCCAGAAAAAGAGGTCACAAGATGATCCGAAAAACCCATGAAAAGCTCGGAATGGGAAAAACTAGTACACATGGGAAACGTAGCCCTACCTGTCGTGAGTCCAACGGCGCAAGAATCGCCTCATTCGGAGGTCGGAGTAAGCCGGGGGAGTCCTCGCACCAAAATGCGACGAAGAAGATCACAAACGAACGAGCGTCGTGCCGCGCCGTAAAAATAGAAACCTTGGGATGCATGCCGCAGAAAAATTCTGGAATCTGCAGATGGATCCGGCTCTGGGAGATGAAGAAATCTCGTGAAGGTGGCACTGTAAAAGGAGGAACAGGGAAAGAGTTCTTCACTGCAGAACTCGGCCTATTTATAGGCCAGGAAAAACAATTGGAGAAATGACCAATGGGTCCCCACTTTCGGGCGCTCCCGGTTTTCGGGCGGCTACAGTGTTGGGCCCGGCCCAACACTGTGCGCGCCCGAAATCGCCACGGGCCTCCACGTCGCCCCCGAACAGGCAACAGCCTTCCCCGCCGCCCGCGTAGCGCCGCGTGGCCCGCCTGGTCAACGCGGGTGGGTGGCGCCCGCGAATCACAGGGCGCCACCTGGCCCGCACTAACCTCTCCGACCAACCCTGGCGCGCCGCCTGTCCCCCCCCTGCCGCGCACTGTTCCGAGGCGGCCCACGCTCCGTGGTCCCTGCCTGCGTGAGCCCGCCAACAAGAACCCGCCACGTGTCCCGCCGGTCCATGCACCGCGCCCGCCTGCTCCGTGGTCCAAGTCCACTGCACCGACCAATCCAAAGGAGCCACGTGTCCAACCCCTGGTGCACGACGGCCCGTGGACCGCGCGCCTGCCCGCGCACCCGCGCGCCTGCCCGCGCGCTGCCCGCGGCCGCCCTGCCGCCTGCCCGAGCCCGTCCGCCGTGCTCCGCCGCTGCCCGCCGCCGCCGCCGCTGCCCGCCGGCGGCCGGAAACACTGTTCCGGCATGAACAGTAACCCGACGCTCAAAAATAACAAGTGGGTAGTCCGTTTTGACCGTTTTCGCGCGCTGAATCCGAATTTGATGTCCATTTTGCCAAATTCCAACCCCAAAATTTGCCGATGGCATCCGGAAAGGTATTCCTTGGTCCAAACTTCGCGCTGAGTCCAATTTTAATATCCGCATCGCGCAAAACCACTTCTAACGATCCGACGGAGTCCATTGATCACCCACGTGATCCAGTAAGCCCGAAGTCCGCCACAACTGTCCAATTGGTGCACAAACACCTCCAACACACAGTACAAGCTCCCCAGATGTCACCAATGACTCAACCACAGCTCTGCAGAGATCCAGGTCATCACACCTTTTGTTGGCCACAGCTGACCAGTGCTTTTGGTTTATTTTTCGTTTTTAGTTTTGACTGTGATCTATCGTTTGTGATTTGGTTTATGTAGATTATGATTATGTCATGTGGATTGTAGAATATATTTAGCTGTAGAGGTTATGATTTTGTTTAGTTATTTTATATTTGCACCTCTGATTGTATCATTGTACTTGCCTAACCGTGTATGTATAAGGGTGACTCAGTTCATGTGGACTGAGGATTCTTTATGCATACATGTGGCGATCTATTCACGTCCTGGATTTCAAAGTTTAAACTCTGATTTATAAATAATAATAATAATAATTACTGCATTTTTTTTAAACTCAGGACGTGACAACTACAAAATAAGTAATATATATATTGACAGAGGAATCATAACAGCAATTGAGAGTGAAGCTCCGAATACAATAATTATTGTTGAGAAGTCCATTAAAAATACTAGCTATTGGAGAAAACTCTTATATAATTACCACATAAATTTTAAGTGTATTGTTTGTCAAATAAATCTTACATTTATAGAGTGAAAAAATAACAAACACATAAAAAAAGAAAATTGATTATTGAGAATTCCCATTCATTGTGAAATCAATTACATTTTCCAACTTAAACAGTTTCTGGAAAGAAAGAAATAAATATTAATGCTACATACAGTTGTGTATTTAGCTAAATTAAAGAAGCACATTTTTCATAATAGGTAAATGCAAAACTATAATAAAAAATTTATTATTCAGTCAGAAAATGGATCAGCAAAAGCAACGACAACGAATTGAAACAGAGCGGAGACAATGAATCGGATTTATATTTTCGTCAATTTTATATATATATATATATATATATATATATATATATATATATATATATATATATATATATATATATATATATATATATATATTATACGGTAGATAAATTTTATAAAATAATTAAAATAACAAATATAATAAAAAATAATCCGTGGAAGAAGAATACCCTCTGCGGCCAACTTAGGTCGCTTCCTGAAAATTAAAAAGTATATTTAATTTAGTATTTTAAAATTAAATATATAATATATAAGAATTCTGAAATACCTGTAAAATTAAATGTAGTAACAATATCACAACAGAACTCAAAAATAATTTGAGGAAATTAAAAAATGTCGAATGTCTGTTCAGAGAAGAAGACGTTGCTGGCACAAAAGGAAAAAAAATATTGTATGTAGTATAAGTATAATAGTATTATATAGGCAAAGACACATAACAAAGTAGAATGATCTTTCGGAACCGACGAAGCAGATACAATGAATCATATACATCTTTCCATTGGGAGGGGGATTAGCGTTGTAAACGAAGCAACGATGTCACGCCCCGAGTTTCAAAACAGCGGTAGAATTTTTTTTTTTTTTTTTTTCAGAGTTCAAACTTTAACTCATGACGTGAGCAGACCGCCTCATGCATAGGAAATCCTCTGTCCACACGGACAGAATCTCTCCTATACATGCTCGGCTAGGCAAGTATAGTGATACAATCAGAGAGCAACAATCACTTAACTAACATAAACATAAACTACTACACTATACATCCACAAATCCATCACAAGGTATAATACAAAACTTCAATAAACAACTACGACATTAGATCAACCACTAGAACTGAAAATACTCTATACTGGACGAAAAGCAGGGATAGACAACTAAAACTGTAAGTACTATCACTGGGCCACGGTGGCCAAAAGTAGGGGACAACTTTAGCGCAACAACTCACTGGATCGCCCCAATCTCCCAGCACCTGACTGACCTGAAAAACAGTCACCCAGGAGGTGTGAGATACATCGACAGTGTATCCCAGTGGGCACGACGGGCTGAGAAATAGCAAGTCGTACCTACCGGATACAATAATAAGCGGATAGTAAGAGCAAGAAATGCTGAAGCTGAAAAGTAAAATGCAGATATAAAATTCTAAGCATACTGAAATGGAAACAGGGTACTCATATAAAAAGCTAATCATGCTATAACTGGAAAATCATACAAGCAAGAGCTAATCATGCTGTAGAGCAGAGCTAGTATGATAATCAATAATATCAATGCTGTAAATAGGGAATGCTAATAATCACGGAATGGAAGCAGGGTACTCCTGATTGTAATTGATCATGCTATAACTGATAAATCTGACAAGCAGGAAATGATCATGCTATAAACAAAGCTGGTATATAACAATGCTGTAAACTGAAAGAGCTAAATAATAATAACTGTAAGTACCCAATCAGTGCCGTCATCAGTCACGAGGACCTAGACCAATGCCAAAGCTGGCACGTTCGGCTGACATATAACCCGGCACCATCGGTGCACTCAGGGGCACACGTGTCGCCACTCTCGTCCACTATGTGCAGCCTGGGGCTCACGGGTCGCCACTATCGACCACTTCACTGGTAAAGAACGCGTTGTGGGGGATCAATCCCACGGCATACGTGAAATGTGCAGCTAGTGCTATGGCGATCATAAGGCTGATGCAAAAGTTCGCAGTCAAAGAAACTGAACAATCGGCAATGAGCCAGATAATCCCTGTCGGGATGCTAAAAGCTGTAATAATCACGGATGCTGAAAGCTATAATAATCTCGGATACTGTATAAACGAATCTGAGCAACAGGAGCTGAATATTTGAGCTGTAACTGAAACTGAATAGCAGGACTGTACTCCTATTCTATCATGCAACGTAGAACAGGAAATGCTACTATAACTAGGCTGATGACCAAACAAACATGGCATATGTCAAGCTGTATATATAGGTATACTAAATGCTGAACATGAAATCATACCGGGAACTGAACTGCAAGATCGATACTACACAGTGAATGCTGGAATGAGAGCAAATAGAAAGGATCAAGCATAGGTTCAGGGCTACACAAAAACAGGGGTCCGACCTACCACGGCACCCCATAGGGCCAACCTGATAAAGCCCGGACCGAAGATAAACCCACCTCAATGTAGATGATCACGGTGGCTGCTGGATGGCTCGCAAGCTGGCGGCTAACTGCTGGGACCTGAATCATATGCACAGGTCAGAAAATAGACTCTCACACATACCCAACCCACTGATACACTGTGTGCAGACAAGCTAAACGGGGAACTTCGCTGAAGTCCCAGAATTTTCCGAAATTTTTGGAAATCCACCGATAGATCCACTATGATCCAATCTGTGCTGAACAATAACCAAAACTCGTGAAACTTCACGTGCTGCCCAAGAATGTCTAACTTAAGACATTTAGGCCCTAACACCAGACTCTGGGTAATCCTGTGCACCGGCAGTGTCATAACCACTGAAACACTTCCGGGAAGCCTATTTTGGCTCTGGAAGCTGCAAACTAAGAACTAAAATCACCGGGCTCTTTGGAACAGCACCCGAAACAGCCAGGGATATTTGGCATCACAAATTGATCACCGCAGTTTCTTGAATTGCGTGATTAACGCCGAATCGCCGTCAAACCGACGATTTTGCCGATTTACAGTTCGATATCCGAATCACGCTCAACGAAAGCCGTTGGATCTCTAACGAAAGGTTTAGAGACCACGTGCACGCTGTCTACAGCAGCCTACCAGGCTACAATTACCAATTGACTCCTAGGGTTTTACCAAATTGCATAAAGCATGCAATTTCATGCCTTTTTTCACTTGCATTTAATTTCGGAGTGCTATTTTAACGAACCGACACCACCAACAGGTGGCCCTCGACTTGCTGGACACCGTGCTCACCATTTGGTAGCAGCACGAAACCCGAGTAAAACTTCGGTCCAACAATTTCAATACATAAAGGCTCAAAATGCCACTTTTAATACCTACACTCGACCAAACCCAATTTTAGGGTGAGCATCATGCTCATTGGGTCGAAAGGATTTAGAGGCTCACCAACCAGGTGCCACGGGAAAACCGGAAACATCGTCGGAGCAACATGGCTCAAAACCCAAGCTTATAGAGCTCGATTTGCTAGATCTTCTAAACTACTCGGTCATTTACTGAAGTAGAGTGAGCATAAAGCTCAGGAGGCTTGCAGGAGTCAAATGCTCACTTGCTGGATGATCAACAACTAGCCTGAATCAATTTGGTCTCTCTCGGGCATTTCCCCGAACACCCGGCGTGCAACTTAGCACACAACACAACCTATATATAGTGCAACTTGGTTTCTTCTTCATTCTACTAACTACAGACCCCAACAAACTTGAACATCAACTAGAGGGCAACAAGAAAGAGAGGAGTTTCACCTGTGGGAGGCAGCAAGCCTGCTGGTTTAGTTGTTGAAGTAACAAGAGCCCAAACTTGTCTTGTTGGAGCACAAGATGGCCGAGATCACTTCCCACTCAATCACCCTTCAAACAAAGGTGAGCACCACCTTTCTTGAAACTCCAGAAGTGGAATGAGCCTCAGCCGCGCAAGCTTGGAAGTCCCTATACTTCCCCAACCCAAAGAAGAAGAAAATGAAGCTTTAGGAACCCATTAATGGCAACTTGGGAAATACGCCGCATGGGTCGCATGCAAATGGATAAATGAGATTCCCATGGTGTAAGAAAGCTTACCAGGGTTGGCCGGCGCCGAGGGAGCGACGGCCGGCGATGGGCAGCCAACACCAAGAACCCGAATTCTAGGTTTTGCTTCCCCGCACTCCACAATGCACCAAAGTGCTTCAAACTTTTTGAAGGTCTTCTTGGGTTCCTACAAAAGAGATTGATCAAGTTTATTCCCCCACAGAAACCTCAGAAACGCCACACAAAAATAGCAGCCAAAACTAGGGTTTCGGCGACCTATCCTTGGCCCGCCGGCAACCGGAGGTCCAGAGACTGCGGCACTTCACCTGGAGCACCCTTTTGATGTCATAGGCCGACTTCCATGGACCAAGTACAAGAAAACCCAACAAAAATCGAGGCTTACCGTATCGGACCCGAGGAAGAAGAAGGAGATGGCCCGGCGGCGCGCGGCGGTTCTGGGCTTCGGGGCTCTTTGATCCCACTCTCTGGATGTCATAGATGATTCCAAAGCAGCCTTTGATAAACCACCAGCCCCCAAGTGCTTCTCTTCTCCCACAAACCGAGGATCAAGAAAGCTCTTTGATTCTTTTTGCTTTTCCGGCGACCAGGGGCGGTGGCCGGCGGCGCAGTAGCTCGGGAAACCTCACAGAGGAAGGGAAGAGGACGTGGTGGAGGCTGCGGTTACAAGGTTGCGGCTAAAATTCCTTCATTAGGTTTTCCTAGGTTGCAAACATGTATATTGCATAATATGCCAAGAGACCCCTCAACAAGCATTATTTAAAGCTAGGTCCCTCACTGTAGAACACATTTGCAACAAGGACCCTCCTCTACAAATTTGGTGCAATTTGACACATAAAATATTGAGCTTTTTCGCAAAATATAGCGAATTTTCACATAATTTACGCTTTTCGAGACAACCGGGTTGTCAAACTGAAAAACAGACACCACCACGACGATCGGCTCGACGAAACCTATCAGGCAACGATTTTGGTTCGCTAAAATTGAGCTTCATAATTTTTAAAATCCATCTTATACTGTAAATTATACAGTTCGACACGCTTTACGATGCTTTAGGCTCGTCAAATGCAAATTTCGTCAGCGCCACGGCGCTCAGAATGACGATGCCATTCAAATCGACTACCTGGATTGTCATATTCGGACTCCAGACGGTCGATCGATCGTCGTTGGCCGGCGAGAGAATTAAATCAGGGGCTACTATTTATTGATACTATTCACTTAAGTCGCGGGTCCCACCCGTAACTTCACTGATTTCTGGACAATCCGACCGTCGGATCGAAAGTCAGTTTATATCATTTTCAATCGATTCGACGAGACGGTCGCACTGGCGATTTCAGATTTTCGAGCTCAAACTCGGATCTAAAAGGCAGAAATAGTGCTCCATACACTGTGCAATTTGCACACCGGTATACAACCACATAGGTTTATTTTGCATTTCCTTATTCATATTGACATTTTAATTCTTCAAATTCAAATTTGAATTTCTCGGGTACTACAAACGACAATGGACAGGAACGAAGAGACAACTATGAATCAGATCGATATTTTCATTAGTAGAGGGATCAGCGTTGTAAACGAAGCGGCGACGATGGACAAGAATGAAGAAGCAACCATGAATCATATACATATTTCAATCAGGAGATGAATCAGCGTTGGAAACGAAGCAACGAAAATATACAGGAACGAAGCGACAGACATGAATCAAATCTATTTTTTAGCCAGGAAGGGATCAACGATGGGAATGACAGGAAGAGAGAACAACAAAAGGAATGACGAAAAGAGTAGCCAAACCGGTAATTAATAATACCGGTTCAAAATTAATAAAAAAAACCAATTAAATGCTGGGGAGGAAATCCGGTTCAAAATTGACGAGGAAAATAGGTTAAATGTGAAGAGACTGACATGCAGGCCCATTAAAATGAAATTAACCAGAACTTGACACGTGGATAAAAAATTAGGAGAATTAATATAGGGTTATAGATAGATAGTAAGAATAATAACCAACTACCAATAACTGACCATGTACTACTACTACCATCATAAGGATATCAAAACTCAATTGGTCAAAAATACTGAAAAGACAAAGAAGCGAGTTTCCCGTGTTCGGCGACATAGAACTCGACAACCTGGAAAAGCTACTCCAATATGGTCGAGAAATACGCTCAAAAGCTCCTACTCACAACAACAAAATCCAACAGAAAAATACTTGTAAAATTCAACTCCTAAAACACCATGAAAATTCTCTTCTCAAAATCAACATTCAACTCAAAGACTCCAAACCATCTACTCAGAACAATAGTCACCACTCACCTCTAATCCAGATGAAGGAATTGCATCTCAAGATCTTTCTCCTCCTCAACTAAACAAGGTCGCCCCAATCTCCTTCTCGACACCATGTAGAGAGGAGACTCCACCACCAATCAGCTCATCTATATTGGAGCTAACAGCTTCAACAGAGAGGCCAAAGGGAAGAAGGGGAAGCACAAGAAAGATGGTTTAAATCTCAAGAATGAAAGAGTGGAAAAAGAGTGAATGTACAGAGCCCCTCAGCTATATATAGGCTAACTATATATAGGCAAAGAAACAATCACAATAAAGCCATCGAAAATCGGAAGAAACACACCTCTACCTAAAAGTCTACATTTGGGGGCCCGAAACCTTGAGAATGCGAACTTCTAGGCGCTCCCAAGCTGTAATGGGTTGTTCGAATCCATCAGGGACGCGCCTGCTCCACATTCGAGCGCCCGAACAGAAGCCCGAATCCATCGAAACTACATCCAGCACCATTCGAGAGCTCGGACCTTGCACTCGAATCCTCTGTTGACTCACTATGCACATGTCCATGGTAAAGTCAAATCACTTTACGACTACTCTCCTTCGAGCTGCTACAGTGGCTCCGGGCGTTCGATTTTGGGGTCCGAATTAGCATCGGCACCTGTACACTACTTTCGGGCGCCCTATTCCACTTCTGGGCATCTGAAAGACGCTAAAACTTTAGTTTCAGTTGTGATTACAAACCCAAGTTCATTTTCACGTACATTTCACGCAAAAAAGGCTCCAACTTGGTCCGGCACTCTACAGATTTGCTAACCATCTACTAACACTGTAATCTTGCTTATTTGCCGAGGTTTAGTACTCTACACTTATTTTAATAAAAAATTAATATTATAAAATTATAAAATTTAATTTGATAGATACAATCTACACTATATAAAAAGTTTATAGATAAAAATTTATAAAGTTTGAATTTTTATAATGAGATTGTATAAATGTGGCATATAAGATATACTAGTGTAGTGACTCGCGTGTTGCGGTGAATAGATATTGCTGAAAAAAAAAAATTGTAATTAGTGACATCAATAAAATAGAAAAATAGCATACAAAGACCATATTATAAATTAAAAAAATTTAAATAAAAAAAACTAAATTATGATAAAAAAAAAATTAATAATTTAAAACTAATCAGCTGTTTTCAAAATAGATTGCATATCATGCAAAACTCTACTTTTATAATAGCTTCCAAACAAAATCATCAAATGAAAATGAAATGGCAATTATAGCACATCAAAAAATCATCAAACTCCATAAGTTCATGGGCATTAAAGTAAAATTTACTACGAATGACAAAAAGAGAAGGGAGTAAAAAAGAATATTATGCATGTACTTAAAAAAGACTTTGATGAGTACCATAAAACTATTGAGGTTTAAAACATGCATGAAATTTAGACTAGTCTCCTTCAATTTTTTAATATTTGCTTACTAGTCAAATCTCAAAATATACATAACTGTCTTATGAGAAAATTCCTGGTGCCAACATAGAGCTCGCTCAGCTCCTTATTTATTTTATAGATGAAAATATACAAAAAAAACATTTTAATTAGAAGACATTTTAGGTCTTCTCCTTGATGGGATGAGAAGAGCGATGGGATCCCACTTCTCCCCTCCTCCTCCATTAATGGCTTCTTCAACCTCCGATCTCAAGCAGCTCCCACGCTTTTCGCTTCCTCACAATTCTATAGTACAATAGTAGATACTTCAACTAGTATATTACTATTTCAGCAGTCTTCTTCTGAACCATGCTCTCTGCAGTCTCCTCCAAATACTTTTATTTCAATTAATTAGAGAGTAGGAAAACCCTCCTAATCTAGGGACCATGCTCTCTGCAGCTCGATGACCACAAATTTTCCGCAAGAGAAAAGTATGAGTGAACGGTGGGGGCGGGCACTGTTCAAGGAGCCAAGACAGTCGGATGCGGTCCGGGGTGCAGCCGACGGCGCCGGCGGTCCTCGGCGGGCGGGGAAGACACTGTTCAAGGAGCGCCGGCCTCGCAGCCCAAACCGGACTTCTTTGGATTCCGCCTTGCGGTCGCGTCACGGGGGGGAGTCTGGGCTTCGACCAGGGGTTCCCATATCTTCGGAGCGGACCTTTCACAAGGTGGGGGGGAATCTCGGGATTGCGTCAGCGACGGGATCGGGCATCTCTCCAGCAATTTTGACGGGGAAGGGGAAGCTGGCAAAAGTGAAAGGTCACATTTCATGGGCAGACCAAAAGGGCTTACCTTTGGCTATCCCCTGCCCTGTCAAATCGGAGTCGGGCTTGTCTGGGGGAGGGCCAGCAAATTCCCATCGGTCCATGGTGGGAGCCTCGCGGAGGGAGGACTCGGCGAGCAGAAGATCCTATAAAGAGGCCCTCCTTTCACCAAGGCCTTACCCACCCACTTCTACTCCCTCCAATCTTCCTCCTCAGCGCCCCGTCCCAGCTAGAAGCCTTGGAAGCTGCTTCAGGTGCCTGGCCAGAGATCATTGGGCCCGGGATTTCCGTGACCCGGTGCGGTGCCTCAAGTGCTTCGCCAGCGGTCACTACGCCCGCTCCTGCCGCGCCGCCCGAGCCAAGCTCAATCGGAAAATGCAGGGGGGGGAGCGCTTTCGGCCTCTCGCTCTGAAGGTGTTTGCCCCGCTCACCGAGGGCTACTATTCGCGGCAGCTTCAAAACCGAAGGGCAGTCGTCGCTGTTACGTGCGGGAGGCCCAACCTCGGCAACTACCCTCAGGGTACGCTCGCCAACGACATGGCTGGCCGCTTTGGAGGTCTTTCCAACGACTTCTTGGTGACTAGGTTCAGGGATCACGACTTTGCAATTTTCCTCCCTCAATGGGTGTCGCCGGAGGACCTGATCAGAAGAGATGGGATCCGCCTCGCACACTGCCGCATCCGCTGTTTCGTTTGGAACCCCCTACGAGACGCTGTGCGTTCCCGTCTCCGGTACAAGATTTGGATTAAGCTGATGAGCCTTTCTTTTGAATGCTGGTCCGAGGGCAAGGTGGCGGCTCTAGTCAACGGATTCGGCAGGTATCTACGGGCGGATGAGGCTAGCCGCAACATGCTGGACATCAACTTCTTCAAGTGCTAGGTCGCTGTGGAAGACCCGGCTGACGTACCTGAAAACCTTCGCCTGACAATGGGCGACCACCTGGTGAATATCCGGGTCATCCTCGTGAGCACCGCTCCGTTCGGCGGCGACGACCGGGGCATCCCCTTCGCTGGAGGCGACCCCAATGAAGGGGGTGATCAAACAGATCCGCTGGGGCGTCAGTTGGCGCGCTGGACCAACCTGAACGCTGCCATCGAGGAGGACAGCGTGGTAGGAGGTCGGCAAGCCTCCGACCCCAGTGATTCGTGGAATTCCTCGGAAATTCGCGATCGGTGGAGGCCACTATCACCCTGGTGGTCTCCCCGAGACTCCGTCGCTCCGGTCGGCGGCGGCTGCTCAGCCCCGACCTTCGTTGCTGGGTCCGGCAGGCTTGGTCGAGCGGGCCACCTCGAGGTGCGGGCAGGAGTGGGGGCTTGCGCCAGTCTCCCTGGGTTCGAGGTTTGCTGGAATGGGAAGGTTGTGGTTAAGGTCTGTCACCTCGTCCACCGCGACATCGGCTTTTCGCGACCCCCCATGTCTGGCCCTTTCCCCCTTGCCGTCGGCTTCGACAAATGGAGCTTGGGATCTCCGAGGGTGGCCTCTACCTTAGGTCAAAGTTTCTCTTTTTGGAAGTGTACGTCTGTTGAGTTCTCCCATTCCGGTTCGGTCTCTGCCCATGGGAGCGGGGTATTGCGTGGGGCTTCGACCCCGCCTGGGAGCGGGTGCGCCACTGCTGGACACCACCGACTCGCCCGTATGGGGCTGCACGTTAGGCCCGTGGGCCTGGTTTCGACTGCACATTCGTTGGGTTCGTTGGGTGGGCTGGATCTCGGGGGTATAGGCAGCCTGGAGGAAAGCCTGGGGCCGGGGGGGGCCGAGCGCAAGGTTCGCCAACACCCCTGGGCCCAAGGCCCGCGTACTCCCGTGGACTTCTATTTAGTCTTCTCTTTGGGCTGGGCGGGGGAGTACTCCCCTGGGCCCGGGGAGGGCGGGCCGCTCCCCCAACGTCACTGTCCGGAGCATTTGGGCCGGGGCATTTTTTTGATGGATTATGTGGCTGCCCCTGGGAAAGCAAGTGTTGGACCCGATCCTGCATCGCCCGGCGCGACAGGGCAGCGTCTCCGTCTCCCGCGGCCGGACCCTCACGTACGCCGGCGCCCACCGCTGGGCACGGAAACGAGTGGGCTACTGCCGAGCGGGCTGATGGCGACTGGGGTTGGTTGTCCCGAGCCGGTGGTCGCGGCCTACGACCAGGCTTCCGAGGCATCCCCGGAGGGTCCTTGCGGCGGGGTGCGTGGCCCAGTCAGGAGGAGCCTACGGCTTGCGGGGCGGGGGAAGATGTCGGCAACTGCCCGTGCGACTGCGCGAAAATCTAGGCTGAAGGAGGGCGTGGTGGCCCGCGTCCCGGCACCGCCAAGCCGTCCAGCGGCTTCGGCATCCGCTACACTGGTGTAGGCCGGTGACCCGGTTTCGGTGGCCGGTGCCCGCGCAACAAGGCTGGGTGGGCTTTGTGGTGTGGTGTTGTCTCAGGGGGAGGCATCGCGGCTTGTGGATTTCCTCGGGTCTGCCTAGGGGGGCTCCGCCGTCGGGTGCTGCGTGGGTTGTATCTCTTTTAATGTTTAATATCTGTAGTTGGAACGTCCGAGGTCTGAACGACCCCTGTAAACGGCGTCTAGTTAAGAATGGGCTCTCCGGCTCTAGGAGGGCCGTGTTTTGTCTCCAGGAATCAAAAGTTTCTTCAGTTTCTAAGTCATTTCTGCGATCCTTCGCTGGCCCGCACGTTGATAAATGTCACTTCCTGCAATCTGACGGCGCCTCTGGCGGCCTTATAACTTGCTGGAGCTCTAGTGATTTCTCCTGCTATGAAGTGGTGGTTCGCCGTTTCTCGCTGACGGTACAGCTGAGACATTGCTCCAGTAGTGCGCCTTTCTTCGTTACGAATGTGTACGGTCCGCCGTCGTGGGAAGGAAAAGAGGAATTCTGTGTTGAGTTGGAAGAGCTTCGCGAGGTCTGTTCGGGGCCGTGGGTGCTCTGCGGGGACTTCAACCTCACCAAGTGCCCGGACGAGAGGCGGGGGAGAAGCTGGTCCCGTAAATTAATGTCTCGGTTCGCGGACCTGCTGAGCAACTTGGACCTTATCGATCTGCCGATTGGCAACCAACGGTTCACGTGGTCCAACTTCCAGGTTTCGCCATCCTTGGCCAAGCTGGACCGCTTCCTCGTCTTGGTTGAGTGGGACCAGTCCTTCCCCCTGTCGAAGGTGGTGGGCCTCCCCAGGGTAACATCGGACCACACCCCGCTTCGTTTGACGACCGGAGGGGAGCTCCCCCCTCGGAGGTTCAGATTTGAAGACGCGTGGCTGCTTAGGGAGGACTTCACTTCTCGAATGCCGCAGTGGTGGGCTGAAGCTCCGGGACATCAATCGAGTATCCTCTCTTTTAACGCGAAACTCAGGCATTGCAGGGTTAGGTTCAAGGAGTGGTGCGCGGCCAACTTCCATAGTATTTCATAAGCTAAGCTTGACCTCTCCAAGGAAATCCAATCTCTGGACCTCATGGAGGAATCTTCGGATCTAACGGCAGCGCTCCTGGAGAGACGGCGTAATCTAAAGCTCCAGCTGGCATCTACTGCAGCTGAGGAGGAGGCCCTATGGAGATCCAGGGCTAAGCAGCACTGGTTGAAGGAAGGTGATGGCAATACCAGGTTCTTCCACGCCGTGGCCAACGGACGCAGGAGGCAAAACTTTATTGAGGTGGTGGAAGACGACGGCCTCCGGATCTCCAGTGAAGGCGAGAAGAGGGACTACTTCTACCGTAAGTTCAAGGAGGCGTTTGCACCGCTTGTCCAATTTCCTGACCACACGGGTGACTGGAGCGAACTTTTCGGGAACACCCCTCACCTGGCCTCCGAGGCACTAACGGTCCCCTTCTGCAAAGAAGAGATCAAAACCGCTGCCTTTCAGCTGGGTGGAGATAAAGCTCCCGGCCCAGACGGCTTCAGCCTGAGGTTTTTCCAGAAGTTCTGGGGGATTATTCAGGATGATATCTTTCGAATCTTCTGTGACCTGTACGCCGGAAAACTTAACACTGGACCGATCGACTACTCATTTATCGCCTTAGTCCCCAAGAAAGAAGGGGCGAAAGCCGCGGGGGATTTCAGGCCAATTAGCTTGATCAACGGTATCCAGAAGATTATCTCGAAGGTCCTAGCTAACAGACTCGTTAGGGTGATGGAGGATGTGATCTCTCCTTGCCAAGCTGCCTTCCTGAAGGGTAGGTCGATTCTGGACTCCTTTGCGACGGCTTCTGAACTCATTAGCTGGGGGTCTAAGGTTAGAGCGGAATGCGTTACCGTCAAAGTCGATTTCGAGAAGGCGTTCGACAGGGTGAACTGGAAGTTTCTATTCAAGGTAATGAAATGGCTCGGCGCCAACTCCAGGTGGTGCGGGTGAATCGAGCAGTGCACTGCAAATGCAAAAATCGCGGTGCTCGTTAATGGGTCTCCAACGAAATGGTTCAAAACACGGCGGGGCCTAAGACAGGGGGACCCTCTATCACCACTCCTCTTCCTGCTCGTGGCGGAAGGGCTCGCAAGAATGACGGAGCGGGCAGTCTCGAACAAGCTACTCACAGGGATGGGCCCTGCAGCTGGGTGCTCGGTGTCTATCATCCAATACGCGGATGACACTATCTTCTTCTGTAAGGCCAGTCGCCCAGAAGTGCGCTATCTTAAGTTCTTGTGGCAACTGTTCGAATGGGCGTCAGGGCTGAAGGTCAACTGGGATAAGTCGGAACTCCTATACTTCGGCGACCGACCGAGAAGGGGAAAGAGTTTGGCTGAGTTAATCGGCTGTAAGCAGGGGCATCTCCCTATCAAGTACCTTGGCCTGCCGCTTTCCTGTAAAAGGCCAACGAAAGAAGACTGGGGGCTGATCATCAACAAGCTTCGAACTAGGATTGAGGGTTGGCAGGCGAAGCTGCTTTCTCAAGGGGGCAGGCTAACCCTGGTCAACTCGACGCTGACCGGGTTGCCACTTTTTGCCCTTTCGGTCTTCCGTGCCCCGAAATGGGCCATCAACTGCATGGAAGGCCTTAGGAGATCTTTCTTCTGGAAAGGCACGGCTTCGGTCTTGGGCGGCGAATGCCTGGTCAATTGGAGGCTGGTCTGTCGAAGCCGGACGGAAGGAGGGCTAGGGGTCCTGAACCTGGGCAACATGAACTCTGCACTGCTGGCGAAGTGGTGGTGGAAGCTGCTGTCAAGCCGCAACTCGCTCTGGGGGCGGCTCATTACACACCTGTACTATGCCAGACGTAGACCACTCCGGGAAGGGGACTCTTTCTCCCCTTTCTCCTTTTGGTGGAAGAGTGTGCTGAGCGTTAGAGATTTGTTCAACTGTGGCGCACACTACACGCTGGGCGACGGGAGGAGTGTCGAACTGTGGCGGGACAAATGGGGGGATATGGGCGCTCTGTGCAACCAATTCCCGGAAATCTTCAGTGACGTTACGACCAAGACCTGCACGATTAGAGAGTGCTCTCATAGGGGAGCTTGGCAGTGGAGCCGTATTCTCTCTGGGATCCCACGCTTGAGACAGCGGTCCTGCACCTCTATCCAGGCGCTTAAAGTACTGATGGCCAACTTTGCTCCTGGACGTGGGAACGACCTTCTGCGGTGGCGCTGGGACCGCTCGGAGGTCTCTCGGTAAAGTCGACCTACGACTTTCTGCAGGATAGCGGGACTAAGGACACTCTTTTCGATCTGCTTTGGGCCGCCAAAACACCGCTGAAAGTCAAGATCTTCGTGTGGCTAGCACTGAAAGGTAGGATCCGCACAAAGGACAGGCTTGCGTCCAGAGGCTGGAACGGGGATGTGCGGTGCGTCTTCTGTGGGGCTGCCACTGAAACTGTCAACCATTTGCTAGTAGACTGTTCTGCCAGCAGAGCGCTGTTGAGCTCGCAGCTTAAACGCAGGCGGCTACTGGACAGCAGTAACTCGGTGGTGTTGCTCTGGGAAAAGTGTTGTCTGCTAGGGGGTACTCAGGGAAGGATTGCGAGATCCGTCCTGATCGTCTCGTGGTGGACGATATGGCTGGAGCGCAACAGTAGGATTTTCGAGAACAAGACTGCCGACGGGATTCAGCTGTTGGGCTGGGCCTGCGCTCTTCGTTCCCTTTGGGACTCCTTCTGCTAATTTTTATTTTTATTTTTATTTTTATTTTTATTTGTATTTTTATTTTATTTTATTTTTTTCCTGAGGCCCTGCTGTCTCACTCTGTTGCTTAGTTCAATCTACCTTGAATGAAGCGGTAGCATGCTACCTTCTCTCAAAAAAAAAAAAAAAAAAAATTAGAAGACATTTTAAACTAAGTCCCTTAACTTAACCTGCATCATAACAAATAAAAATAGAGAAATGTCAATAATAATAAACAAAAAAAAAATCTGGACCTATATCAAAACGGGATATAGTTAAAAGGGTCTCCAAACATTTTAACCTACTTTTTGTTTAGTTACCCACCTATAACACAAGAGATCAAAATGAGGCCTCAAATATGCAAATTCAACTAATTTTTAATGCAATCAAAACTAAAAATTTCTTCGAAGACAGCTACCTATCTATGCAATATTTGATATTAAACAAATTTTACTCACAATACAACTAATTAGTATATATGTATGATAGATTAAGAAGAGATGAAACATTTACCTTCGGGGAGCTCAAACTAAGCTTTACCTTTTTCATCGATCACAATAAGTAAGCAACATCTTTAATCTGAGAGAAAGAGAGAAAGAGGGAAACAAGTAAACATCCATTAAGTTTTTGTATGAGAGAATTTAGTGAAAAGAATAAATTGAGAAAATGTTGTAATTTTTTTTTTAGAAAGGACTAAGAAAAGTTTGTAAATTTTTTTAAAAAAATGTTTCAAACTTATGTTTACATGTCTCAAGGATATACTAAGAAGAGAATGCATTTAGGGGTGTGACTTGGTAAAGACACAATAATTATACTGTAATATGAAGGCAAATTTTAGGCCAAAATAAGAATTTCTACAAATAAAAAAGCAAAAAATTAGCATAGGATACAGATATAAAGAATAACAATAATGCAAAAAACAGAAAGAAAACTTGATCTACATAACTAATATAAAAGTAAACATGAATAATTGGGTGCATATGTTTTTGGATATTCATTGAAAATTCAAAACTAATCCATTTTAAGTAGTCAAATCCTAAACCCTAAAAGCTCACTAAAAAATAAGGTAAACTTAGATAACTCTTACCTTTCTAGATATCCAATTGAGAGAATGGGCATAGCTCACATCCATGCTATTTGTTCTGGCTGCTTCATTTCGCAAGATAGAATAGATATCAGAGAATAATCTTACAATTGAATAGAACACTAATTGATGGTCTAACCAAATGCAAGATAATAAAAAATTAATGTTCAACATTTTCGGATCGTTTTAATTGTTTTGGCTCAAGTATAGGAGTCCGTAGGCTAGAAAAAGAGAAGGGATATATCAATATGTTAGCCAATTATTTTGCAAATAAAATTACTTCTCAATGTTATTTGGATATGCTCTTATAATATGTCACCAAATTATTTAAAAAATAAAAAAAAAAAAAGTCATATAGATCAGGAGACCAACCATTTATACCAACAAAAAATGTTTAGACGGGGAAATACGCATACCTGACCAAGTTTGATTTCTCTCCTTTTTGGATTGTAAAGAACATGAATGTTATATAAATCAATGCGGTTAGCTTGTCTTGATTGATCATAGCTAGAAAAAAGATTTGTATGTAAGCACCCATATAATTGTCCAAGATGATATGACAAAAAAATAACATATAGAAACCATCAAAATACAATATAGTGAGTCACATCTAAGATATGAAAAAAAAAATTTATGTCAAAAAGTGACTATTGTGCAAATAACATTGAAAATTAAATTTTAATACAAAAAACATAGGAGTAAAAGTGCTTATATATGCATGATTCAGCTAGTTGCTAAGTTCTATAAAATTAGAATTACTATTTTTACTGATAATAGATTCTGATAACAGAAAACACATACTAGTTATAGGCCTAAACAAAGGAAAGAATGTTCAAGAAGAAATTTCAAGTACATATCAAAAATATATTTGAAACCATTAACCCTCGATCTTTTAGAATCCATCCTAAACAGTACGAAAACCAAAACCCTAGATAAGGGGATATATGCATAGTTCTTGCTTCTTCTCAAGGAAGGAGCGATCGAGGGTGTGGGAGTGGGGTCGTACAGGAGCTCAAATCTGTTGAAGATCTCATTGGTGCGGCCGCGTTGGACGTCGATGACGCACCCGTAGATGTACGACAGAGGAGGCACCATGGCGACGGTGGCAAAGGATAGATGCTGGGTCTGGGCCTTGACGCGGGTGCAGTGATTGGAGATGTTGAGGATCAGGGGAGAGAAAATGCTACAATGGAGGGGTAGAAGAAATGGCGCGGAAGAGAGGGGAGAGGAAATGATTCGTACGAAAAATCGAAAAGGGGAGAGAGAGAGAGAGAGAGAGGCGGTTCGGTTCGGTTTAGAAGTTCAGAGATACGGTGAGCGGTTTAGTTCAGAAGTTAGAAGAACGGCTCGATTAAGAAAAAATGCAACTGAGAGAAGAGAGTAACGGTTCGGACAGTGAGCGGTTTGGTTCAAAAGTTAGAAGAACGGTTCGGTTCAGAGAAGAGGCGAGTGAGAGAATGGAGTAATGATTCGGTTCAAAGAGACGGTTCAGTTCAAAAGAGGGATAAGTTAGGGTGAAGGAGAAATTGTCACGTGACAAAAAAATTAAAAATTTATATAAGTTAATAGATTTATACATATGATATAGAGAACAATTTCGAACCCGCCGTTCCCGCCGCTCTAACCTATTGCCGTCACATCCCGTCGCGAGAGCATGAATCCTACTGAATCGTAGAATTTGCTTGTTTGGTCTTTCCCCTTTTCTTCTTCTGTTATCGTGCTTTGATTTTGAATTTCTCTTTTCTTCTCTTTACATTTTTTTTCCCTCACATACCTATCAATCGTTATATTTATAAAAACTCACTCCTTCCATGCACGAGGTCTCCCCCATCTTTTTCTTTCTCTACAATCGTCTGAAAACTAGCAATGACGGATGAACAGTGAAATAAAATAGCAAATACTTCTTTTGCTCGATTAATATATTCATTTTTCTTATTTTGCTGTTGATATAGTTTTTGTTTTGCCTTTTTTTTCGTTTATTGACTTTCTTACTGCTATTGCTCATGTTGATTTTTCTTCTTTAACCTTTTTTTTTATTCTTCATATATTTTTACTGTCTTACTATTTCTTCGCTCTTCAATTTTTGTTTTATTTGCTTTTGCGGACTTGATCCGTCGCAACGCGTAGATGCCTTCATGTGATACCCCACATATTGAATGGGAATGGACATGTGATTAGGTTTATAAGAAACTATGAACATAAGTATTAATAATTGGGCTTAAGTATTTTGGGCCAGGGATTTAGGTTTAACGAGTTATTATCGCTAGTTGTTCGGGTCGTTATATTTGGTATCAGAGCCAATCACTAGCTAGAAGTGTGTGACGAATTTCGGCTGAGCCAGAATTTGGAAGACAAAGTGACGGGCTATAGCAGGGCTATAAATGACAAGACTAGCAAGGCAAGTCACACATCGCCTGGTGATCTTAGACTGTGTGTGACGAGGACGTCAAATTTAAACGGAGAAAATTTGTGACACCCTAATAGTCCCACATCGGATGGAAATGGACTTGTGATTGAGTTTATAAAAAGGGGCAATTGCATACATGTCCCTCCAAATATATCGAATAGCAAATATATCCCTGCAAATTTCAACTTTTCATATTTATCCCTGTAAAAATCCAAAGTTCTTCAAATATGTCCCTGAGGTTAATCCCCGTTTGGAATCTGTTAATTTTTTAACAGATTCCATGTAAAATTACTTTTTTGCCCCTTACAAATATATCCCTCCAAAAATAATACCAATCTACTTGTTTCAAAAATGCCCCTCTCCAAAAATCCCAACGTTAAAATCCCTCTAATTATTACAAAAATGCCCCTCTCCTAATAAAATTTGTAACAAAATTAAAATCTCTCAATTAAAAAAAAAATCAAATTTTAAATTGGTGTCAATAAAACAAATTAATTTGAAGGAGGGGCCATGCACAAGAGAGAGAGAGAGAGTTGCTCTGTTCAAAAAAATTAATTTGAAGGAGGGGCCACGCTCGCGTCGCCGCCTTCTCCTCGCAAGCCACCAGCCGTCGCCGTGCCGCGCCCCGCGTCGCCCAGTCGCCGCCGTCACCATCGCCCTGCCTCGCCACCGAAGTTGCCGCTCGCGTCGCCGCCGAAGCCGTGCTGCCGCCCCGCGCGTCTCCATCGAGCCGCCGCCTTTCGCGCCGCCTCACCGCCGAAGCCGCCCTTCGCGTCGCCGCCGCCCTTCGCGTCGCTGCCGAGGCCACCTCGTCCGTCTTCGGGTCGCCGCCGAATCCGTCGAAGCTCCTCTGCTTCGTGAGCAAGTAACCAAGGGTAAAATGGTATATTCACTTTCTAATCTAACTAAGGTTAAGCATTTAACCTATGGTTAACTCATTTTTTCTAACAGAGGGACATATTTGAATAACGGTGGATTTTTGCAGGGATAAATATGAAAAGTTAAAATTTGCAGGGATATATTTGAAATCCGACATATTTGGAGGGACATGTATGCAATTAACCCTTATAAAAAACTATGAACACAATTAATAATAATTAGGCTTAAGTATTTTTCGTCAGTGATTTAGGTCAAACGAGTTATTATTGCTATTGGTTCGGATGGTTACACTTCACTAGTTTAGAATATTTACTGATCCAACGCATTCTAGTATGTCCAAGAAAAAAAAAAAAGTAAAAATATATGAAGCCCCTTCAACTATAGGAGAGCTTAAATAGCTCCTTCAACTTTTCTTTTTCTTTTCTTTTTTTCCCTTATTGGGGCCCCACAACATCTATTTTTGTTTAAAATTTTTATACTTAGTAAAGTTTAAAAAAAAAATCAAATGGAACGACTTCATCAATTATTAACTATTAATTGGCGTAAATTTAGTTGATAAAAGATAATTAAAAATTACTAAATTTGATGAAGTTACCAATGTATGTGATAAAAACCTCCAATTTTTTACAACTAAAGCCACTTAATTCTAAACAATTAAAAGTTGAGTCTCCATAAAATAAAATAAAATAAAATAAAAAAAGTTGAGGGGTCAATTTCACACAGTCATATAGGTGAGGGGTATCCATACAATTTTTACCGTCAAAAAAAAAGGAAAATTTCCTATTCTTGGCCCGATGGTCCGGCCCAACCCATTTAGCAGCCCCTCATAAAAAACCGCACACACCCGAACCCGGTCCGAGGGCGGTTCGATTCAGTTCGGTTCGGTTCAGACCACTATAAAAACACGATCACATAGAACCAAGACGTGCGTTAATCGAACACCCCCAAATCTCCCCCCCCCCCCCCCCACTTTTCTAGGGTTTCCAACACCAAATCCGATCCTCTCCAAAGTCTCTCCCTTTCACCCTCTCTAATTCCCTTTTCCCCCTCGAGATCTCGCTTCAATCCACCCTCTTCTTCCTCTCCCAAACCCTAATTTCGTTTCCTTGATGCCATTTTTGCTCGAGTTCTCGGTCCTCATCGTCTAGGGCCGGCGCTGGGCGAGCGATGCCGCAGGGGAAGCTCGGAGAGCGGCGGAGGGCGCCGCCGCCGCCGCCGCCGCCGCAGCAGCAGAAGCAGCCGAATGAGGCGGAGGACGAGGTGACGCCGACGAGCACGCTGTGGGTGGGGAACCTCGCGGCGGGCACCACCGACCCCGACCTCATGGCCGCGTTCGCGGTGCACGGCGCTCTCGATTGCGTGGTGATTCTGGCCGGGTCGCGGAGCTACGCCTTCGTGATGTTCCGGAGCGCCGACACGGCCCGCGCTGCCATGGACGCCCTGCGAGGCTGCCTCATCCGCAGGAATGCCATTAGGATTCAGTTCTCGCGACCAGTTCGTCTCTCTCTCTCTCTCGTGCTATGTTATGATTTGATCTGAATTCTAAGTATATTGATGGGGAAATTTGTTTGTGTTCTTGATTATGTCATCCTTTGTTTTGTTTAGGATGGATTGCATGCTCCAATTAGGTTTTAGTATCAAATTGGGTTCTTTCATTTGATTTTGATTTTGATTTTAGTTGGTCCTATACTTTGAATGCAATGGATCTTGATGAATCTTTCTATTTGTATTAAGGGTATGATTATAGGAGGTTATTGAACAATTTACCTTTCCTTCTGTTGTTTTAATTAAGCTTGTAGTGATCAAATTCTTGCAGTTTTGGTGCAGTTGGGGGTTCAAAGTTATTTGAATTCTTGAGAAATTTATTTCCTTGTGTAATATTTAATCTTGTGTGTTGTATACTTGTATAGCAAGAAAAATATGAAATTAATGGTTTTAGAAAAAACAGAAAATTTGGGTGTTTCCTATTAAAAAAGGAGGCAATGAAAAGTTCAAGAGCATCGAGAAAGAGGTGGCAAATGAAGAAGGTGAAAAGAATGTTACCTTGAGGCCTACAATTTTGGTGCACTACAATGAATTCAAATACATTTGGGTTGAATTTTATTGATGGTTGGTTAATATAGTAGTATTTTGCTAGCCATGCAGAGCGTCATGCTTTATTCTATTCGAAATCCTAAGTAGCAAAAAATTGTAATTTGATTGAAGCAAATCTTGTACTGACCTGTTTCTTCTTTTATATTTGATTCATGCGATGTATATGAGAAACACTTTAAATCAAATGATTCACTGCCTGCAGATGTCTAAATCACAATGAATAGTTTTACATTTTTGTTTAGGTGGTTTATAACTGAATTAGTTATGTGCTATTTCTTTAGGAAAAGATTTTTCGTAAAATATGTATTTTGAATTCTCTCTGTTCTTCTGTTTGTGCATAACTATGAGAGATCTATATGTGCTTATACTTTATATGGTTCTAGCAGCTAATCAGTTGGTTTTCATACGTAGGCAAAGGCAGTTAGGCATTTATGGGTTGGAGGTATTAGCTCATCTGTTACAAAGGAAAAATTTGAGGATGAGTTTTTGAAATTTGGAAAGATTGAAGAGTTCAAGTTCTTTAGAGAACGAAATTCTGCTCTTATTGACTACTACAAGATGGAGGATGCTATTTCTGCTCACAAGAACATGAATGGAAAGCGTTTAGGTGGTGAACAATTATGTGTGGACTTTCAGAGATCTCAACCGACGAGAAAGGTGTGTTTGCATGGTGAATTTGTGTGCCACTTTTACATAATGTAAATTACATGTAGTACATTTTCATACTAATCATGTTATTTTCCTGAGAACAGGAATGGCCTGATCATGAGTTAAGAAATGGACCTTTCAACAGTAGGGGCTTGGGACCCACTGATTTGACAGGGGGTTTCTACGATTCAGTGAACCATGGGCCTAGAAAATATATGGTATATTTTGCAGCTTATTTTACTTTTCATCATTTGCTTGTGGCAGTGTTGGATGCTGGTAAATCTTCTCAGGCTGTGTTACATTTTATTTTCAATTTTTTTCAGCCTCACGGAGGACAAAGAGACAGCCGCCCTACTAATGTTCTTTGGATAGGCTATCCGCCATCTGTGCAGATTGATGATCAGATGCTTCACCGAGCTATGATTCTGTTTGGTGAAATTGAGAGAATCGAGTGTTTCCCTTCGAGGCACCATTCTTTCATTGAATTTAGAAGTGTTGATGAAGCTAGGCGTGCAAAGGAAGGTCTCCAAGGGCGCCTTTTTAATGACCCTAGGATTCAGATTCTGTATTCAAGCAGTGAACGCGCAGGGCTCAAGGATGAAATCCTGCCTCCCTTTCCTCCGCTTAGAGGGCCTGGACAAGACATGTTTTACAATGAAGGCCCTTTTGGGCCTCTGGACTCAGTTGGGTCCAGCCGTTCAATGGGTTCGAACAACTTTTCTGGGTCCTTTACTAATGGTGTTCCGGGCTCAAATATATCAATGAGGCCATTCGGGCCACAAGGATTTGATCCTCATGAAGGAGGTCCTGAGTTCCATGAATTTGGTGGCGTGCGCCCAAATTTTCCTGATTCTAATGCTAACAAATCTGGACCTGCCACTTGGCGGCGGGCATCCCCGTCGGCACCGGGAATACTCCCTTCTCCAACAAGCCTTCGTCCATCTTTTCAATCAATGCCTGGTGAATGGGATAGATTGGACATGAGAGAAACAAAAAGGTTGAGAATGGATGATGATGATTTTGGGGACCTTTCTGAGTTTCCTCTTCTTGATAGAGCTGCATTTGGTCAAAGATATGTCAGTCCCCCCATTCGAGTCCGTGGTAACACTCGTGAATCCCCAGATAGCAACCACATCTGGCGTGGTATACTGGCCAAAGGTGGAACCCATGTTTGTTGTGCTCGCTGTGTGCCAATTGGAAAGGGCATCACCTCTTCTTTGTATGTTGAATATCACCGCTTTATAGTTATTTATCTTCATTTTAGTTAGGGATATGCGCTAATGTGTCCAAATTAGATTAGTGAACTAAAGTTAAGACAGTCAATTCGGTTTACTATGTTCGGCTTGATATGTAATTTGGTTTGTTCAGTTGAGCATATCGAGAACCGAATAAGCAGTATGAAATGAATATGTAATAACTTGAACAAAATAGCTTTTAGATGATGATTTAACAGCTAAAGTGAAAACCGAACTGAACTCATTGATGGACACATGATTTTTGTAGTTGGTCCTTTTAAGTGTGATCCACTTATTCTGATAGGTTTTATATTTTTTCCTGTTCTCAGATCTGATGTTATTAACTGCTCAGCCAGAACGGGTTTGGACATGCTGACAAAACACTATGCTGAGGCCAATGGTTTCGATATTGTCTTCTTTCTACCAGATAGTGAAGAAGACTTTGCTTCGTACACCGAATTCCTCCGCTACCTGGGCCTTAAAAACCGTGCTGGGGTTGCAAAGCTGGACGATGGAACAACACTGTTCTTGGTGCCTCCATCAGATTTTTTGACTAATGTGTTGAAAGTTAAAGGGCCAGAGCGTCTTTATGGTGTAGTTTTGCACCTTCCCCAGCAATCAACAAGTGCTGTGGCGCAAGAAAACCATCAACTATCTGCTCCATCGTCTAATTACATTGATAGCCATGATCTGCCTGTGTTAAACAAAGGGTATAATTTTGCTCCTCAGAATGAAGAGCAAGATATTAGAATTGATTATAATAGGTCTTCTTCTCTTGAGCCACCACTGCCTTATACTCCAGGAGTTATAAAGCCTCCGAGCATGCATCCCGATGAATTACGTGGTGTTCAATCAGCTCCCCCAGATCATGGCAACAGCAGTCGTACTGCTGCACCTCAAGTTGGATTAACCCCTGAACTAATCGCTACTTTAGCTTCTCTTATACCTGAAAATAAACAATCGTCAGCTGCTAGTAATGTTCAGATGCCACCAACCTCCACTGGTAAGGTAGTTTCATCTTCTACTAATGTGGTAAACGATACGCCATCATTGCCATTTCAAGGCTGGAGCCAAGGGCATCAAGCAATAGATCCAGTGAGTAATCTCCCGCAGCATTTTGGTCAACAGTTTAATAGTGCACAAATTCAGAATGTGGCACAACCTCTTACAATTTCTAATACGAGACCGTTAAATACTTATGTTATGCCATCCCAAAGTGGACAGTATTTACCCTCGCAGAGTAATCAGCAATATCTATCTGATCCTTCCATGGCTTCTCAGAGCAGCTATGGCATGTTACAAACAGCTTATACACCTGGAGTTTCTTTTAACCAGCCAGTTCAGCAGCAGCTAAACCCTACTTTACTGACTCAGCCACAAAATACTGTGCCAATGCCAACTGAAAGGGTGAATATGGAGTTTGCTTCGCAAGGTACTCAGCTGCAGCTGCAAAATGTTTTATCTAGTGCTGGTCACAGCACTTCAGATGGTGATGCAGATAAGAGTCAAAGGTATCAGTCAACCCTTCAGTTTGCTGCCAGCCTACTCCTCCAAATTCAACAGCAGCAACAAGCTGGTGGTCAGGGTGTGCAAGGATCAAGGAATTAACAGGGAGAATCAACTTCCATTACAGGTATGCATTCTTTCCCCTAACTTGGATTTATGTTTGTCTAATGCTCTTTAGTCTATTTAATATTCTTTCTAATGTATTAAAATTGTAGTAGATGCTAACTGGTAAGTTGCTTTAGATGACCATGCATGCTAACTGGTAAGTTGCTTTAGATGACCATGCATGCTAACTGGTAAGTTACTTTAGATGACCATGCATAGTTTATATATTCATTGTGCGCTTCCTGATTTCTAGCTTGCACTCCTAATTATTTGCATGATAGTCTTAGAAGATTTTATGTTTTTCATGACATTCCTTTCAATCTTTGCACCACCTTGGATTAACAAAACCAATTAGTTAATCATAGTGCTTTTGAGATGTTGAGCTATCTCTGTACATCTTTTCTACTAGTTTAAAATTAGATTTTTTGTTTTTTTTCCTGTGGAGTCATATTTCCTGTACCGTTCCATTTTTCAATAGATGTGTTGTGTGGAATTGCCTTTTGAAGTTTTTTTTCCCTTTTTTTTTTGCATATTTTTTGGATTTCTTGAAGTCATTTAGTTTTTTTTTTAAAGTGTTATTATTGATATTTAATTTGCCGCTGTTTTGAATTTTGTGTCCTCAATTTGCATTGAATTTGCTCTTCAGATAGTTTTTCCTTTACTATTTGAACTATAGTATTTTAATGGGTTTGTTAACTTTAATTAATGAACTGTGGTAGAAGCTATTTATGTTTTTATAGTTTTACTTCATGGACTTGCTGTCAATCTTAGACAACAGAACCCCCTGAACCCCCTGGCACGACAGTTTCAAATTTAGACTTCTATTCTGATATATTTGCGTATTATCATTTGTTACTTTTTCTATTAAGTGCTGCTGTAGGAATGCTATGATTTCCATACATACCTTTTTGAAGTCTTAAGATTCTATTTCATTGTTTGATGGTATCCTTGGTGTCCTGATATGCCCTAAAATTTTGTATAATATGCTTATTTGCAATATATCTTCCTGATTTGCCCTGCATTCCTTTCACTTTGACAACTCCACTTGGCTATAAGTTCATTTTTCTTGAGAAGATCCCCCTGACTGGTAGAAGTTTTTCTTAAGCCAATTATTGTTCAATCAAATCTATTACAAAAACTTTTACCTACTCCCGGAATAATGTCCTGTTGGAGCATCATCTGTAATGTTTTATCACCCTCTTGTAGTGTTCAGAATATTGAAGTTAGTAGTAGTTTGATTAGTATGTGGCAAAATTCTTGACTTTTCTCCTTTATTTGACTGAAATATCTGGAGTGTAATAAATTTAAGAGCTATATAATGATTCTCTAAGATGAGAGCAGAAAAGAAAATCTTAGAGAAATGAAAGATTTAAAGATAGCCTTAGATAGAACAGAAACTCTCTCACCTTATTTTCATCCAACTGAGTAGTCTATAAGAAAATGGTACATTACTCTATTTAAATAGTGTGACTGACATGATAGTCTAGTCCATGCAATTCAATGATGTAGTAAAATTAGTGTAGGGAAAAATTTATGTTTGTCCATGATCATTACTAAAATCATGTTAAATAATGAAGTCGTATGTTCTTGAGATACAATATAGTCCATTCTTAGGTATTAGTTATAGAAACCAAAGGACCGCGGTTATACCATTACGAGTTCAGTAATTGTGATCCTCTAGTCTCTTTGCAGTTATTCGCAACGCTAATGCTCTATCCCATCAAACGCAATGTTTACCAACATTACACCAACAATCATGGACTTTTGAAAGCCAATGGCTTTATATTTAGGCTCCGTTTGAGATTGCGGGGAGGTTGTGTTACGTGCTGTGAGAGAATACGAAGGAAAATTAATTCTGTTTGTTTCCGTGCGTAACATCGTGTCGTTCCGCATATCGCAATGAGTCGGTTACGACGATATATTTTCTGCGGTCCTATCGAAAAACGCAAAAATATATACCTATATTCTTTCGCGCCAACTCTATTTTATTTTTTAGCGTTAGATGAGCGTCATTACCAAACAAACCTTTAGTCTGAATTGCACTTGACTAAACTAGATTACAATTAACGAAAGTACTGATTCACTATTTGTAAATACTTAACCTGGTCATATAATATATAATTGTGAAAAGAATCGTACCCTATGAAGAGGACGAGAGCTGGTTTTAATCATGAGAGAGAATACCTAACCTGGTCTTAGCGAAAAAGAAGGAAGACTGTATTGAAACTAAAGGGAAGTAATTAAATTCGGTAAACTGCACTACTTGTCCCTGAACTTGAACTGAAGTTCGGGTCTTGGAACTCGTAAGTTTGACATTCGAGATCCTAAACAGTCAACAATGTTTTATTTTAGTCCTTTCACCATGTTTCATTTTAGTCCTTGAAATATGAAAGGAAAAACAAAGAAAGCAAGCTCAGAATTAATAAAATATATTTGCGCCAAAGATTTTTAACCATGTTTCATTTTAGTCCTTAAAATATTTCATTCAAGACCCAGTTCATCTGTATGTCCGGACAACATGAATCTGTCGGTCCTTCATCCATTTTACAATTTCAATTTAACAGTCTAATTTTTAAAAATTATAACTCAATCTATGGACAACTGAAATATGAGATGTGATAAAGAGCCAATAATTGCTTGGTATATGAATGTACCATAGCAACTTTCAATACTAAATATGCAATAGGACTAAAAGATGATACTCTTTTAAAAGCTTAGGGTCTCTAATCTTGAAGTTGGGAGTTCAATGACTAAAATGTAACTACACTTAACAGTGTGCCTTTTCACACTTTCATCAAAACAGACAACAGAGTTTATCCCTTGCATTGAAATTCCACTTCTTTCTTGTTATTTACACCAATTTAAACATACCTTTAATGTATTTTTTAAGAAATTATCATACTAGTTTCTTCGCTCCAATTGCGCTCCATACCGTATCCCATCGTTCTCTATCATAACCAGTACAAAGTTATCCAGAGGCACCTGGTTGTCTTAATATGTTACTTTTGTATACTCTATACTGGAACATCGAATGCCTATATAAGAATAAATTTATAACAACAAATTACAATCCTGTACTTACTGAGCATGATCGAGTCCTAAGGCATAATCAAAACCATGAACTTATTTTTCTCGAATACAACATAGTATAGTAAGTGTGCTTACTCGCGCATTTTGACAATGATTTTGTTGGTTTGAAACCAGTATTTTTAATCAGTCGCAGTCTCTTTTTTTTAGTTTTCCGAAAAATCAATCGCATTCCTGTTTCTGTTAGTCTGTTCTGTAATTTTTCAGTTAATACAATACTGTAAAGAGGGTGGAAGTGGAAGCTGAGGAACTGTTTTATACGTTAGGTAGCGAACTTTAGCTGTCATATGTTGCTTTCTAATTTGTGAAGTTTTGTCTACATAATATCATCCATACATGTTATACTATTTCGTTATCAAAGTTTTACAATTTTGGCACAAATTTTTTGTTGATTCTGAGCTTGCCTTCATCGTTTTTCCTTTCATTTTTTGAGAGAAACAAGGCCCTGTCGATATCGACTTGCAGTCGAAGGGACAATCTTTCTATTTTGGCCAGCAAATGCTTGAGTTAGGATATTTAGAGAGTGATAAGGTTGTCGGGGTTTTGACGAAGAAAAGCGATAGGCACTCATTCTGCACGACACACTCCGGTTCACTGAACTTCAATCTGTGCCGTTCTAGTGGGTTAACAAAATTTATTTTCTGTGCACTTTAAGTTAGAATCCCGCCTCTTTGTATCTTTATGCTTGCTCAGGAATGCTAAAGTAACTATACTAAGAGACACTTTGTGTAGGGTTCCAACAGAAAAGTACTAGTAAAACGTTACTTTCGTATGCGGCAAACCTGATGCAGCAACTCGAGCTCTTTCGTCGATTCGATTTAGGGTTGCGTAAACATTTTTGATTCTCGATTCGGCATATAATTTTTCGCTATACTCATCAACCAGGGTGGTATCTGTACAGAACTAGTAATTTGCTGCATATGTCTGTGGACAAGTGTGAAATCTGCTTCCAAGTTTACACGGCAGAAATGTTTAATAGAACGAGTTTGCTTTAATCAAATACTTGGCCCGGTTCTCAGTTCCTTGTATCATTTCACTCTCCTCGTTGCGGCCCAGTTTTCTGTCACAGCTGCTCTGCAGCAAAATATTCCCGCTTCTAATTCTGAAAAAGGATTTAAATTTTACACCAGTTTACATATACTTATTCTTTAGGCCCTCACGCCGCTCTAAAATGTTCGTTCCAGGTATCGCGCGCACGATCGAAACTATTGATTCAGTAACCAGGTATGCTGGATATTGGTGATTGCTGGTCGCAATGGTCGCGAGATTTCGTTTAGGTTATCGAGTTTCAGTTTGATGCGATCGAATTTGTGAACTTTAATTCCTATTTTAGTTGGTTCATTTCGCCAACTTCGAACTATGTTTATAGTGAAGCGGGGTGTGATGTTGCAGCTAATTGTGCTAATGAGATGAAGTAGACTAATACGAAGTTTACAGAGTCCATAGGTGAAAATTTTCCTGTATCTAATTTTGGGTTGTGTATTCATTTCCAAGGATTTAAATTTATAATGATAGTGAACTCGTAGCCCAAATAAGCTCAGCTGAGAAATTTTTTATTTGTGCGTTGTTTTCAAAAGCTTTCATGTGAACTAGAACAAGAGAAGAAAATATAGAAAATGTACCTTTATTTTCTTTTCCAATTTAAGCTATTCTAATATGAAGTCTCATCGATCGCAAGCGTCCTTCTCTCGTTTTACTTAGAATAAAAAGGAGAAAAAAATTTTAAAAAGAAAATCTGAAAATCTTTTGACTATAAAAAGAGAAAATAAAATGCAGTAATCAAATTCCCGGTGTCTACTCATTGTCACATATTTTGTTAACCAAGTTTGATTAAATCTCTCTGTAGGTGGTGATCAGTTTCCCGATTGATTCATCTTCCAGATCGGATAGGGGCGCGATTTCGTCGACAGTAGATTTGCAGCCGTAAATAAACAGTGAAAGTGAAATTGTTCTTCTACATTTTAAATTTAGTGTAATGTATGAACAGAACCCATCACTCTTAAGTCACTCTTAAGTAAGTGTTAAGACATGGGCTAAGCACCAAATTTGTAATTTTGTAAGATACTCTCTCTGTTTAAGTTTTTTTGGGTTCGTATATGTTTTACACCTTTTATTTGAGCTGTGGTTGTGTTTGAAATGGGTTGCACCTCTGATACTGTATTGTCCGTAAGGCCCACAAAAAAAAAAAAAAAAAAAAAAAAAAAAAAAAAAAAAAAAAAAAAGGGAAGAAAAGGAAACAACTATATGAAGTAAATGCTTGCCAGAGTTTGGGGCCTCCAGGTTTATCATACAGTTCTTGTGGCTCTTTTGGAGAGAATGGCTAAAATTAATGCTCCTTCACATCTCCTATATATATAACCGAGCATGAATTTACGAGAAAATAACCGAGCATGAATCTTTTACAGAAAGAATCTGTGCCATTCATATTTGGAGGATGCTGATTCAACTTGTCAATATTAAGCTACCAGATCAATTTTGTATATATATGTACAAATTTCCTACACAATTAGTTGTAGGCCTATGCTTAAATCACATCAAAACCAGTAGTAATTAGATGTGATGCAACAACATTTTCCCACAACTGGGGCCCACCAATTAGCATCTGACACAGCAGCAATAAAAAGATAAATGATGTCAATTAATTGGTGATGCTTGGTGTACCAATTTGACACCAACTACTTAAAAATTTTCATACACATGTTGTTGAACTAACAACCCTATCTCTCACTCACATATACACTACTTATAGTAGTACTCTTTCAACACAAATTATACTGCAGCAGCAACAACAACAAGACTAGTACATTTTTCATATGGCAGAGCTCAGGTGGCCGGTGACTGGCGCTGGCACCGCCCTTCTGCCGCACTGTTCTGTCAGGCCGATCGGTAATGCCCGACAAGATCATACGAAAAGGAGCGCGTTTCTACAGAGCTACCAATTTTCGCTGAAGGAGAGCGTCGGTGATCGGCTGAGGAGGAAGCTGAAGGAGGCGAAGGAGACGGGATTCGATAGGCGGTTCGGCGCCAGGATGTTCAGGGTTTTCCATTTGAAGGCCTTGGGTTGGAAAATGGATCCCTTCAGTTGCTTTTCTGCCAAAAAATGAATATTATCTTAAGAGGAGATTATGTGATTTGGTTTAGAACTAATCACAAAGTTTCACCTGTCTTTAATCTCCAAACTGATTGTAATTGGTGATTACACTCTCAATTTATGTTTCTGTCGGGGTCACGTAGTTTATTCTTTCTTTTATTGAACTTGACATTATTTGTTTTTTGTTTTTTTGTTTTTTTTTGAGAGAAATGTAGCATACTATCCGCTTCGTTTATTTTTGAAATAAATTTAACTGAAAATGGATTTGGAACTCAGATCTCGAATATCAACCACCAAACCTTTTGCCACTTGCACTAGAGACGATTGATAACTTCACATTATTTGTTGGAGATAATATGACTGTTGATTTAATTTTTCATTAATTTTGAAGATAATATGATAGATAATTTATAAAGATCCTAAAACTATCATGTAGCACTTGGTAAAACATCATCACTTAGATTTAAAGCTCTCTTGTTTTGAGTATTGATTCTACGCAATAGTTTCTACAATATATCTTTGATCCCATCATATATATATATATATATATATATATATATATATATATATATATATATATATATATATATATATATATATATATATATATATATATATATATATATATATAGGATCTGGCTACTATACTCTTATGAGTAAAATTTTTTTGTACTTATAAATTTTCATCTCTTGGATGAAGAAATGTGCGGTTAGGATTGTAGTAGTCCCTAAGATTTATACTATGTTTTCAACAACCTAGTAAACCCTAGGTGGACCACTATCATCCTAACCTCACATTCCTTCATCAAAGGGTGAAAAAGTTATGAGTACAATATGATTTATACTCATAAGAATATATATATATATATATATATATATATATATATATATATATATATATATATATATATATATATATATATAACAAAATTAGATTATAGGAACATATTTTTAGGACACATTACAATATGTGTCGCTATACATTCTAGCGACACTAATAATAAGTGTCAGTATTTTTGTAATGATATTTTTTTAAATTTTTAAAAATACTTAAAAATATCGTTATAGTATAATTTTATTATAATATATATATATATATATATATATTATTTTGAGAGAGAGAAAGATAACATACTACTTACTTCGCTTATTTTTTAAAAAATATATTTAATTAAAAATATAAAATAATTAGATTTCAAATTTAAAATCTCAAATACTAATGAGACCTATTCATATTTCTTAAATTACCTATTCATATTTCTTAAATTTCCGTATCAGCTTATATTAAGAGGCTTGTGGGTGATATTCCAAACCAAATAAAAAGAAAAAGAAAAAGAGAAATGAATAGAATATATGGTACTGATACAGTCTCCAATACATGATCTCAAATAATAATAATAAAAAAGAAAATATAAGATCATATGAGAACTAGCTAGTATTATATATAAAAGCTATATAATATTATGTACGTATAGAGAGCGTATATCAGTTCAGTTGCTCATCCACAACTTCACTTCTAGAGCTACGCAGACGAAGGCCCATACGCCGACGAAGACACCGTAGAATACTCTCCACGAAGATGACTCGTCGGCCAACGAGAGACCGACGAAGACGTTCGCGATGGCGCAGGCGACGGCGGCCCAGCCGACGTAGCGGTGGTACCAGTTCCAGTATTTCCTCACCTTTGAGGCCTTATCCGGCCGTATTAGAAATGCCAATACCTATTATACAAGAAACAAAATAAGATAAATTGACAAATTATTAGGGATTGGGTCAAATTGTAATATTGAGAAGAAATTAAGGGTGACAAAAAAGAATGGACTTTAACCAGAATCACCCACTGGACACGGCCAATATTTGATTTTTTTTTTTTTTTTTTTTTTTTCTTTTTCTTTATGAGCTCCGTAGGGTAGTAATGCAAATGGATCTGGATTGGTGGATTTTCTACTCAATTCGCTCTAAATGAGACGGTGAGACAATAAATAATAACTAAAGTAAACAAAAAAATAATAATCTTTTTTTTTTTTCCTTTGTTTCAGGGTTAGTGAATGGAATAAGGGGATATCCCCTTACCCTCCAAACGCATCAGAAATAACGAGAATATTTTGTCCTGATATTTTTGGTATAACAAGAATTACTGTTCCAACAGTAAAATATCACTATATTTTGCTTTTCTAATTTACCCCTATCACACTATCCGAGACCAACTTGATTTTTTTTTTGATTTTCATTTTATCTTATTTTTTTTTGTAAAGCTTTAATCTATTCATTAAAATAAAGAAATTAGAATTTAATAAATAAAAAATTAGTGCAAGTAAAATATTAAATTAATATATTATTTTAATAAAATATAATTTGATTTTAATTTTGCTTTTGATTTTGATTCTATCTTATTTTTTTGTAAAGCTTTAATCTATTAATTAAAATAAAAAAATTATATTTTAACAAATAAAAATTTAGAGCAAGTAAAATATTAAATTAATATATTATTTTAATAAAATATAATTTGATTTTGATTTTGTTTTTGATTTTGACTTTATCTTATTTTTTGTAAAATTTTAATCTATTAATTAAAGTAAATAAATTAGAATTTAACAAGTTTTATCACATAATAAATCTTGAGGGTAGAAAGGTTATTTACCCCAACTAAACCTCTTTATTCCTCTTATTCCTCATTATCATACCAAACACAAAATCTTTTATTCTGAAACCATCCCAAACGCTATTTTATTCTAATTTCGTACTTTATACTTATCCATGATATAACTAGTATTGTCTTATTTCATTAACAAACGGTATCAAAACTTTTGCCTCGTTCGAATATAAAAGGGGCTGGAATAAGGGGTTATCCCCCACTCTATTCCTAAACAAAAAGAAAAGGTAAGGTGGGAACAAATATTTCCACGGACTATTCTGGATGAAAATTATTTATTTTCATTCTTTTTTTATTTTCTAAAATTAAAATTAAAATTTTTAATTTTTTAAAAGTTTAAATTTAGAAAAATTTTATATTTTATAAATTTTAAACTTTTTAAATTTAATTTTTAATAATTTTTTAAAATTTATTAATTTTTAAATTTATATAAATTTTTTATAAATAAATTTTTTTAATTTTTTAATTTATACAAATTTATAAATTTTTTATATAAAAAACAAAATTTAAATAATACATATTATAATTAATTTTTTTAAAATAAATTTTTAAAAAGTAATTTTATTAATTAATTTTTTTTATTATTTTTCTTATTTCACCTTATTAAACCAAATATATATATATATATATATATATATATATATATGGTACAACTCTAATACTCATTCAAATACAAAATTATATTAATTTTTTTACTTATTTTTGAATTTATATATATCACTAAAATAACAAATTCACGTTTATATTCGAATCAAACTAAAAAAATGAAGAATTTTTTTTTTTTTTTTTTTTTTCAACTTCAGATGAATCAATAGATAAAGACAAAAAATAAAATAATAATCAATTCATTTTGAATCCCCATACATTAAGAAAAGGAAAAAGTTCAACCTAGTCCATGCACTAATAAGTTCTTCATCACTGGTATTAATATTTGAAAAGGCACAGATTTTCTGTTAAATTAAGTCCCCAACTAATTTTTTGCTCAAACAGAAATTTAAACTCAAAACCTCTTAAAGCTAAAGAGTGTTAAGAAAGGCTTCAATATTATGTTAATTAAAAGATCGATTTGATAGGAAATAATAATATCTAGTCCATGCACTAAGTTTGATTTTTTTTTTTTTTTTTTTTCTTTTTTATAGGGATGTAAACGGATTCGAATCGGTAGATCTTCTGCCCGACCCGAAAAAATTATTTTAATCCACTAAGAAAATAAAATGAGAGGTCTTTTTTTCTTATTGATTCATTCTGATGGATCAAAAATTTATTCTCATTCCGAGACAAAAAAAAAATAAAATAATAATCAATTCATTTCGAATTTAATCTGATGTATAAAAAAAAAAAAGGAAAAGTTTATAGCAAACCTAGTCCATGCAATAAGTTCTTCAAAACTAGTACGGCTATTTGAAAAAACACAATTATTTTATTAAATTAAATCTCCAACTGATTTTTCGTCGATACAGAAATTTAAACTCAAAACCTCTTAAAACTAAAGAGTCTTACGAGCAGCGACTTCAATCTTATGTTAACTAAAAGATGGATTTGATAGAAAATAATAATACCTGGAGGATGCCGAAGACGAAGATGGCGATGCCGAGGTCCTTGTGGGTGTCGGCGTTCCCGCCGGCGCCGAGGCCGAACCCGAGGAATACTCCGGCGGTGCCGAGCACGAACCCGACCCCCTGGATGGAGATGTGGGAGTAGAACCACAAGGGATCGCGGTGCTTGAAAAATCGTGCCATCATAATCCCTGCAGGCAACACAATCCCCCATCCAACTGTGGCTAAAATCCCATGCTGCCACCTTTTATTTCTTACCCGCGGTGTGGCCCCTCCCGCAGTAGAAGCCAGTAATCCTGCTGCATTAATAAGTGAATAAATAAAATTAAAAAATATATATATATATATATATATATATATATATATGAATATTTATGTAAATAAAATTTCAAATTTTTTACTACTTGCCGGTAGAGTAGTTGACGGAAGCGGAAGCCTGATTCTGATGGCGGGGGAGATAGTAATTGGATGAGGACGGCAGGCTGTTCGACGGCCCGACAGCGTAGATCAGGTAGGGCTGGGGCTGCGGCGTGTTCGTGAGCTGAAACGCGAGGTACAGCCGGGAAGACTGCGACACGATCAGCGACGAGTTGGCAGCCAGGTGCAGACTTCCTTGGCCCGGCGGGCAGCTGCCGGAGCTCTTCCCCCCGAGGTAGTACTGCCTGACGATCCCGACGCCGCTGCTGTTCACCCACCCGGCCACTGCGCTGCTTCCCACCATGAAGCCGTCTGCAGAAAACCCGACGGAGATGTAGGTCCCGCTGTCGGGGGCTGACAGGACGAAGCTCCACGTGCCGGTCGCGGCCGTCTCCGCATACTGATCAGGATCAAAGATATATGCGTTTAGAGTGTTAGGGTTGTGATGAATATATGATCGATATATATATCATACTATTTATTTAGTTAATCAGTGTCCATCTGTTTGATCTAGTTTGCACTTTTGTCTTTAATAATAAATATTTTTAGTAAAATTTTTATGGACAAAACTTTACGTGTTGATCCGTCGTACGTAGTTGAACTTCAAAATTAGAAATTCTAAATATAAATCAATTTTAAATTTGTGCTTCTCCTAACAATACTTTAAATATAATAATATTTTCTCAAATAATACTATACTCTACGGGAAGGCCATGCATATTCCAAATCAAAATATTACTGCGCTTCTTTTCAGTTTTTTAAAAGCGCATTCTATTCAAATTAACTATGTTTCTGAAAGATTAAACTAAATGGAGATAGATACCCTCATGATGAATCCCTCTGAGTTCCATGAAGAGAAGCAGTTGAATGAGAAAGTGTTGAAGGGGATGAGGTGGCTGACACTGAGGTTGGAGGAGCATGAGTCTGATAATTGGGAGTTCACAAGAGAGGAGGAGAAGCCCAGGAACTGCAGCAGAATCCAGAAGATCATGTTCATGATCACCATAGAAGATGATCTCTCTCTCTCCCTCTCTCTCTCTCTCTCTCTCTCTCTCTCTCTCTCTCTCTCTCTCTCTCTCTCTCTCTCTCTCTCTCTCTCTCTCTCTCTCTCTAATTAATAAAAGTTTAAGGGCAGTAGTTTAATTAATTTGGATATATGAAACATGGAGAGGAGGGTAAATTAATTAAGATGATGTGATGGTATCTTGTACAGAAGTTAGTAGCCTGCATAGCAATGCAAATTGAATGAGGTTGACAAATTCTAGGTTGTAGATTAATTTTCAAACATTCTGATAAACTAAACAAAAACAAAAATTAAAATCTACCTAGGTGGCTAGCTACCATTAATTAATTGTAGTTGTTTAATCATTATAAAGAATTTTGCAATTTGTACTTCACTTTATCATGTCATAAGCTAAAAACAAAGAAAAAGAAAATCTAAATCTACCTGATCACACTTCTCTATATTCAACCATTTGTTTTGTTTTGTTTTGTTTTGTTTTCAAAAGCATTTTTCAAATCCAGCCCACTGTTTTGAGAAATTTCACACCAATCTCCTCTAATTAAATATAAAATTATAGGCTAAATTACAGAAAATCTCCCTCTAATATCCCGCTTTTCCACTTTATCTCCCTGTCTTTTAAAAGTCGACAATCTGCCCCCTCGTAATTACCGAAATATACAGTTACCCCCGCCGTCACGAAACCGTGAGTGAACCGTCAAGTTTTTGAAAAAAAAATTTTAATATACCCAAAATACTCTCAATAAATAGCGGAAAACAAATTAAAAATTCTCTCTCCAATATACGGTAAGGGCATAATGGTCATTTTATCCTCTCCGTTAACGGCGTTGCCCCCTAAAGACATTTCGGTAATTACGAGAGGGCAGATTGTCGACTTTTAAAAAACAGAAAGGTAAAATAAAAAAGCGGAATATTAGAGAGGATTTTCTGTAATTTAGCCAAAATTATATATATATATATATATATATATATATATATATATATATATATATATAATAAAGTACATGGGCTCGGAGGCAATCTAAAAGATAAGAATATTTGAGCAATGCTACTGATATATTTTAAAATGAAACATATATCTTATATTTTAGTATTACAATTTTTCTGCCTATCACATTAACTTTTATTTTATTTTTTAATATCGCATTAACTTTTATTTTATTTTTATTAAAAATTATTCAAATTTTCTTGAATCCTATCTACGAACTCTTTCGAGTGTACAAATAGTATTTTACAAAATATTAATATGCTTATACAAATGCTACTTAAAAAATGTTTGAAAGCCCCCTTAACTAAAGCGCAGTCTAAAGTAAGCCTCTCAACTTTTATTTTATAATTGAGACACCTTATCTTCTGTTTTAAATATTCCATATTCATATTTCTTCTGTTTTAAATATTCCATATTCATATTTCTTTAAATTGTGATACATGTTATTGAGTCAAAAGAGGTTAATTTCTTCAATACCCTTCTCAAAGGGTGTAATTTTACAGATAGTCCTGCAAAGTTAAAAATATCAAAAATATCCTTAAATATATAAAAAGGTTTAGAATTTAGAGGATTATTGGTGATAGTTTTGTATATTTAGAGAAATATTGATGATATTTTTAATTACCAATGTGTGTTTATAATATTTTAATGTCTTAAAGGATTACTTAAAAAAAAAAATAAGTTTTGTGGACTTAAAGTTATAGAATTAACAATTAAGACACTCAAATTGATGTTCCTAGTGTAAATAGTAAAGAATTTGGTGGTTGATATTTAAGGTCTTGAGTTCAAAACTTAGTTGTTTTATATTTTTAGTTATGAATAATATTCTATTATTTAAAAAAATAAAAAAATAAAAAATAATTGAGACACTTGAGTTGTCATATTATGTACTTTAATTGCAAATATTTGATCCTAATTTTAATTTTATGCAAATAATTTTTTAAAAATAAAATAATTTAGTTCACAAAATAAATCTTTTCGCCAATTTACCATCTGAACAAAATTGAAAACCAGATTGAATCAAAAAAAAAATACTCTTAGGCTAAAATTAGGATAAGTGTCAAACTTTAGATTCTAGGTTTTATCAAAAGTAAAATTTCCTCTTATTTAATTGGAGCATTCATTTATCTCCTGCAGTATCCATCTCCCATCCACCGTATCTCGCTTTCAATTCTGACCATATCGTTGAAATATTAAAAATATTATTTTTTAATTATTTAAATTTTTAAAATATAATAATTGTTTCATATATTTTTACATAATATTATAATAAAATGATATGAATTCGAATTCCTCCGGCTCTTAGCATACGTTTTGAACCTATAAAAAGTATCTAGTCCAAATGTGAAGGAGAGTGTTGAACATATATTTTCACACATAAAAAATTGGACACATACACGACATGAACATACATATAACAAAATATAATATTATTAATATAATTATATATAATTTATTATATATAAAATATGAATTATGATAAAATATTATTATATTTTTCATACGAATAAAAAATTATAAAATTTTTTACTGATAGTTTATATATGTTTTTTTAAAAAAATTTCCACCACACATAATTTATTTATATTATTCAAAAAATATTTGTATATATATACTTATCAAAATTAAAGTTAAAATATTTATAATCTTATATTTTATAGTTAAAATATTTATAATCATATATATATATATATATATATATATATATATATATATATATATATATATATATATATATATATATATATATATATATATATATATATATATATATATATATATATATATATATATATATATATATATATATATATATATATATATATATATATGATTGTATATGATACGAGTCCGACACGAACATGCAAGATTTATAAAAATGTCCGTAATATATATAGGTTATTATTAGAATGTAAAAAAAAAAAAAAAAAAAAAAAATCAGTATATTATAGAGGAGAGAGAGAGGGTGTAGAATTTATCAAATGTAATTATTATTAACCGACTGAATTTGATTATATTTAATAGATTTGATCCGGTTCATTTCTCTCTTTCAAAAAAAGCAAAAAAAAAATTTTATTGCTTATGTCAAATAAGAGTAAACTGAGCAATGATACCTCTACATTCATTTTTGAGTGTAAATCTTACATCTCATCTATTCAATGATGGAAGTTTGTTTACCCATCATTTCGAAATGATGGATGAAATTTATCTCATCCTAAAATGGATGAGATATACGATATATATCCAAAAATAGATGTACATTTAGTATTTTCCGTCAAATAATAGATGATTCTAGAACCTGGAGTTTTTTACACATACAAAAGTTGAGTTATAGAGAGATAATGCCAGTGTTAAATGTGAACACACTGCAGCACCTGCAGATTCCAAGTCCCTACCTGCTGCCCCTCTTTCACTTTTTATCTTTTTATTATTAATTTTTAAATCCATAAGTGCATGGTGGCCACGCGCTCGCCGATCACAGCTTAGGTTAAATTCATTGCATTGTCCTTTTGATACTTGACAATGCTAAATTTGGTATTGTCATAATTAATTATATTTAGTTATGATTTGAAATATTTTTTATTCACACAATATTATAATTAAGTATCTTTGACAATGCTATTTTATTTATTTTTTATGCTTTTTACAAATAGATCTCTCTTATTAGGTAATTATACATCTAAACTTTATCAAATATTTTGAAAGAAATCCTTATTTAGCTTCGCGGTTTTGATTATATATGTTGTATATATATAATTTTATAAAATTTTAAAATATGTATTAAAAAAATAGGATAAATATAATTTTTAATTTTATTATTTTAAAAAAAACTGATTCCGTAAAATTTTCATAAAAACTCATAACATACATACTTCCGTAAAAGCTTTGGCTTACTCAAAAGGAAAAAAATATATTATTGAATAATAATTATTACTATTATTTTTTATAATAATAAAATTTTAAATTATTTATTATTAATTTTTATTTTAAATAACTGGTGTTGATTCAAAATCCAAGAAATTAATAATTAAAAGAAAATACTAAGTTTTACTCTTAATTTGTTTTTTGAATTCTAACATTATAGTAACAATAATTAAAAATCAATAACTTGTGCATAAAATTTAGCCTTGTAGAATTATTATTGTTTCTTTATAAAGTTGTAAAGCTATCATTGTTTATTATTATTAATTTATTATTACAAGAAAAATCCAATGCCATGTGGAAAATAAGCGCCCTTACGTACGGTACACTGATGTGAACATGTTGGGACTAATATATATAAAGTTTTTTTTTTTTTTTTAAATTGAAACGAATTTCATACTATTTTTTTCTTAAAAAAAAACATAATTTTTTTTTTTTTGTTTACTACAGCGAAAAAACACTTTTTTCTTTTTGACTATAGCGAAAAGCACTTTTTTTTTTTTTTTCTGTCGTGACAACTTTGCTTTAACTGCTCTTATTATTATTATAAAGTATTAATTAATAAAGGTTTTGTATGTTCTTTAAATTACGAAAATTTATGTGTTTTTAAGTTAATTTTAATATTAAAATTTTGAATGTACGATCAATTCATTAAATTTAATTTAAAATATTTTAAAAATAAAATTTATAATTTTTTAATATTATTTTTTTAGTGAAAAAAAAATTTAAAATCAATAATTTTAATGGTTGTGATGAAACGTTTGCAAGCTTAACTGTATAGAAATATTCAAGTCAAATAAATTTTTGATAAAAAATTTTTTATACTATGAAAAATAAGATTAATATTTTTATTTAAAATTTTAGTATTATATTATTATATTTTATGAAAATTTTATTTTTCGGCGTTGATTTTGAGCTCTTCCGATTATTACCTAAATTATATCTAAAAATCATAAAATTTATTTTTTAATTATTTTAAAAATTTTATATTAAGTTTAACAAAATTGATAGTCCATTTAAAAGTCCTAATATCAAAAATAATTTAAAGCATGAAGACAAATTCTATTACTAATTAATGTACTCGCGCTTTTCCAAATTGGTTCATGGTCTCGTTGGCTTTAAAATTTAGAATTCAATTTATTTTAGTTTATCCATAATCCCCTATATAAACCTTAAAATCCTTTCTAAATTGTTATTGTATAATTCAAAAATCTCATCTTTTATAAGAGATATATTTCTCCATCTAATTAATGCACTCTACTTTAACCCTCCAAAATGAAAAAAAAAAAAAAAAAAAAACTTTTTTTTATCAAATTCGACCTATGTCGTGCAACAGTAACAACTACAATAATAATATAAAATATATTTTTTTAAAAAAAATAAAAATATAAAATAATAATATTTTTAATATTTATATTCAATATACACTTATTTGTTAATCCACTTTAAAATGGAAAATGCTAGATGTACACCCCAAACGGGGTGTACATCTTACACCCACCCCATTCTAGGGGTGGGTGAATTCCACTCGTCACATGATGTGACGAGTGGATGAATACCCACCCCAAGATGGGGTGGGTGTAGGATGTACACCCCATTTGGGGTGTACACCTAGCACTTCTACTTTAAAATTCACCCACTCCAACGACAACCACTTGTTAAATATTTAATATTGAAAATTACTAAATAGTTTAAACACATTATGGAAATTATTTTGATAGATCATCTTCAAGAATTAGGCTACTATATATACTATATATATTAATAATACTAAGTTATTTATGCTATTAGATTTTTAACTCTTAGATTAAGATATGTACAGTCAAGATAATAACAATTTTCTAGAACAGTGGGTGATTGCTGAAATAGTATAATTTTAAAAATAAAAATGATCCAAAAAAAACATATTTAATAGTAGAAAATTTAATAGCACCAAGTTCTTGCTGCTATATATTGAGGCAACATTTGTTTCAGGAACAAGGTCTGAAATAAGACCTTATTCTAGTCTTGTTCCCCAAACACATATTATTTGGATGGAAACAGTGATTATCGTCTCTCTGGAATAAGCTGGTGTCACTACAACAAAATTATATTATAGGGACATATTTTTATGACAATTTTATGCAAGTGTCCAATCTATATCCAAAATTAGATTATAGAAATACATTTCTGGAACACTTGTTAATAATGTATCGCTATACACTCTAACGACTGCACATATAGCGATACTTATAAAAAGTATCGGTATTTTTGCCAACAGTATTTTTTTAGATTTTAGAGACATTTAAAAATATCGCTATAGCATAATTTTATTATAGTGTGTAAGGCTAGAACTATTATTCCCGCCTTTTTTCTGGAATAATTTTCTTCCCACTTAAAAATAAACTTAATTAAATTAAATAAATATAATTTTAATTATTATGTTAACTCTTTAATTAATTTAATTTTGTTGACTAATCTAATTATTTTATTAACTAATTATTTAACCATTAGATAATTAATTAATTAATTAAATTATTTATAGTTAATTAAATTATTTATTAAAAATACTCATTATTGCTAATTATCTTATCAATTAATATTTAGAATTATTTAACAATAGTTAATTAAATAAAATAAATTATTATTTAATTACTATTTTTATATTAATTAATTAGATCAGATAAAATATTATTATTTTAAAATTATAATTACTCTTATTCTCGTTATTTCAATTTAACTATGTAAATACTATTTTTCTTATTTTAGTAACAACTTAGTTTTTATTCAAATGCAAAATTGATTTTATTTCTGTTTTTTTCTAAATTTATATCTATTTCTAGATTAAACAGTTTTAACTTATTCATGAACCAAACACAAACGGATAATATAATATCGAAACTTTCATATATTTAAAGTGTATTTATTGAATTTTAATAATGTTTACTTTTTTAACTCTATCTTCTATATTTTATGAGGATCATTCCTTAACTAATTTAGAGACCAAATAAAATCAAATGGCAAATAATCTATAACGTATGTTACAAAGAAATAAGAAAAAAGGAAAAAGAAAAAAAAAAGCTAATAAATCCACTATTCTTGAGCCTAAACCCCAATAAAATTAGGATATACAATATAGCTCCATGATTTATCTTCTTTTGCTAACTTAAACCCATAAAAGATGTTCCCAATTGAAATTAAAATTGTAGCTCTACCAACATAGTGATGGTACCATTTCCAATATTTTCTTGCCTTTGAATATTCCTTTGTTAATTGGTGCAGCTAGAACAGCCATAACCTGCACAAGTGTGGATTGATCAATTAAGTCACACTTAGCCCCAATTTGGCTAACAGAAAACTCCGACCCGACTCGACCCGAGCCTAACTAGTAACTTTAACCGAAGGCACGGCGTCAAATACCAAGATTGAGCACACCGTACAAATCTCTAGCAAAGTTGGTGTTGGATTTTATATGTTTTTTTGGTGATTTTAAACATGTGATTTTTGGCCTTTGGGCTTTTCTAGGTGGTCCAATATCAATGGGCTTTGAGTGGGAGCCCAAACCCATTTTTTCTCTACATGTGATGTTTAGTCCCACATCGAAAACTCATCACATGTAGAGTGGGTATATTAATTTTCTCACTTGTGTATGTATTGGTTAGAAAGTGAGAGCTAGGCTTCTCCAATACACACATGGGCTGGGCCACGTGCGATCTTGACTTTGTCCATTTGATTTTTGCTTTTTACCTTTAAAGCATTTTTGGGAACTTGCTTCTTGGGCTACCCAAAAGCCTCCCTTGGGAAGGGGCCTGTGGGCTACCCGTTGGACTTTTCCCTGTTGGGCTTTGTATATACATAGAGAGCTTGTGAGCTAAGAATATATATAGCATCTTCTCTTAAGGTACAACACACTTCTCTTAATTTATAGTGCTACAATATACTGTGATTTATATTTTCGATTTTCCTCTTTGAATTTTTATTTTTGCTGGATCTCTAAAAGACGTTGGGTTCGTTACGCACCATTCCGGAGTCGTTGCCGACGGGGTGGACAGTGGTCGCTAGGGGTGATTGCCGGAGCCTCGCACGCTAGGGACATTCTCGCTTATAAGACAGCGCTCATGCACGCCTCGACATTCACAAACTTTATCTAAACTTTGTTTTATAATATTTCAAATTTAAATTAAATTTAAATTATTTAAAAAAATTAATTTAAAAAGATAAATATTTTCAACAGTTGGTAGAGTAAAAAGATTTTGAATGTTGGTTACAGGCACATGCGAAACCACATCGATGACTGATCATTCTAACGGACCGTTAGGTTAACAACCTACATACATACATGCATTCAACCAAAGCATTGAAGTAAAAAGAGACACCCCACAATAACAAGCCTAAAAACAACTACTTGTTCAAACTTTCTCTTTCATATGTAATTGGATCAACAATGAGGTCTAATAGTACTGCTTCGCTTTCCTCCTCTCCTCCCACGCCGCCGTCGCCTCTGCCCGTCAGTGTCGGGCCGGGCAACCGCAAGTACCGGTTCACGCCGTCCCCGTCGCCGTCGCCGCCTTTCTCGCCTCCTGATATGTCGACGTCGCCGGAGACCTCACCGCTCTTACGTGGGCGGTCGCCGGAGCGGCACGACGGGCCCTCGGCTTTTTCGCTGGACACACTTGAGCAGCAATATTCTTGTCGACCAAGAAGATGGTGGGGTTTCTGCAGATGGTGAGATGGTGTACTAATTCGTTCTCATCATGTTTAGAATAAGATCTGGCCTGTGATTTAATTTGGTTGTCACAAAATCTATTTATGTAGGAAATTAAAAAATTGTCAGAATTAATCAATATCACCATGCATCCAATTAATCAAATTGTATTTGTTAGTACAACGTACGCATCTGATCACTTTTTCATTTTATTTTTATCTATACTAACGCTGAACTAAATTTGTACCACACTTCGAATAAATATTAAAGTATTTTACATAATATATATATATATATGCTAACATATTAACACAGCTCATAATTAATTAGAGACAGTATTTTAAAAGATCTGATACAATACTTTTTCAATAGCGTGCTTGTTGTATGTACAAATCCTACTACGTACGTACGTAGTATGCTAATACAAAGAATTTAGTTATGCACGTTTGCGTCGCATTGAAATAAGAAATAGAAATAGTAATATGGTTTGATTTGTTTGTAATTGCAGTTTGGAATGGCTGGTGCTGAGATGTTGCTGCTGCTGCTGCTCTTTGCTACTGTGAATTAATTAACACCACTCAGCTGTGTAGTTAATTAATTCATATTACATCATTATGTGAACCAAATTCCTCCAAATTAATTAAAAAAGAGATAACAAGTGCTTGGATCATGAACATCATATTCTACTCGCAAGCATGTTTCCTTATACATGAGAGAGAAAGAGAGAGAGAGAGAGAGAGAGAGAGAGAGAGAGAGATGAGCTTTTAATTAGCTAACTTTTTGATGCAGGAAAATACATTTGATTTTCTCCACAGTGAAGTATTAATTATATCAAATTTTGTTGTGAGAGTTAAGCTCTTGAATTTGCATGAGATAATTTGTATTTCATTTTAGATTGATTTTTTGTTACTTGTGAGATTAATTTTTTTTTTGTAAAAGATTTGTCATATTTGAAGCACTTATTAAGGAAATAACAAAAAATGAAGAGGAATAAAAGAAATGCTCAAGCAATGCTACAAGCTTAATTATACAGAGAATTAATTTGAGGTATTACTAATTTTCTTTTTTTTTTCTTAATTTTCCTCCAAAAGATATGTTATTGCTAGTTTTAGCTTGCAATTAATCATAACATGATCGAACTAAATTGAAAGCTTTGTTTATAGTTTTATGAACACTCTACAATTGTACAAAATTAAAAATTTAGGAACAAAATATATGTTTATAGGTAAAATTGTGCTGGTACTTTCTCAATTTATAAGCAATTTTAAAATTTTTTTGATTTAAGTTATTTTTATTAACTATATTAGAAATTTTATTAAGTTCAATAATATTTTTGTTGAAATTTAGTTATATTGAATACTTTTTTATCTTGTGAAAGTAATGTTGAATCGTTGACACTAATCATTAATTTCAAAAGTTCAAACGATTAGAAATATATAACTAATTTACTTAAAGTGTGACTTGAATCACCCAGTTTCGTACCATTTCAAACATAAGTCGCACTACAACAAAATTAGGCTATAGCGACACTTTTAAGTGTTTTTAAAATCTAAAAAAAGTGTCGCTGACAAAAATAACGACACTTATTGTAAGTGTTGCTATATGTGCCGTCGCTGGGGTGTATAGCGATACATTTTTGTAATGTGTCCAAAAATGTGTCGTAATGTGTCCAAAAATGTGTCCCTATAATCTAATTTTGAATATAGATGGAATATAGATAGAACACTTATACAAAAGTGTCACAAATATGTGTCTCTATAATCTAATTTTGTTGTAGTGTAGATCCAATCTGACATTCGACCACATAGCAAAATCTTGACCCTCTTAAGCTAACCAGTAAGAAATTTCCCGAATCATAACAATTGATAACTCGAGGGGATGTTAATTTTAACAAACTTCAAATTGAATTTACAAATTTAATTTAAATCAAAATATTTAATAATTGAGAGTCTATTAAGAAAACTAAATAAAATTGAAGCATTTTTTGAGATACTCCAACTCCTCCAAATCCTGTTTATAGTGCCAATTAAAATTTTGAATGTCCAATTATCAAAAATAACTTAATTAATAGCCTGAAGGTATTTGTTCTGCTGATTGAATGGTAGCTAGACTCTGCATACGTGCTATATATGGCTCAAACTAACCACCCAGAGCAAAAAAAATTTTAATATTTAAATTTTTAATTTTTAAATTACTTAAATTTTTATAAATTTTTAAATTTATAAAAATTTTTTATATACAAATTTTTAAATTTTTAAATTTTTTATAGAATTTTTTAAATTTATACAAAAATTAAAATTTTTAAAATTTTTAAAAATTTTATTTTTTTTAAAAAAAATTATTTTTTTTTAAAATTTTTAAATAAATTAATTTTTTTATATATAAAAACTAAATTTAAATAATACAAATTATAATTATTTTTTAAAAAATTAATTTTTAAGATAAATAATATATAATTTCGTGAATAAGAAAAATTTTCTTTCCTCTATTTTTCTTATTCCATATTATCAAAGTAAAAAAAAAAAAATTTATTCTTGGTACAAACCTAATACTCATCCAAACATAAAATTATATTAATTTCTACTTGTTTCTAAACTTATACATATTCCATGAATAAGCAGTTCTCGTTTATTACTCAACCAAACGCACCCTAAGAGATAACAAGTTCAAAAACACTGAAATAAATATAATGCGAGAATTTTACTTATTAAATCGTTGAATAGGAGTATTGAAACAAGAACCAAACAAAATGAAAGCATTTAGAATTAGTTTGGTCATTCTGATAGAAAACTAGTCCGAAAATATATTTAACAAATTTAATTTAAACTTCCTCCCACAATTTTAGTTTACATTATAAAATCAATTTATACTATTTCAAATTTAATTTACCTTACAAATTGAACCAAACCAAACCAAAACCCAAGCCCAACCAAAAGACCCCAAACCCAAATGTGTGGCTGATACATCAATTTAATACTTTTCAGCTTTTAGTGGTCTCTTTTCCCATTACTTTATCCTCTTCCAACGGTCTCCTTCCCAAACCCCCCATGGCTTCTAATTACTTCTCCACTCTTCTTCTCCCCTCAGGTGATTCTTCTTCACCTCTGTGTTTCTTTTCATCTTTTGTTCTAATATATATATATATATATTTTATTGTTGGTTCCTTATCTTGGTGTGTTAGCATTTTTGCAATTGGAATGATAAATTCACTTTGTTGAGATGTGGGTAAGTTAGGATTTGCAAGAAAGATTACAAATCTCTCTTCTTTCTCTCTCTCTTTTTTTTAATGTTAAATGCTTTTTTTTAGTTTCTCTTCTCAGAAAGGGTTTCTGGCAATTGGGTTTCTCCATTTGTTCTATATTGTTTTTGAAAGTATTTGTTGATTATTTATTTATTAGTTAAAATATATTCAACTTTTTATTTCGTAATAATAGGCTTAGAAAACTAATAAGAAAAGTTGGATGAGCTCAATAAATTAAGTAGGCCTTCAGTCCGCAATAGACATTGTGTCTAGAGACCAACAATAGACCTAACAATAGATTTAAGGTTCAGATGTGTTTAGTCAAGTCGAAGCCCCTTGAGCATTGTAGTTGAGCCCTTAAGATGATAGGTGCGCCTTTTCTATCAACACGTGCTTTTGGAATAATCATTAGCTCTTTCGATTCACAAGTGGTATCAGAGTCGAAGATCACGAATTCGATTCTCGCATGCTGAGAATGTGTGTTTGGGTGGGGGGGATTGTTGGCATAAAAGGGTCAATATCCTACCCTACGGTAGGAAGTCAGATTGGGCCGAGTCATGTTCGAAATGACGGGAGACGCGAGACTCATGGACGCCTTGAGACTTATGGGCGTTATATCTATATGCTTTAAGTAAATTGGTTGCGTATTTCTAATAGTTCGAGCTTTTGGGATTAATGGTTAGTGTCAAACAGATTTACTTATACCCAAAAAATGGGGAAAGAAAAAGAATATTCTTATCTGTTTTTCAACATAAGTTGAACTTTTTTTTGTTCTTTGTCGCTGCATTTTTCATCGGGAACTGATATTGTCAGAACAGTATCTACTGTCGTCAGAGCAAAAAAGTTCAGAACATGATTAGATACAACAGTGTATGAGCTCTCGCAATAATAGATATTGCTCCGGCAATATCAATTCCCTTTTTCCATCTCTTGCACTTGCACATCTTTTAGTTTTCTCGTGATTGCAAATATTAATTTTTATTTCTTTGCCAATTATACGCAAATTCTTTTTTTGATGTTTACTTTTACTAAAATGAATACATGTATATTTCTTTCAATGTATTTGTCGAGTCGAGTTATAAGAAATCATTTGTATTTAGGAACAAGCTTTACCAAGAGAACATGGTGTAGCCATCATAGGATTTTCCCCACTAAGGTCTCAAATTTTGAAGGACACTGCATTTCTTTTGATTGCGGAGTCGAAGATTCAAGTACACACAAGTCCCCAGGAGATGGACAAAATCTTATTTCTCGGAGGAGCATTTTTGGATTGATGTTGGGTTTATCTGCTTTTGGATTAAGCGATTCGAAGGCTAACGGAGTTGGCTTGCCTCCGGAGGAAAAGCCAAGGTTGTGCGATGACGCTTGTGAAAAGGAGCTTGAAAATGTATGGTGAGACTCTTCTGCTGAAATATTCTTATTCACAACTATGATTAGTAGCATCCAGAATGAGTTTCAATGAAAGTTGCAGGAATTTAGTTATCACAAAAGGCTCAGAAATCTTCCTTTCTTTTCAATCAAATAAAAAAAATTTACTCACAACAAAGAAAACCATGAACATATTACAAGTTCAAAGCATACTCTGTGCCTTCAATTGTTTTCCATTTATTTCATTACTTGGTTTAATCTTTATAGTTCACCCTTCCAAATTGCACTATCTTCTATTATACGCATTTTAGTCGAAACATCGTTTAGCTTTATTTAGTTTTGTGTTGGTAATGGCCTTAATTTTCTTTCCATAAAGGTTCCTACGATAACTACAGAAACCGGTTTGCAGTACAAGGATATTAAAGTCGGCGAAGGCCCGAGTCCTCCAGTAGGCTTTCAGGTGCGCCGTTTTACTCACAGATTTACATGTTTCAATTCTTCGTATGTTTTAAGAAACTTGAATTTAATATGTTGGGCAGCCGTAAGTATTACTTGTTTACCTATCACTTTGTTTTGGGTCTCGGATTTCAATTTTATGCTCACTGTTTCAATTACGACAGTTTACTCATTACAGTTTATTCTGCTTAACAATTAAGTTTACTGTTAAAGTTGGAACTCTAGGAAGAAAATTGAATGTGAAAATTGCAACTCTTAAAATTTTGCTTGCGGATGAGCTAACTCTCACTTTCTGTCGTCTAGGTTGCTGCAAATTATGTTGCCATGGTACAGTCTGGCCAAATATTTGACAGGTGAAATTTGTACCTTTCTACTATTTATACACTCGGTAGTGTTTCTAAGAAATAATACGAAAATGAAAAGTTTCTTGTACTGTGAGGAAGTAAGATCGATCTCATTATCTAATTATGCTTTTACATAATTCTTCAGGTGTTTAGCTAAATTATATGTCTGATCTTGTTTAAAATTATATTTTTGACTTAAAAAATACAACGAAGCAATACTACTGCGCATAAAGAAAAAGAGAAGGGAACTCGACTGATTTTTAAAGTTTTACAAATTACGCGAAAGTTCCTGCCAATACTTCAAAAATATCTAAGATAATTGTTATAACATTTCTTTACAGTTTAAACCAATTACAGAGTTACATATCACGGTTCGAACCAATTACTGAGCAACGGTTCGCAGCTGTTCTTACTGTAATTTATGTTGTCTTCTAGCTCATTGGAGAAAGGCCTGCCCTACATATTCCGTGTCGGTTCTGGTCAGGTATCACCATGTATCTTCATATAAAGCTCTTTTGCGATCATTTTTTTTGTTTTCCTAAACCTCTCCAATAATGAAATTGTGTTAGTTATTGTCTTATATAATGTTGGGTATGTTGAATCAAAATGTTTTAGGCTAAATCCATCATTTCATCTTGCCTAATCTATATATTATCGAGTCCATCTTATTATACTGCTTTAGGCTTGTAGTCTCCTTCCTTCAATTTTGTTTTTTCTTTCTAAAATAGGTGATAAAGGGGCTTGATGAAGGAATTTTGAGCATGAAAGTAGGAGGAAAGCGTCGGCTATTCATACCAGGAACTGTGAGTGCTCTTACTTCTCAGTTTGAAAGAATAAAAAGGTATATGGGAGCCCAGAAAAACCATGTCAATTTTTGCTATTCCAAATGGCAGTAATAATAATCTCTTCTTCACATGAAACCAAACTTGTGATGGTAAAAGATTGAAGGAATCTTGAAAGCATATGTGAACAATTTGGTGTGCGGATTTTCGCCTTTGCTGTAGAATTTGACTCTGACATGTCTTTTATTAAAAAAATTTCCTTTTCTTTGGATAATCTGCTGCAGCTAGCATTCCCCAAAGGCCTCAATTCAGCACCAGGAAGGCCAAGAGTAGCTCCAAACAGCCCTGTCATATTTGATGTTAGCTTGGAGTATATTCCGGGTCTCGACGATGAGTAGTAAATTAAATTCATGCTTCTCCGTGTCTTTTCATTATTGTTATCAATTTTTTTTTTTTCTGAAAGAGTTCGAGTGGAAAGAGAAATCTCGTGTGTATTAATTCGGCATTTGTTTCGACATTTGTATGCAAAGTTTAACTGTGACTGTATGCATATGAATACCAAGAATCCTTGACAATTTCAGATCTGTGTATTTTCAGAGTAAGGGCCTAAAGTGCAAATATGTAAAAGAGTTCAGGGACCACATGAGCATTAGTTTGGAGACAATTCAGCAGAATACATTATTAGCTAACTAAAAAGAAAGTAAATTGAATAAATCCACAAAGAAACCTCACAGATAGGAGACAAAGACAACTGATGTTTGGCGTCGCATGCCGAAATGAATTCACTTCATTAATCAGTAAGTACACATGTCGATACTTAAAGCAAATCGTCGAGCAAATAAAGCTAACAAAACAAAGACATTTTCACTGTAACTTGTGATTCATCTGTTCATCCCGGAGGATACAAGCTGTCGAAATGTACAAGGGTCATAACTTTAAGTTACATGAAGAATCCAACCCAAGAAACAAAAAATGAAGAAAAAAAAAGAAAGAGCCCTGGCTTTTCTTCTTTGTAAGGCACAAGCATATAGATACGAAGGCGGCCAATCCACAGACTTTCCCGAGAAGTGAATTAATAGAATACAGAAAAGAAACTGCAGAGAAAATCTGATGCCTAGCCAGCAAGATGACTCGGCGAGCTGTTGAACATTGTGTGCCACATGTAGGCTCGGGATAGGACCATCTCGAGCTCGTGGTGGGACCAGGTTTTTGTCGGGAGATGTTGAAGGAACATCACCATCTCTTGGAAATCAAACTTCTGGAGCTTATCCGACCACTGAAGCGATATAATAAATAAACTCTTTTAGAAATATGCCCACTAATTGTAGGGGAAGAAGGTCAACAAACTTAGAAATGGAAATAGTAACTAGTCACCCAATTCTCCAAGTGCCGGCAAAATAATCCGAACTCATTTTAAGTGAATAAAAGAAATTTTTTCTTGCTGAAAAATGTTGTAACCTCAAGTTTTGTTCATGTTGATTGATCATTTCCACCAGTTGAACTGAGGATATGACTGTTTTTCAGCAAACGGAACTGTGGGCTTCGTACACAGTTAATAATGGATAGATAGAGGAACTTTTTATATTTAACGAAATGCATAATAGAACTGATAGAATAACTCAAATCAAAACAGGAGAAATTTTGAGGAGGTGTCCTTACATTTTCATCAGAAAAAAAGAAACTAAAACTCACAGAGTTTCTTGGGGATGGCATCAGATATCCTAACTATCCCACAAAACCTAGCGGGAATATGGGCCATCTCCAGTATATTAAATTGGGTAAATAAAATATCACCAGGGCAACTTTATTTTCGATTCATGGCATACGATGGAATTATAATATCTAATGGAAGCTAAGCCCCACCGTCCCAGCGAAGCATGTTAGGAATAACACTTAGAACTACAGTTCCCATTAGGAATATTCCTCAGCATTCCCGGGATAGAAATCCTCAAACCAAAAGAAACCCGATGTTTAACACTTGGATGCAGTGAAATAAGAAAGTGCAACTTACTGTTAGTAGAAAACTAGCTGATATATACACAAGAAACTCTGGCAAAGAATCTCCTTCCGCAAGATAAGTATCCCACAATCGCGTGACAAGGTGGAAAGGTATCTATAAAAGACTTAAATTTAGATACTTGAAACAGAAAATGGCAAACAAAGGGGATTTTACTTGCATATATACCCCTGTAAAACCTGAATTTTCATATATATATCCCTTGAAACAGCAGTTTCTTACAAAAATGCCCTAATCTTTTATAGATAAATCATCAATTTCACGAAGTTGGATTTGCACCAAAAATAGCTTCTTTATATGGAAATTTCTCTAAGTACGGCGGTGTATATGTAAGAATTTTAGATTTTCAATTGCATATATGAAAATTCCAATTTTGCAGGGATAATATATATGTGAATGTCTATACAGGTATCTCTATACCTCGCGTATCAGGAGACAATTGAACCAGCGAAAAGCAAACTGAAGAAACTCAAGCCCTTGCTCCTCCATATGCCTTGATAAAGGTTCTAAGATAAGCCCAAAAATAAAGATCAATAAGGATTTACAATATTGCTTAAATAACAAAAAAAAAGGAGATAGCATAACTTGATTTTACTCTGCAAAAAATGAGACACTTTCTAGAAAGAACAACTTAACATTCAATTATTAGAAATCTTTCGGTTGTAAGGATTAATCCTTTGCAGGAAAAAGGAACACAGGGTACAAAGGAACTTAGAGACGCAAAATAATTTATAATTATATGCATATGGAGAAACACAAAATAATTTAAAATTATTCCTTTTTTTTTTTTAGATTTTATTCTCTTTCCTGCAAGACTATTCAACTTTTGAGTTTGCTTAATCACAGCCGAAACTAGGAGAAGCCTTGAGCAATGATAAATTATCAATTAATAGTTAGATAAAAGATAATTCAAGCATAAAATAATCTAATAAATGTGCATATACGTAAACATAAGCATGCCGTATAAATGGAAAGCTGATATAAAATTAAGGGATAATTACCTGTGTACCCCTGAAATATGAAGAAATATCTGATTTACCCCTCTTATTTTTTTCTTTCCAATATACCCTTCATACGTTCCACCGTTATTAAAAATACCCCTACCGTTTCCCTTTGTTAAGTTAACTAGGGTTAAACTAGAGTTAAATAATAATCGAAGTTGAAAACTATCAGATATACCTATTTTGTCCGGGTTTAGGGTTTAGGGTTTAGGGTTTAGGATTTTTTAGGATTTTAGGGTTTAGGGTTTAGGGTTTTAGGGTTTAGGGTTTAGGATTTTTTAGGGTTCTAGGGTTTAGGGTTTAGGGTTTTAGGGTTTAGGGTTTTTTAGGGTTTTAGGGTTTAGGGTTTAGGGTTTTAGGGTTTAGGGATTTAGGGGTTTAGGGTTTAGGGTATATTTGAAAGGGCAAAATAGTAATTACACACAGATAACGGCAGTTCCAAACGGTACACTAACAGAGTTTAACTTCAGGGGTATTTTGAAAAGAAGTTGGAACGTAAGAAGGGTAGTTTTAATATTAGCCTTCTAAGAGGGGTAAATCTGAAAACAGGAAAATTTTTAGGGGTATGTGTCACGCCCCGAGTTTAAAAATCAGGTCTGAAATTTTTTTTTTTGAATACATCAGAGTTTGCAAAACGGGCGTAACAGACCACCACACATATAGGAAATCCCCTATCCACAGGGATAGGGTCTCTCCTATACATGCACGACTAGACAAATCCAATCATCAATCAGAGATCAATCAACATCTAAACTAAACAATGACTAGTCAACAGGAATAATCCAAATAATCGAGAAGCTGAAATAACATAAATCAGAGTCAACCACAATCATCAGGGGGACAGCTCTATCGTGACAGTATGTAGGAAATTGCCCCTAAAATTAAAATCATGTACCATCGATCCTTCGAACCAGCTCTTTCAGTTTGAAAACAAGGCGCTGAATTCCCGGTTGAGCAAAAGTATAATGGTCTTGCATACCGTCAAGAAGCTTTGAGAGGCACCAATAACAATCTGCTTCTATATTAGAGATTATTTGTGGAGAGAGGTCCAATATTGACCAACTTTCCAATCCTCCTTCTAGATGTTCTGATAAGAACACAATTAGGAAAGGAGTGACAAGATCGTTTATCCCTTGAACATATCCACTTGCTGGGTGACGAATAGCCCTGATAAAGAAATCACCTTCTATTTAAGTATCACTACATATCTTTCATAAATAATGCAAGGAATAAAATCAAAATGACAAGAAAAAAAGTTGAATTTTTTAAGAAACCCAGCAATCTTAGTTGACATAATTCAGTTTGCAATAGTAGTGATATACAAGAGTTATATTATGAGATGAAAAATTAACAAATTATAGAAAATACAAACGAAAATATGGCTTGTCTGCATGGCTTTCAGATATAGAAGTCGTGAAGCTGAATTAATTTCCTTTTCATTTACATTCTTGCACATGGGAAATTGTGATAATTTATAGAAAGTAAGAATTAGATCCATTTTTTTTTCTTTTTTGAAATGATCAAATGGTATATTAGATATTCATTTGAGAGTCATCATGTGTTATAAACAAAAAAGGGAAAAAAAAAAACAAAAAACAAAAAGAAAGAATAACTACAGAATGACAATGACAGTTGACAAACTTCTACAACATGAAGCTTTCAAAACCGAGGGCCAGTGTAGCTGGACTAGAGCTTCTGCTTAAGAGCAGTTTGACTAGAGGTGTTACGAAAAGCGCTAACACACTGATATCCTCTGGCCAATTCTGCTCTAAAAGAGAAGCAAAAGCTTTAAATTGGAGTTTTTGCTTTTGAGACCTAGAAGCTCAATTCAGCTTCCTGTCACGGCCAAAGCTTTAAGTTTCATGTTTGCCAAACACCCATATCTGATTTTATTGGAGCGAAGAAGTTCCAAAAACCAGGCCAAATAGGCAGTACGATAGCTACACAGGTTGAGAAATTGACCATGTATACAGAATGCACTCCAAAGATTTCTGAATTTGTGCGTGCTGGAAAAAAGTAACATCAGGAACAGTCCTTGGGCAATCAACGGCAATCTACAAAAAGAAAAAGAAAAATTACCACCAGAGTACACAGCAGTAATTCATGTACAAGTACAAACCAACTTCATGGAACTTCATTAATCACCTGGCGAAGCATGTTGATCTCATCGTCCGACCGTTCACTATCAGGAATGTCATAAAACTGAGAAACACAGTCAACGTACTCAAGTCTTTTCCTTGACAAAACTCTTTCACGTCGATCTGAATTAGGTGATGCATATCCCTGTTGTCAGCTAATATTTAATTTTCAACTATGCAACACAGCGTATAAAACAATAAAGTGAATATTTTACAGCAGAATATTATAAAGCATACTGAACTTGGTGAGACGAATTTTAATAAAGGTCTAATCTGAAATAAAACATTAAAGATGTCGAGCAGAATGAAGAACTGAGAGAAGTCGAGATCACCCAAATGCTAGCATATATATAATAATATCATTAAATTCATATGGACTCAATTGGAGTTACCTGAATAAGTGAATATTATTGAAAATACCAAAGTATCGGATAATTTCTCTAACATTTAGAAGACTGGATATTGAACATTATGCTTAAAGACATCATACAGTTTTGAAAAGAAAGAGACTAATTTTAAGAGTTTACGCCCATGAGAATTAGCTAAATTGAAACTGTTATAAAATACATTCCCATCCATAGATACATATTTGTAATGAATGAATGAACAAATATCTACTTCTAGTAAAGTACAAACATTTTCCTGTGCTTTTGGAAGTTAAGTTGATAACATGAAGGCGGTTATGAAGAACAATCAGAATAGGAAGGTTCAGAGTAAGTTGATTCCTTGAGTTACATTTCAAGTTAACTTTAGGATGGAAAACTAATAGATTAAAACTGAAGATAAAGTCTACCATGTCCATCGTCATATATCTACTGAGCTAAGACTTGGGATTATCTAGAGCAAATATGCAAGTAAGCAACTAATATATGGTTTCACATAATGTTTGAATGCAAAATTTGATCAGAAAATAGTTTTATCATGACAGCAACCAAATACAAAACACAAACACTTTTTGTTGTCTATGTCAGAGAAAATTAACAATTTTAGTCCACATCTATTCAGATAAAGAGAATAGCAGTATAAGAGATCACTTACCAAAAGAAGCCTCCAGATGTTAGGGCGCATATAAGGTGGTATACCACTCCAAGATAGTTCGCGTAACTTCTCTACATGATAGAGAACAACAAAAGCATAAGTGCATTAGCTAAGAAAAACGCAAACCATAATGAAACAGAGAAGTATCGATAAAAAATGACCACTCAATTTATGTCAGTGAAATTGAAAGAAAGAAGAGATGATGCCTTTCTATGAAATAATTATTCAATATCTCTAGATGGAATCCCAAGTACTTCGGTCAAATAAAAAGGAAGGCGACTATATTTTTCTCTCACTCGATGCAGTAATTGTGTTCAAATAAAACAGTGACTCTCCTAGTTGTGAGCTTGAAATCTTTAACAATGCGCATGAATGCTTGTTAAAAAAAATTAAGCAGTAAGAAATCAACAGACAAGTGCATCCAATCAACACAGATATTTGATTTTCCATATACACATAAAGATCATTAACATATAATTATCATCACTTTTCTTGTTTTCTCCAAGGGACCTTAGCCTTTTATGAAAAAAAGCTTATTAGAAATTGTCATCCATCTGGCTTTTTCTGGATCAAGCTGCCCAGATACGATGTTATCACCTATGACAAGCTTATTCTTCCTCCCTATAATTACTCAAATTTCTAATTCTTCAACCGTATGATACAAATTGATGGGTAGAGTATAGCTTACTTTATGTTGTTGCCTATGACGAGCTTATCTTCTTTGTGCTGGCCATCTATGCTGAGAGAACCATTAAACATCCAAGTATACACCAAAGAAGTGCCTCATTTTGTGTTTTCAGAAAGTTTCCGTTTTCCAAGACACAGGCATGTAGCAATTCTCCAAGACACACCTCTCGTTTAGAACACTAGCTTTTAAAGTGCAATAAAAGAGCAATTGGCCCTATACTATAAAGTTTCATCACAATATTCTCTTCTTCTGATCTTTCTCTAATCATTACCAACCAAGTTTTGGTATATTCACCCTAAGCCATTTACTGTAACAATATATGTTGTAGTCTTGTTCGAAGAAATCCATCGCTCAATAAATTCATATTCTCTTCAAAGCTTTTAGGCATTATCAATATATTGGCCTATAACAAGAAACTTATGATTGTGCATAATCTTTATTTTGCAATGCATCATTACATGTATAATTCTCTTCAAGTCATCACAGACAAAGAAATGCAATTCCTCCTCATTACGCTATTGTTATGTAAATCCCCAAAACTAAAAAGAAATTATAGCTAAAGTACACGACTAAGCATTTTTCCTCTAGTTTTGAAGGACTGTTTCTGTCCATTGTATAGATTTTAGATGTCCAAACAACTACCACTGTTTATCACAATTATAGAAGTTGACAAAGAGGCAGAGGGCATGCTGTAGCAAGTAATACCATGGCTTCAACAGAATATTCTAGAAGCAGAAAAGAAAAAAGTAAATAAATAAATTAGCATATCTAGGTACCTAAAATAACAGCTGGTTTAGAAAGCTCCTTTGTGAATTTTGTAATTCTCGCAGAATCTGTAGCTCTAGCCCCGGAAACTAATCTTTGAGCATCTGTGGAAGAGTTCGCACTGCTCGTTGATGATATACTTGACTTATTAAGACTTGAACTGCTTGTCTTACTTCCAGAATTTTGATATTCTCCCTGTGGCGAGTGAGATTACTATGAAACCAATATACTTAGCTACATAGATAGCTGAAGGGAAGAACCAACTTTGCGCGAAAATTACCTCAAATGAGCTCTCCCTATATTCATCTTGCTCATGATCACCCTCAGTGAAGCTTCGAGCATAGTTTTGAGAGTGTTCAGGTGATATAGATTCATTCAGAGGCTCGGATCTGCGACTCAACAAAACCTTGCCAGGGAAGCTACGTCCTTTAAGCAACCTGAATAAAATTTGATAAGCAAGGCTAATTACCAACTGTTATTAATGAAACTAGTAGCAGTTAAATTAATGATAGGATTAAGGAAGATTTCTATCTTTTCTTTGAAGAAACTGAAATTTTAGAACTATTCCTAAATACTTTTATAACTAAATGAATTTTGATAAACAAGCTAATTACCAAGTGTCTAAGGCCATCATTAGCTTTGCTTTCTCTCTAAAGGATATGCAACAAAATTTCAAATCACGAAAAAGCTTAAGAAAGCTTGATGTTTTATCAATATCAGCAGTTGAAGCTTACTAACTAGAGGTTCTAGTGGACCATACTAATGGGCAAATACAAAAAAGAACTAGAACTGAATGTCTGCTGCATATAATTAGTAACAGGACCAAATTCAGGACCAAAACTTCCAACGAATAAAGTTAAAGAGCTAATGCGAAGTAACAAAATCAGTGGCCTCACTCTCTCAATCATGTGGCACCACAATCCAAAGAATTCAATGGGACAACAAACAAAGTCAACCTAAGTTCAAAATTCTAACAAGCTAGACATCTCAATGGACTGCTAAGATTTACAGATCCTTGATCTAATGTGACAATAACAACACCTAAATCAAGCACAACGGCAATGTTTCCAAAGCAATAATCACCCGGAGAGATTCAATTCAATTCGGAGTATGATCCAAGCAATCAATTTATTCATCTTAGCTAAAACCTAGATCCGATTCTCCAACTATCCAATCCGAATCAGTAGATCAAGTGCACCGCACTCCATCGAGATCCCAATTTTGCCAACTAATCGCCAACAAAATCTCAAATTCGCAAGAGCCCATCCGGGATCTCCAGATCCAGCATCAAAGATTGAGTAGATCAATAGCATTACTACCAAAGCAACCACCAAAACTAGACTAAGATCGGATCTACGAGTTATAACAAGATCAAAATGGATCGAACTCACCCTTGCACGTTCCTTAGGGTTTGGTTGAACCTCCACTCGAGATTCGGGCCGCCGCCGCCGCCGCTGCTTCCGCCAACTCCGGTGCCGCTGCCGCTGCCGCCGCCGCCGCTGCTCATCGCCTTCCTCCTCTCCTCCTCCTCCTCCCTCCCACTCCTCATGAGGGTTACGTCGCTGTAGCGAACACCATGGAGTTCCTCGTTAGAGCATATCTCTCTCTCTCTCTCTCTCTCTCTCTCTCTCTCTCTCTCTCTCTGTTTTAATAATTTTCTTTTATTTTTTACTTATTATTTGCCTTTTTCTTTTTCTTTTGTTAACAATCATGTACAATATGCGAAATTGTGAACTACGATGCCATGTGGTAGAAATGCATAGAGCACCCTCAACTATAGGAAATTCGGATATAGGTCGCCATCTATAAATTTTTTTATTGGAAACCTCAACTTTTAATTCAGTTATTTTAAGTCCATAATTTGAGAATTTGACCAAATTTATTTATAATTTTATTAAATTTAATAATATTAATTATATTTTAGTAAATAAAATTAGATCAATTAAAGATTAATAGCTAAAAAACTTAAATTTTAATTAAGTGTAAAAACTCAAATCAAAATATTTGTGGATAAACTAAGTCTCAATCAAAACAAAAATAAAATACGCGTCCATTTAAAATATCGACCAACTCAATTATAAAAAAATTTAAACCCTCAAATATTTTCTTTTATGGAAACTCTCTTAATTTCTAGTTTTTAAAGATTTTATCAAATTTATTAATATGTTATTAGATTTAATAATTTACATTTTTTTATAAAGAATAAAACCGAACCGATAATTAGCTAAGAGTTGTTAAATTTAATAAAAAATTAAATTTTAATTAATTATAAAAACTTAAATATAAACAAATTTGAAGATGAGAAAAAAAATGGAATCTTATTGGTGGCATAGTGTAAATGGTAGGTATATAAAAATATTTATAAATTTTGGAGGGTATATTAGATATTATCCAAAAAAAAAAAAAAAAAAAAAACCACGTCTCGTACCTTCTACTCCACCACAAAACTTTTACGCCCAAAAAATTTCGCACTTTTTAGGGGGATTTGGTATCGTCTCCTCTCCTGCGACGCACGAACCCAACCAATATATAAGAAATTCGCATAAAACCCCCACCTTTGTAATCTCTTTCCCCTTGGGATTTGGGGGTTTGGCTCGTCAATGGCGGTGAGGGCTCCCACAAGCAGCTTGAGCTTCACGGCGCCGCCATTGGCCGCGTCGAGGCCGCGCTCGGCGAGGGCGATCGTCGCTTGCCCTCCGCTCCGGGGCTCGTTCTTTAATGGCGGAGGTGAGGTGTTCGATTTAATGTCTCTTTGATCCATATGAATGCTTTTCTAGTAGTAGTGGGCTGTTTTGGCTCCGCTTCTGCTGCTGCTTCTGGCGACGGCAGCTTTTAAGTTGAGGGTTTGGAAAAGGAAAAAAAATTGGAGCTTTTTGCTGCAGCGGGAAGCAGAAATGAGAGGCTTTGAGTGCAGAAAAAGAAGAATTCTAATTTGGTGCTTTTGATTCCTCTGTAGAAAAGAGTGGCTAGGGATATGTTACTATAGTGCTTTTGATTCTAAATTTTTTTTGGCATTCTAAAGCATTTAAGTGGGTGTGTTTGGACGCAGCTATCCCAAAGTAGGTGATGCTGATGTTTGGGTGTTAGAAGAAGATTTATATTATAAGTTATAACAAATTAGTGAAGAGTTAAGTAGAATATGGCAAGAATTTTCGAAAAATGCGTGAAAGCTGTGTATGAATGGTTGGGGTGAAAATGGTTTGGGCCTCTTCATTTCTTGGTTTAACTTAAAATAATGAAGGATGAAGCATTTCAATTTTCAGCAAAACAAGCTCTTGAAACAATAGACTTGTTAGTATAAAGTCTCTACTACTGCAAGAAGCCGGCTTGAGAACAAATGCTGGCACACTTGGTTTAGCTCTATACTGGAGCAGTCAATTGTGGAATTTCATTTGAGGGAACTGAAGCGACCAGTTTGGCGATAGAGTTCCTGGAGAAACGCGATTTTACTATGCTTAGTCGAAAATTCCGTTGAGTTTGGCTCTCGGTTCTCGGCCCGTGGCTCTTTGTAGTCGCTCGGCTCTTTGGTGCCAGTCGACTATTTCGGGCCTTCGTTTGTATTTAGAATATTTTTGGAAAGTTTTATATTTTTCCCATTTTGAGTCCAATTGTATGGTCATTTCAAATCTAACTAGATTTAGAGATATATTAGAATTATATATATTGGTATGAGAAAAATTGCTAAATTTTAAGAATTGATTTACGGTAGGAATCGGATATCGTCCCTTCATATAGGCGTGGTGTATGGTTAATATAATTAGAGTTTTAAGAATTGAGTAATACTATTTAGTATTCGTCGAAAAATTAATTTTTCGTGTATCCCTCTCTTGCTCTTGTGCTTCTTTATCTTATCATGCGGCTTTCATTGGCCTACGTCAGGAACTCATAAGAATGATGTATATAGCATACCGACCAATCGTAATTTAGGACCTTCTTAAGGAAACCTCTTTCCATTGCCCCTACCAAATCTTATGGCTGACGAGGTTTGAGCTAATCTTTGATGTATGGTCGGGAATGTAGGGTGCTTAGATGTCCTGAGTGGTGAATCAGGTAAGCTGTTGATAATGGATTTTCTGCATAGGGTATAAGGACAAATAAAGTTGAAGAACATCATTCAGGAGAGTACTTTCTTTTGTGCAAAAATAGAATAGGAGGGAGGAGGAATTGGAGGAGAAGATAGAACAGGGAGAAAAGAGGAACAAGGTCCAAGGACAAAAAGAAACTCAATTTCAGAGTATGCTCTATCAAAAGATAGCTTTCTTGCCAGGATGTTTCCTTTATTTCCTTGGTTCTACAGCATGGCAAGTATAGTTAAGTACTTATTTCTATTTGTCCATGTCTGCATGCTTGCACGATTTCATAATTTTATGCTTCACGATAGTTGTTTTGTGAATATAGATGGTATGAATAGGTTTAGAAAATGAATATGCAGGGTTAAATGGATCTAACATTTTGCATTGGTCTCTGATTTTTTCTCTTTCTCAATAATTTTCTTTTACAGTTGTTTCCCTAAGAGCTGTGCAAATACAGACATCCAATTTCAACAAAATGAAATGTGGTGCTCTTGGTGCCCGGATGAACCTATTTGATCGACTAGCTAGGGTGGTAAAGGTGAGAATATGGTGTTCAATTCCTGACTGTATATTTTACATGTACCTAATCTATGCACCTTTTTTTTTAAGTTAATAATTTAGATTGGTATATTATATATCGATCCAGTCCTACGCCAATGCCCTCTTAAGCACCTTTGAAGATCCAGAAAAGATCTTGGATCAAGCAGTGCTAGAGATGAATGATGACTTGACGAAGATGCGCCAAGCTACTGCACAGGTATCTCTTTTTTCTAATGCTTTGTATTAGCACAAGATTGTGACTAAGATAAGTTTTTCCTTCTAACCTATTATATGCCTTAAGATACTTTTTTAGTCTTCCTGAATAGTTTTTGGTGGGTGTAATTTTTTACGGAAGCCTTGCCACTTCCAATTTAACATGGGTGCCAGACCGTGTGATGTTGTACTAAATTTCACCACTATCCTCCTTTTCTCTTCATTCTGCTGTATTTGCATGTGTCCAAGAAGTTGTGCTTTTATCTGTTAAATTTGTATTCACTGCATGTAAAGATGTATCTATGAATGTATTACCAACAGAGATTGCTATAATATCATGCAGAGTTGACATTTGGCTTGGACTAGGTGCAAATTTTATTTAGACAAGTAAATTTTAAGTTCTGGGTGTCCATAGATATATGAAAAAAATGAATTGTTCACAAACAAAAAGAAATGTATACAAAGCAAGCTGTACAGTATTTCAGTCAGCATATTATAACTCAACTTTAGTAGACGCTTATTTTGATTTGCATGATGAGAATTGGCTTTCCTAAACCGAAACGTGCTTGCACAACCAGCATGGGTCATTTCTTGTCTACATAATTTCTCACCAGATGATATGGCCCTTATAATGATGAGGACATTTGTACTATTCCAATATTCTTCATTATGTGACCTTAATCGTTGAATCTCAGTGTGTCTATTTAATTTCCATATTCTTAGAACATGGCATAGATATGTTTATCCATTATTTGTTGAAGCTGCAATTTTTTTGCTTGTTTTTTTTTATCAATAAAAAGGTGCTTGTGCTCTCATGTGATGCTTACGAGTGACAAGCTGTTTGAACTTTTCAGTTAAATAGACTAAAGTTAAAGTTATTTTTCCCACTACTTTACTATTTCTTAAAAATCTAAGTCATCTGAGCTCCCTGTGTTCAAGGTATTGGCATCCCAGAAGCGGTTGGAGAACAAATACAAAACTGCACAACAAGCTTCTGATGACTGGTAATGTTATCTTTAAGTGCTCTCTAACAGCCATTGTGTATCTACGATCTAGAGTTTTTATAGTAAGAATTTTCCTTTTTGCAGGTATCGAAGGGCACAACTTGCTCTTCAGAAAGGAGATGACGATCTTGCTCGTGAAGCCCTCAAAAGGCGTAAATCTTATGCTGTAGGTGTCTTCTACAAGTAGCAGGATTTTTCCTTCTTTTAAAAGTTTCCAAATCAAACTATTTGAGTCGCATAATCACCTTTTTTTACTCCTAGCAGTTACTGTTGGGACACAAATTTCTTGTGCTATCATGTTAGCGTATGATGTGCTCCCTTACTGAACAATCTTTTGTAATATAAGTGAAAGATAACAGCAAAAGATTATAAGCTTAAGCAGTTGTTTTTGTAAGTATTTGGCATATTAATTAGGAGTGTTTTAAGTACTAATGTTTCTGGTATTAGTCTGAAGTCGTAATCCATTTCTTATTCTTTTGTCTTCTAAGAAAAGGTGCCATAGCTTTGTCCAATGGCAAAAGTTATTGTCTTGCACCAACATGTTGCAAATGTTTTGACTATTTAGACCAATCACTTCGTGCAATGTACATTTGTATGAATCTATGCATGCATTTCGTAGAAAATGAAATATTGTAGCTGAATTTTTTTTAGATATCTAGAGTAATGTAAATTCTTGTTTTCTGCTCTTTTTCCACTGATTACCACAAGCTTCCTTTTCTTTGCCTTTTCTTTTAATGCAGTCCTCATTTTGGATAGGATAGGTTAAATTTCTGATTTCTTCACAAAATGATTTTACAGTTCTTGGCTGGTAAGAATATCATCGTGAAATTTGTTAAATAATTTCATGCCACAAAAATCAGGCACAAAATTGTGGTTTTTCTATTCCTGTAAATAGACACTGTTGATTTCAAGGATCTCGGGCGACTGCATGTTTGATTATACAGTCACTTGTCTACCATCAGTGATGGTGTAGGATATTCTTTGAGCATGTCAGTAGAGGTTTCTAGGAGATAATTAATCTAATAATCACTAATTTTCTGAAATTAACACTAATATTAAATACCAAGACTCTAATTGCTCCTTTATTCACGTGATTCAGGACAATGCTGCCTCCTTGAAGGCCCAGCTTGATCAGCAGAAAAGTGTGGTTGATAATCTTGTATCAAATACTCGAGTAAGCTTTATCAAATAGTTATTCCTTGTTCTATTGTTTCATTACTTGATATTTGGACTTCCTTCCATCAAGTTGAACTTTGCAAAAACTATTTCTACGACCCTTTAGCATCTTTTTCTAGATCATTTTCTACAAGTCTAAAGAAAAGAATGCACTAGAGGATGAGTTTTAGTTGATGAAATAATAGATATATCGATTCCAAGTTGCTAGCTAATGGGTATGACTTTTGTAGGATGTTTTTCCAAGTTATCACTGCAATTGTTATGAGAACAACTTTTGAGACTACAATTATAACTATTAATGCTCTTTGGTTGCTGGCTATCTTTTTTTCTCTAGCTTTTAGAGAGCAAGATACAGGAAGCTAAATCGAAGAAAGATACTCTAAAAGCCCGTGCTCAATCAGCAAAGTCTGTATTCTTTCTTTTCTTTATAAATTGCCTACTCTTTTTCTTTTAAGTTGGTATTTACGGAAGACTTTTATAAATTTTCCTTTAGAACTGCAACAAAAGTGAGTGAAATGCTGGGCAATGTGAATACGAGTAGTGCTCTTGCGGCGTTTGAGAAGATGGAGGAAAAGGGTATGTTCTTTTGTTTCTATGGAGGATTTATAGCAAAATATTTTTTTCCATTGGAATAACTATTAGAAGAACGACGATCTTGTTATATAAAAGAGCTATTTTGTTCGTGGATGCTTCCTTGATTCTCTCGAAAGAGTGAAGTTCTCCAAATTTGCAGTCTTGAGTTTTTTTCTCTTTGATTTCGGTGGCCCACTCTGAAGTGACTGGAACAGAGATTGACCTTTAATTTATATTCGGTTGATATAACACCTATCCAGATTTTATTCAATCTTGGGCCTTAAATTAGGACCCTTGCATTTTGGCCCGATTAAAATGCTTAATATATAGCCGCATTTAAATCTAATGTACATTATATTTGTACTTCACTGTAGATATGTGTTTTATTTCTCTGTTTCTCAGGAGAAGTAACCTTAAATTACTTTTATAACAAATTTCATGCTATATTTCAATAACTAGTCTGGGTGTTTTCGTCCCTAATAATTAAGAATCACCACACAATCAAGCTTCCATAGTTACATAAATGTGCACTTACATAAAAATGGTCAATTTGTGTGGAAAAAGTAAAAGAGAAAGGAAGTTTACATGTTGATTACTAATCAGTATGTTGATTACTACTGTTTGGGTCAACAGTTATGGCAATGGAATCCCAAGCAGAAGCCCTAAATCAATTAACCACCGACGATCTAGAAGGGAAGGTAGCATTTTATTTTCTTTATTTTCTAACAAACTATTATGTTTCTCTTCTCAAATTCTTGCTTATCTTCGCAGTTTGCATTGCTTGAAAGCTCGTCGGTGGATGATGATCTTGCAAAAATGAAGAGAGAGTTGTCAGGGAGCTCATTGGTAAGATCTATTCCTCTCAAAATTATGAGTAAATTCTCCTATGGTGTTTGCAACACTAGATCCTTTAAACAAATATTTCATCAGCTGAGTCATTTCCAAAACAAAATCCACCGCTGGAACGTTGTAACTCTGGCGCTTCTTTTTTCATTTTTGCAGTTGCCTGTCATATTAAAATATCCTTCGTGGCCTAGAATGCCCCTGGGTGGAACTCTATTAAATGTGTCCATTTATCACAAGGTGGACTGCGAGCATTTTAGTTCATAAAAAAATTTTGTAAACCTGAAGTGGCGAAACCAAGAAAGTAGAGAAAGTTGCAAATTTGCAGAAAAATCTCTTCTTTGTTCATTATTTTCCTCTACTGTAAAACTGTTTAGCTTATTGGCTATGATTTCTAATTTGCAGAAACTTATATTTCATAATAAGTCAATCACTAAACCCTTCCGCTAGTTTTCTGGAAAGGGCTTGTTTGTTTCATATAACTTCTTTTTAATATCAACCGTCCCTAGCGCAAGTGGCAAAGGGCTTGGTGGTTGATACCCGAGGTCTCGAGTTCGAAGCCGAGTTACTTCACATTTCCAGCTAAAGTTTATTTCAAAATAAACAAAGCGGATAGCATGCTATCTTTCTCTCAAAAAAAATTTTCTTCTTGTTTCTTATCTTTTTAATATCTAATAAATAATTTCAAAAGCTGGGAATTAAGATATTATCATCTCTCTCACCGTTGTTTTCTTTCCCATATCAACTGCAGAAAGGAGAACTACCTCCTGGTAGAACAGCGGTTAGCAGTTCGAACGCGGCATACTCTTTCAAAGACGTAGAAATCGAGAGTGAGCTCAACGAGCTACGAAGAAAAGTAAAAGACTACTGATTTCACGCTATCCTGAAGTCTCGAAAGAGCTTGACGATGGTTAGGAGTGCGTCGTTGGATCGCATCTTTGTTGGGGGAAATGTGTTGTGGCGCTGGAGAAATTTTTGTACCTTTAATTATTTTATTAAAGGAGATGCACCTTAATATTGCCAAGGTCTATGTATATTGTTGCTTATCTGAATATTCCTTCTTATGCTATATAATAATACGAGATAATCTAATGTGATACGATGTGATTATCGTTTAAGATGATAAATTCGATCTTAAATTTTTGTGAAGAGTACTTACTACCTTGTTGTATGCTTGTTTCCATTGCTTGATTGAAATGTTACTCCTTAGCTCCATAACCACTCATCACATCATATGATATCACGTGTTTTCATTTTTGTTAAAAATAGTAGCTAAGTTATCCGCTTGATTCATTAATAAGGCTATGTTTGGTCGGGGGATAAAGAGGGATAACTTCTTTATTTCCCATTTATCCTCAAAACATAAAAAAAAAAAATGAAGGAATTTGTTATTCATTCCGTAACGGACTATTCTGGAATAGCCCGTTAAGAAGAGGGATAATAATTCTCCCCATGGGTGGGAATAAGATTGTTCCCATTCTAGAACAATCGTATTTTTATCTTTTTTTTAATTTTTTTAAATTTAAATTAAAGTTTATAAAATTTATAAAATTTTAAATTTAAATTTTTTTATTTTATAAATTTTAAAATTTAACTTTAATTTTTTATAAATTTAAAAATTTAAAATTTTAAAATTTTAAAATTTATACAAATTTTGTATATATAAATTTTTTATTTTTTTATAGAAATTTTTTAATTTATAAAAATTTAAAAATTAAAATTTTTGCATAATCTTTTACACATTTTTTAAGATAATTAAAATTTAAAATTTAAAATTTAGAGAAATTTAAATTTTATAACTTTTTAAATTTGTAACTTTAATTTTTAATAAATTTTTAAATTTATACAAATTTTAAAATTTTTAAATTTATACAAATTTTAATTTTTTTAACTTTAATTTTAAAAAAATTAAACAGTATTATTTACTAAAATATAAATTTTAATTTATACAAATATTAATTATTATTTAATTACTATTTTATATTAATTAATAAGATAAAATATTATTATTTTAAAATTATAATTATTTTTATTTTTTCACCTCGTTTATTCTAAAAAATGAACCAAACACAATTTCAGCTATTCCCAAGAATAACAACTTTACAAATCAAATACTATTTTTCTTTTATCCCTGACTATTCCGGAATAGCAAGCTATTCCAGAAATAAAAAAATTTATTCCCAAACTCATAATTTTCGAACCAAACATTACCTAAATGGTATGAATTTAGGAACAGAGATGAGGCAGCACCTACAAGGAAAAAGGGACGAGCAGGTTATAGGTGTGAAGTTAGTGATAATGTTTTGACCAATTCCTTCCTAGTAATTGTATTTTCTATAAAATTTGGGTTGGACTTACACCTCAACCCCTTGAAAATGACACTATTTCTCTTGTAATGTTTCGAATAGTCCTATCAGATGAAAAGGAAGTTGTGATTGCACGTATAAGAGATCATAGACTCTAACAATAATAATTAAGTTTTAAATATTTTGGATTAGTGATTTAAATTCAACGAGTTATTAGTACGTATTAGAGCCAAATAGTCCTACACCGTGGGTTTGGTGAGCTCTCTAATTAGATTGCTCACCGTGTTGTTGAAAGTAGTCCAACACCATACGTTTGGTGAGGTCTCTAGTTAGATTGCTCACCACGTAGTTGAAAGTTGAAAGTCTGGTGAGCTTTTTTATTTGACTATGACTGGCATTCTTATTAATAAATTATAGACAAATCATCAGTCGAGTAAATAAGCATGCAGCGAAAATAAAGACACTTTGAGAATCAGTAGTCGCAAGTCTCAAATTCGCTAGCATGGAACACGCATAACTATTTTTCTTTGGAGAGCCCCGCTTATAAAGGTTGTCTACGATGGGCACTCTTCCTTTAAGTAGACAAAAAAATTGACCTTTCTTAAGATATCATGTATTTTCAAAATAATATTACGAGAGGTTTGAAATTCAAAATTTTGAAGTAAATAACTTAATTACTAGGTCATCTAATTACGTTGTGGACCGGAAACTCATTTTACTTCTTATACCGTGTAGTCATATAAGGAAAAGTCAAATTAAGAAGATGCTTTGCTTGAGTAAACATTAACCCAAAAGTCCACCTAATGTCTTAACATGTGCTAGCAATTTGGATTCACATGTAGGGTTTGTCAAATTGGCCTTGTGGGTGTGCCAATGTACCCCTACAAACCCACAAACTTTAGCTGTGAGACCAAGTAATTAGGGTTTGGATCCTAAAGTTTGAATTCTATAGCCTATAAAATTTTGATAGTAGATCCAATTTAGAGCCTATTTAACAAAGGTACCCAAGAATTATTTAGTGTTCAAAAAGTGATTCCAATAAAAGCAACAAATCACTGCTTCTGCTTCTATATTTTAACTTTTTTTTTATCTAAAACTTGCTCTAATATTGTGACAATCCGATCAGCTAACAATAATAACTCATTGGGTCCAAATCATCAACGCAAAATACTTAATCCAAGTTTTATTATTAGCGTGCATTGTTTTATATATCCAATCAGAATCTCAATTCTAATCTGATATGGAACTATTAGAGTGTTACAAGCTCTCCCGTTTAGATCCTGACGTTCATGTCAGATCCAAACTAGATCATAAACACAGAACATATCAGAATTACCAGACAATGTGAAATTCTAGAGGTGGCTCATACGGGTTCAAAAGGTGGCTCCCACCAAATCCGTGGTGTAGCACTTTGCCCCGTATGGTACTTAGCTCTCACACTTCCGGTTGGTATTCGTCTCTGATATCACTTGTAATGATCCGATCCGCTAACAATAATCACTCGTTGGGTCCAAACCGCAATCCAAAATACTTAAAGCTGGTTATTAAAACTAACGTGTGTGGCCTTATATATCCAATCAAAATTTCCTTCCAATCCGATGTAGAAATATATATAACAAACACAGAACAGACATAGCATAATATAGCACTTTTGTCCTGCATAACACTTAACTCTCGCACTTCTGGCGGATATTCGTCTCTGATATTATTTCTGACGATCCAACCCGCTAGCAATAATAACCCGTTGCGCCTAAACGGCCGGCCCAAAATACTGAAATCCAGTTATTATTACTAACATGTATGTTCTCATATATCCAATCAGAATCTCAATTTTATTCGCTAGGAAAGTATTGAAGTGTTACAAATATAATAATAAAAGTTCAAACAATTACACTTGATAACTTATTAATCTTGACCTTACCTATATATGGCATGTTTTCATACAAAAATGTCTCAAGGGGTGGTTTGAATTTTATCCCCTACAATTTTTGCTTGACTTAAAAAAAAAAAAAAAAAAACCTTAGTCATTTGAATTTTTCTTTTTTTTTTTTTTTTTTTTTTCAAATAAGTCTCATATTACAACCCTCAAGGAGAAACACTTAACTCCTTTGGCTTATATTTCAAACACCAGCTTTAGTCTTAGTTCAATATTTGGAATCTAGAAAAGTACAAATGCAACCTTTTTTTCCCCTTCATAAGTAAAATTACTCTAATACCCTTTTACTTATTGTTTTTCTATAACCTAATAAGTGACCCTTTGGCCTGATTAGAGCTTCCGAAGATGTATTATTTGAGTTGTACTTGAGTGGATTAATTTGCTCAGATTGTTTAAAAGTTTGCATCATTCAATTATTTGAACTGCTTCAGGTTGTTTAGCTTTAAATTATTCAGATGACGGATTTAGTGCTGTTCTAAGTTAGAAGTTGTATGAACTTTTGATCATCCGAATTACAAGTTGCGCAGGTTTGGATTAAGTTTCAAGTCATTGACTTTTCGAGTCAACCCGATTTGAGTTAGGTTGGGTTTGCTTCAGGTATAAATTAGAACCGTTTATTTTATAGATATAAATTTAGAAATAAAATGAATTTTATGTTTAAATGAACGGAAATAAAAAAATAAAGTTTGGATAGGTAGATTAAAATAGTAAAAATAAAAATAATTATAATTTTAAAATAATAATATTTATCTAATTAATTAATATAAAAATATTAATTAAATAATAATTTAATTTATTTAATTAATTATTGTTATATAATTCTAAATATTAATTAATAAAATAATTAACAATAATGAGGATTGCTAATAAATAATTTAATTAACTACAAATAATTTAATAAATTAATTAGTTAATTATTTAATAATTAAATAATTAGTTAATAAAATAATTAGATTAGTCAAAATATTATATTAATTAAAGAGTTGATATAATAATTAAAATTATATTTACTTTATTTAAACTTTCTCTCAAGTGAAAATAAGTTTGTTCCAGAAAAAAAAGAGTAGAAAGCTTTATATCAGTTTGTTTTAAGAAGACGGTAGCGGCTTTTTCTATTTATAACCTGTAACGACTCGACCCGCTAACAATAATAACTTGTTGGGTTCAAATCACAACCCAAAAATATTTAAGTCTAGTTATTATTATTAGCGTGTGTGGCCTAGGGTTGGCAATCCAGCTCGTTATTCGCGAGCCCGTTCGTGTTCGGCTCGAAATGAGCTCGAGATCGAATCGCCGAACACGAGCTGAATTTTTCAGCTTGTTAATAAACAAGCTGAACACAAGCTGGGGTCAGCTGGCTCGTGTTCGGCTCGATAACAGCTCGAATATATATATATATATATATATATATATATAGGAAAATGCTATGTGTACACCCCTTTCGGGGTGTACATCATACACCCCACCCATCTAAGGGTGGGGGTGTGATGATGGGTCACTCGATGTGACCCGTAAAAAGTATCGTCACCATTAAAATGGTTGAGGTGTATGATGTACACCCCTTCGGGGTGTACAGGTAGCATTGCTCATATATATATATTCTTTCAACTTTATACCTAATAGTAAAAATAAAAATCAAACTTATTGTTCGCGAACCAGCTCGTGTTCGGCTCGTTAATAAACCAGCCAAACACGAGCCAAATTTTTCAGCTCGATATTTAAACGAGCTAGCTCGTCTTCGGCTCGTTTATTAAACGAGCCGATCCCAGCTCGCTCGTGTTCGGCTCGTTGACACCCTAGTCAACTCCTAGTGTGGCCTCATATATCCCATCAGAATTCCTTTTCTATCTAATATGAGACTATTGGGACATTACAAACACCCATCGTTTAGGCTCTGACGTCCTCATCGAGTCCAAACCAGATCAAGGACTCAGAACATATCAAAATTATCAAGTGATGTGAAATTTTAGAGGTGGGTCCTACGGATTCATACGCTAATAATAATTGGGCTTAAATATTTTTGAATTGTGATTTGGATCCAACGAATTATTATTGCTAGCGAGCCGGATTGTTACATAACCAAACGCGTTTGGAAACAAAATTGAAATAAAACCTTATTTCAGGTCTTGTCCTCCAACTAAACGGTACCTTAAATGTATTTGTATGATTTTAACCCTAAGTCTAAAAACTGCTGCGATTTCTAACTCGATCCAATCCTCATACTCTGCAGGAATACATATGAAACTTTCTCATTTCTTTCAGAGTGACTCATGTGGAGCCTATCTCATTTCATGTGCAAAGTATGAGGATAATTAGTACCTCAACATCATTAATTAATATATTAGTTATGTAGAGTTTTTTTTTTTTTTTGGGGTGCTATCACAGGATAATTTATGGTGAGGATCCAAATAGGCCCCTAAAATCTAAATTTGACACTGATCAAATCATGACCCCCTATTCAAATCAACTTGATACCCTACAAGTTAGGGGCACTTTAGTAAATTTGCTTCCATGATCTCTTGTGATTAATATGTAAACAACTTGTTACCAATTGTTTTCAACATTTTTGACCATTTCCAACTCTTCTTTAGTATGTGAAACTCTAAATTCTCAGTCAAATTAGATTTCATCAAGGACTTAATCAAAGAAGCACATCTTTTTTCCTTATATATACCCTCCCATACAACCAACTTTGTGCATATACCACACACACCACCCATCACAACATTTACCTCTCTCTCTCTCTCTCTCTCATAACCAAAATTTCTACCTTTGTAGATCTTAGCCTTTGATCTTTTGATCTTTCAGTGCAACGAAAGCGTTAGAGCGATGAACTGTCGAAAGAATTCTGCTTTTATTCTCTTCGCCGCCATCTTCGTCGTCATAGTAATGAGCATACCAAGTGTCAAGGCAGCTAGGCCAATGTTTGATGAAGAGGGCAGCCTTCTTCACATAATCAAGAATCAAAAGATTAGAGCTGCTGCCTGGATCGCGAGGTTGCCTGCTGGACCTAGCGCTGGAGGTGCAGGCCACTAGCCAACTAACTGCATCAGCAAAAATACACAAATTAAAAAAGGAAAAAAAAAAAGAAAAAAAAGAGGATGTTACTCCATGTAAAAGCATAAAGATTGGTTCATATATGTTCCACATGGTAATATGTAAAGAATCTAATCAGAGTTGAGTGATTCACTGCACTCTAGCCTATATATACTTAGTTAGTGAACTGTTCAATACAATAGTTACCATTTTTACACAAGCTTATCCAGTTGTTCATAGAGTTTGCTTTATGATTATCCTTGAAATTTCGTATTTAACACTGCATCAAATCAGAGATGAAATAATATCACACAGCATACATTAAACAGAATTACATCAACGAAAATGACAATTAAAACTGTAACATGATCTCTAGAGTGGCTATACCCTCTTCTCTAAACAACTCAGCTCCTTCGCATCAGAATTGTAGAGTTTCCAGTAGTAAATATGAGAAAGGAAAAATCGATGTTCGGTTGTATTTGTTTCTTGTAGCTGAACAATTGCGTAGAAAACGAAGTCTTTTCCTGGTTGGAATGCTGCTTCAAGATCTTACAAGTTCTGCTCCACCTTTAAATCTTTACTGAACTTTGTTCCCTCCTGTAGTAATTAGTGCAAAAGTGTTAGGATTTGGTTAGTTTTGTAATTAAATCTTAATTGGATTAGGATTAATATTTAAATTTGTTAGAGATAAATTAATTTAGATTTAAATATTAATTGGAGTATAATCCTAATTTAAGTAGATTTGAGTTTATCTTGGACAGAGTTTATATATACCTCTAATGTAGAGAGCATATATATATATACATAAGTATGTATAATCTTGAGGATGATTGTACGAGACAAAAAAGAGAGAAAAGAGAAAAGTCTTCTAGGTTTATAGAAGACGAGAGAAGGGTGAGAGAGATTCAAGAGGAGGGTTCGGGTTGAAGCTACTCTATTGCAGAAGAAAAGAGCATTCGGTGTAATTCTTTTCTTGGTTAATGAATCTTATTTCATCCGCATATTTTCTGTTTTGATTTTCTTCTCTTTGTGGTTGGGCTAGATCCAGTTACGTTGAGAAGACGGATTTATGGTAAAATATTTGATTTGACGTTTCCGCTGCGGAATCCCAACATTAGGCGGTACCGTCGTGGTTTGCGGTACCGGAGCGGGTTGCGGATTCACAGAATCTGATACCAGAGTGAGTACAAAGAAAGAATAAAAAACAGAATTTTAATATGCAATTCATCATTCTATATCAGCTTTAAGTTCTGAAGAATATAGTGGTCCATCAAATAGCAGGGGGCCCAGACTCTTCGAGCACCGACTTTAGAGAGAGATAATTTGTATGCAGATACAGCATTAGTCCGTAAACTATTGCTCCGGTTTCACTTTGTTCCCTACACTTAGTAGATATTTTGCTCATTAATAGCGGCAATTTAATAGCGACAATTATAAAAGAAACAGATACAACTGAACATTGATTTTTTTCTTCCTCATATTTACCACTAGAAACTCTATACAATTCTGATGTGAAGGAGCAGAGTTGTTTAGAGAAGAGGGTATAGCCACTCAAGAGATCATGTTACAGTTTTAATTGTCTCATTTTCATTGATGTAATTCTGTTTAATGTATGCTATGCGATGTTGTTCTTGTTAAATTCGAAATTTCAAGGATAATCATGAAGCAATCTCAAACTTTTGAGTAACATGAATCGAGCCCAAATTTGATCAGTTTTGCCCAAACTCTCAGTTCGGATATGACTAATTTTAGTCAGAAGTTAATTTACTGATCTGTGACCTTTCAGTGGTTGAGTCATTTCAAATTGGAATGGGGTTTATATGAATAGAAACACTGAACCAAATCCCAATTTCTGGGTAAGAATGGAACTATGTATTGAACATTCAGAAATCAAGTATAGGCCAGAATACAGTGAATGATTCAAAACTTCTAGATTCTTTACATATTATCATGTGGAACATATATGAACCAATCTTTATGCTTTCACATAGAGTAACATCCTTCTTTTTTTTGTGTGTATTTTTGCTGATGCAGCTGGCTAATGACCTGCACCTCTAGGGCTAGGCCCAGCAGGCAACCGCGCGATCCATGTAGCAGCTTTAATCTTTTGATTCTTGATAACGCGAAAAAGGTCCCCCTCTCCATCTGATATTGGCCTAGCTGCCTTGACACTTGGTATGCTTATTACAATGATGATGAAGATGGCGGCGATGAGAATAAAAGCAGAAGTCTTTTGACAGTACATTGCTCCAATGCTTTCGTTGCACCGAAAGATCGAAAGATCAAAGGGATGTTGTGATGGGTGGTGTAGTATATGCAGAAAGTTGGTTTCATGGGAGGGTATATATAAGGAAAAAAGATGTGCTTATTTGATTAAGTCCTGAAGGAAGTCTAATCTGATCACAAATTGTAATAGAATTTAGAGTTTCACATGCTAAAGAAATGGTCAAAAATGTTGAAAACAATGGGTTAGAGTGTTGAAGTATAATGCTAACAAGTTATTTACATTTTCATCACAAGATATCATGGAAGCAAATTTACCAAAGTGCCCCTTTCTCTCTCGATCTCTTATTATAGATTGTTGGCTATTTATTTATGAGTTAAAAATAGGTTCAACTTTTTGCCTCGTGACAATAGATTCAGAAGACTAATAAGTTGAGTTAGGTGAGCCTAATAAGTTGAGTGAAGCTGCGGTTCACAATAAAGACCTAACGGCAATAGGCCCAACAATAGACATAACGTCCAGGTGGACTGAGTCCGGTCGAGAACCGTAGGCGTTATGTCTGTACGCTTTAAGTAAATTGGTTATGTATTTTTAACCGTTTGAACTTTTGGAATTAGTAGTTAGCGCCAACAATCTGACATAAATTTTCAAAAAAAATTTCCTGCACATAATTGGGCCCTCGAAAGTTAATAGGCAGATTGTCGAGAAAATCGTAAACTGCACTGTTGCTGAATTCACTATAACAAAATAGACTTTTGGTGACAATTTAATAGCGACAATTATAAAACGACCGTTATTATTTATTATTAACTTATATTTTAGTGACAAGTTATAAATTTTTTAATGTCTAATAATTTTATGTTAAATATATATCTACTTTGAGATCCGATCTCACTACTTTCAGAATCATGAACATAATTCTAACCCTAACCATAACCCAATCCCTAGCCCTAACATGAACTTAGCCCTAACCCTAATCTGAGTTAGGGCCAACAATCTGACATAAATTTTCAAAAAAAATTTCCTATACATAATTGGGCCCTCGAAAGTTAATAGGCAGATTGTCGAGAAAATCATAAACTGCACTGTTGCTGAATTTACTATAACAAAATAGACTTTTGGTGACAATTTAATAGCGACAATTATAAAACGACCGTTATTATTTATTATTAACTTATATTTTAGCGGCAAGTTATAAATTTTTGAATATCTAATAATTTTATGTTAAATATATATCTACTTTGAGATCCGATCTCACTACTTTCAGAATCATGAACTTAGCCCTAACCCCCCCCCCCCCCCCCCCCCCCCCCCCCCCCCCCCGGCCCCGCGTAGATAAGTAGAGAGAGCATTGAGTCTCTATGAATCATTCCAAGCTCAAGAGATTGGACAATAAAAGAGACTAAAGAAAGATACATAGCTAAGAGAAAGTTATTCAAGGCACTATCCTTTTTTTCTATTAGATTTCACTCACGAGCTTGCTGCAATATCTTATTTTTTTTATATATATATATATGCATTGTGGGTCATTTATTATGGGGATTAAAGATTTAGTAATTGTTTTGCGTAAAAAAAAGGATATGGTATAATTATAATATATTTATGTTAGCCTTGACTTTTTCTAGGTATTTTGATGAGGGAGAGATTTCATAATATTTATGAAAATTTTGTGAAAGTTTTAGAGACAATAATTAAAAGCTGTTTCAACTGCAGCCTTATATTATTCTAAATTAATGGATAATAATATATATAATAATATATATAATATAAGGGAAAAAAAAGTTTTTTTTAATCTTAAGAAAATATTGAAAATGTACCCGGCCGGATTTAATGGGCCGGAAAACATGTCTGGCCCAATTATTCATCGGCCCGGCCCACCGACGAAAATAATTTGTTCGCTCCAATTTGAATCTCACTATATAAATAGCGTTATCTTATCCTCAACTCGACCGTTGTGTTAGCATTTTGTTCCCTCCGCGCAACGCTACTGCTCTCCCCTCTTCTTCTTCTTCCTCTCCGCGATGCTGAGAGCGGAGCACCTCCCTCAGTTCAAACCCTCGCCTCTCGCACCCCACGCACCCAAAACCCTTCTCCTCTCTCGCCGTTTCGTGCGCAAGATTCCTCTAAACACTTTTTCCTAGATCCCTTTCCCCTCTCAAGAACCCCATCTTCTGCTTCTACGATCGTCTCCGGCTCCGATCAAACCCTAATTTCCAGGCATGCGATCCCGAATTCCTTCCTCCATTACCGGTCCTTTTGTAGTTCTTTCCTTTTCCTTTTCTTTTTTGAGATTTTGGTTTTGATTCTTGCAGGTTAATGCGGAGAGTTCGTGTTGCGGGGGTTTGGAGATCGACGCAGATGAGATCTTGGATGTGGGCGATAGGGATTTGCCCGTTGATCTCTTCTTGAGGCGGGCGGACTCTTCCTCCGGCTCTCAGGCTTAAAGAGGGGTATGAGAAGATAAAGAATGCGATCGGAGAGCTCAAGGCGAATCCACCCTCTGCCATTAGTGGTGTCCTCAGATATCAGGTATGGCAAATGTTTCGTTTCTAATTATAGTTTTTCTTTAATGCGACTGATCTATTCATAATGATCATTGATTAGCTGCTTCTTTCTATTTGATTTAAAATTTGAGTCGGTTCTTGAACTCATAACATAATGAAAAGAAATAACAAGAAAGTTGCTGTTCCTTTCCTATTCTCATAGCTGTCTTTTAGATGTGATTAATCTATTCATGATTATCATTGATTATCTTCTTTCTTTTTGGAAAAAAGAAATTGAGTTTTCTGAAGCAATTGAAAGGAAGAACAAGAAAGTTTTCTTGGATTAGAAAGGCTCCGAATTATCATGATAATGTATTCTTGTTGAAGCGTATGTGCTCTTAACTACTTTAGGCAAGAGCAGGAACCAACTGTGTTTAGACTATAATGTTGCAGGTATTTGTGCCTCCAAGACTCCAAGTACAAAAGCATCAAATTGGCTGTACCATCAACACAGAGATTTGTCGGGATATCCACAATTTTATATCTCCACTGCACAAACTCATGATCCATCCCTTGAATTGGCTTCCCGAAATAGATTGCTTGAAGTTTCTGGTGTTGGTACTGCAGTTTGTCTGCGTGGTTCTTCTTGTATCCAAAAAGGATATAGTTTGCTGGCAAGGTGCTCTTTCTCTCCCTACCCATGTATGTCAGCATTTTCATATTCAATCTAAGAGCAAACTTAGTTAGAGGGCCATCTGAATTGAAGAGTGATACTTATTTATAACAATCTACAACCTTTTGGTTTAATAATTTCATTTATCTTAGATGTTTTGAATGCTTCATCTTGTCAAAAACATTTAGAATTACATAGCTTGTCACAAATATTTAGAATTACATAACTTGTGCTATCAAATTTGTTGATTATAGTTGAATGCATTGATTTCAATTCGATAGAATGTCATTTCTAGGGTTGCGCAGGAAGAACAAACTGAATATTTTTCATGATTGGTCACTACATTCAGAGATTATGGAACATAACACTAAGATAAAGTACTAAAATAAATAATTAGTGACCATAATCTATATATTACTATTTTTAACTCATACTTGTTCCACCTGCTAAAATATTGTAGTCAAAATAAAAAAATATATGTATACAGTCACTGTACATTGATTTACGAATATTACATGCTGTTTCATGAGTTCATTTGCTAAAATAGCTATTTACACAATTGACTCTCTTTAGATATCTTTCAAGCGATTGCCACCTAGTAAGAGCTTATGGGTTTATTGATCTGAATTTCAACAAGGAGCTGTCTTCAATGGTGGAGAAATCTGGTTCTTTTTACCTTTTTATCCTTCAGGTGAAACCATCTTGTTTCACTTCTGCAATACGTGCACTCTGAATATTTTCATTATCCCAACTTATTTTATATTTGGATGAAAAAGGGAAAGTTTGCCATTTAGTTGGAAGATATGCTTTTTAGATTCCTAAATATTCTGACAGTGTTAGGAACTCTTTTAATCTGTCAACTTATGTTAACCCACATCATTTCATGGTTGCTCTGTATGATTTCGGCATACGAGTTTTGAGTTGCAATTTTTTTTTTTTTTTCCTGTTATGACTATATTGTTTGATCGAGTAGTACTACCGTATTTATGCTCATCAAAAGATAATGATAACAAAATAATTTAGCAAATGTCTTAACTATTTAGTCATTTATTCATAACTTTTTCTTGTTTAGGTTAACAGCTATCTAGTTGGATATCTAAAATTATTCATCATCTCTTGCAACATTCATTGACCTAATTTTCAGACCTTATAATCCAATCTCTATATGTGTTTCCTGCAATTTTCTATCTTTGTACACATATTGAAAATTTTAAAATTCTGCAACTAAGTGGAAATTCTTATTTGAGCTATCTCAAGCTAGCAGACTATTCTAGCATAGAATGTTAGATAACCATTTACACTGTGGCACACAAACTTCTTGTTCTATGGATTAATCAATCATCACAGTTGAAGAGACTCATACAATCATGTTTCATATCAGTCTACGCCTCTGTCTGTACAGTTTGGACTTTGAATCAGAATATTTCGTTCATCTATTGGTGGATTGCATTGTGGGTTAATTAAGCTATTATTATTTGGTAGCAATGCTTCCATGAATTGTTCTTGGAACCAGCTTGCAGATCTTTGTAGGTTATTCTATTTGTTATCTTTTTCAAAGCCTTATAGCAGTTGACAGTTCTTTGAATAGAACTATGATCTTGCTTGTCTTGGTGTGCTTCAAATTTTATTCACAAAAATTTGGATTTGTGCATTTATGCTTCCTAAATTGAGTTGTAAACTGCAGATCAAGCTGAATGAATTCGATGGCTGCTCATTGTTAGCATCAACACTTGCTTGGGATGACTCGATGTCGTTTACATTTGAGAGAGCAGTTTATACATTTGAGTCATATTTTCACCAGGTAATTAGAATTTTGGATCACTTTTCATTATCATCTCACTAATTTACGTTCAGATGTCTGCTCAGAAACTGAACGTATGATCCATTGCCTGCATGAAATGTCACACAAGCACATGCTGTTCGCACTTATAAATGTTTTTAATTGTCTGGTCGGTAACTAAAGTGATATGTCTCTTTTTTAATTGTCTTCATTTGTGTTGTTATCAATTTAAGGTTTTATCTTTGCATTTTTCTTAAAATTTCTTCTTCCATGCTTTCAACTGTTTATTGTCATGTTGCTAAAGAATGGTAGACTTACTGTCCGCTACTCTGCCACTTTATTATTATCATTTTTCCCTCTCCAGTAGCTTCTCTTTTTATCCAAAGTTGCATTCTGAATGCTAGGAAGTTCTATATCGATGTCTAGTCATGACCTGCTGAATCATAGGTATAAATCCTCGCTTATTTTTATGGTTTCAGAAAATTGATCAAGTATAGTGAGATTATAGAGAATGAAATTTAACTTGATAGATCCCAGCTTGCTGATTGATTGTGTTAAATCTGTTTTCTTATAAACATGGATTGCTAAATGCAGAAATTTTGTTGATTTGACAAATGGGGTCTAGATGATGATATTTTCAAAAGTATGTAAAAAAAAGCACTTGAAATATAGTCCTCTTTTAAGCTAAAGGCCTGCCCAACTTTTGTCTACATAGATTGCTTTAGTTACATTTACTTCTATTCAGTTTTTATCATAATGCTAGAACATGACTGCTGATTAGTACATTTACTATGTCTTGTTGTGAAGCTCTTTAACCAGCTTAAAAATTTATTCCTTTGTTTAGCTGGTGCTTTGAAATTTTCTGGTTTCATTTTCATGATCTTATAGAAATTTCAATTTTACCAACTTCCATCTAATTTATAACTTTTGTATCAGGATACTGGGCAGGTTTTAAATGCATACTTCTTTTCTCTAGATTTACCTCTGTATATCTGTAAGCTAATAATTATATCTATGAACTTACTACTAAAGAAGTATGTGTATGTTTCTCCCGTCTTTTCTTTGGGATAATCTTCTCTTATTTTTTTCCTTTTTTTTCCTTTTGATATCTCTAGCAGATGATTTACTTATATTGCACCAGTTAACATTTATGAGAAAGAACTGTGGATGAGTTGCAGCTGTGGACAATCAAATGCGGTGAAGATTAAAAATGTTCAAATGGTACTTCTATTTTTGGGATTCAATACTTTGTCCTTAACCTGATTAACAATAATCAGTCAATTGTATGTTTCTCTGATCAATCATCATATATGTCAATAATTTACTCTCTGATAGCTTCTTTAGGACTTAAAAGGGTATAGACTGCAGCTTTGCTAGAAGATCTGATAATCAATTAGTGGTTTGGTGACAAAATTTGGTTTGCTCACATTTCGTGGACTATTTAATATGAACATACTTCATCTATCATTTTTTTAAAGGTTGATTGATATATGGCAATAATGCAAACTTTTGATGAAAAGAACAATTCCGTTGCTAAAACAATTTAGTAAAGCTTGTTTTCTCTCAATAGGCAACAACTTTTAAGTGTTATTTACCATATGCTTTGGTAAATGGGATAGGCATAGATAGTAAAAATGAAAAGAGAAAATTGGGAAGCAGAGGGAGGATAGGAAGCAGAGAGGTTTTTTTTCCTTGTTTTTTTTTTTTTTTTTTTTTTTTGTGTTGCATTACCTTGTCTCGTAAAATCTCATTTCAAAGTAACATTTTGTATTATAAGTTTCTTTGCGAGACACTTCTTTTGAACAAAATAGTCAACCTACAAATTATTAGATAGTTCTCAAATACCCTTTAAATATTTGAAATTCGGAATCATAAAGAACAAAGAAAGCATCAGCAGCATCTTCATCACTCACTAACTAAAAGATGTAAAGGGACATAAAGACCTAAAATTGAACGTATTGAAGGCAAAAGTTTCTTTTGATGAATAATGAATTTTGACTTGAGTCCGATTTATGTTTGCATACTAATTTGTTTGTGTTGTCTTATATTCCTAGGTGTACTTGAATGCTCTGGTTCTTGCTAGAGTTGCTGTTGGAGCTAATTGTATGCAAAAGGTATCTTCTTTTATCTTGGTATCCTTAAATATACTACTTTCATCTAATTTAATAGTTAGATCCTCAATACTCATCTGTAACTCACCTAATCCCGAAGGGTCCCTAGTATTATAACTTTTATCCCCCTTCTTGTGCTCACCCAATAATTGGAAAAGTTTTGTATTATACCTTTCTCCTTTATAAGGGCTCTTAACCTCTATATCCCTATACAATTGATCCCAAAACTCATTGATGATGGAATCATCACTATTAGAATACGACCTCTTGAAACGATAAAAAGTTTCTAATTTCATAACTACTCTAACTTCATGTCCCCCCTATTTGCCCTATCAGCTAGTTTGGCTTTCGCCCTCGATTCCCAGTCCTTCAATTCTCAAGTGTCTATTCTTTTTTATCCCTTTGTTATTCAATACCATAAAGACAAGGAAAGATTCCTTGAACTTTTCATACTGATTTCCCCTAAGATTGTGAGACACTTGGCAGGGAAAGATTCCCCTAAGATTTTCATACTGATTTCCCCTAAGATTTTGGCAGGGAAAGATTCCCTGCCAAAATTCTCCATCAGTCATGTCCTTTCTCAAAGTTGCATTTAATCATGTTACTACAACTAATGATCTTGCTTGAAATCTTACTACATCATAAAATGGATTGAATGCAATTTCTCTATATATGGCTTGTCCATAGGGTGATTGCCAGCCGTACTTTCTTTCAATCAACTCTAGATTGCAATCTCTTCTAGATATATTGTCACCACGTTCCGATTTCTGATCAGTCTTATTTCCAGTGTTCACAGTCATTTTCTCTTGGTAATGTCATGGTACGATTCTGCCAAAATTCTCTTCCAGTTTGCATCTATATAACTTTCAGATTTCAGAGGCTGTAGTACAAGTATATAGGTTCATTGGAACATGCTGTCATTTACTCCAGTTTTGAAATATGATTGAAGAATGGAAAATCCCTGCTGCTTTTCCTTGCTGTATGATTGCACAAATGAAACTTCTTGTTTCAGAATTCAGGTATTTTATTTTTTCACTATTTTTTTTCTTCTGCTAGCATTTTCTTTCCCATGGAACCCGCTCGCCGATAAAAGAGTGTTCCAACATCAATTAGCATGGGCGGCTCTTATAGTTGAAGAATGTGTTAGACTTGGATTGGCGGTGAGTCTCACCAATTGATGGTTGACTTCCTGTTTCTTGAATACATTTCTAATTGCCTCCTTATTTTAGTACTTTTGCATAGCTCCAGGGTCACGATCATCACCACTTGCGCTTTCTGCTTGCGCGCATTCCTTGACAAGTTGTGTTTCATGTTATGATGAGCGCTCACTTGGATTTCATGCTGTCGGGTATGCAAGAGGACTTTTTTTTTGAATTCTTGTCCAAGAAGTTCTCTTTCTTCATTCAGGCAACTTTTGCAAACTCTGTTAGGCTAGACATGGATTGTAGCCCAGTTAGCTGCATGCGTGAAGTATTACATTGTTTATGTTACACGTAGTAAAATACTTGCAGGGATATTCTTTTGAGGGGTTGAGTTTTTAGTTTGTTTCTTTCTCATGGATGCTTGTGTTAAGGTAGATCAGAGTCATTAGACTGATGGCAGCTTAATTTACATAAGGTTTCTCATATTTCTTTTTCTATTATGTCTTGCCAGATGTCAACATACTGTATGTACATTGCTGATTTAAGCGTATTATTTGTGAGAGTGCTTCTATTTTTTATGATCTGCTTATGATTTGATGGATTGAGGTTTTTTCTAATTTTCCTGTATAGGCTTCAATAAAGAAGGACAATGAAGGACAATGGACAGTCAGCAACGGTCCCAATTTTCCAAAGTCTTGAAAATATAGCTGGGGAGGTATCATACTTAATTTGTTGTCAACTAGTTTTTCTTTCATTGGCATTGGGTGTTAAAATATGTTTAAAATTATGACTTGCAGGTGTCTATAGAACCTTTTCAAGGAAAAAAGGTCGAACATACTGGTATTAAGATTGAACTACTTGGTCAGATAGGTATGCTTTGTTTGATTAATTTAGATGCAGGTCTAGCCTAGTTACTTTAATAATGGAAGTTGGTGTTATTTCGACCTTATTGTGACTGTCATGACTCTATATTGACATCTTCATGTTTAATTATAGTAGTTGCATCTAGTTTGTAGGTCTGTAGTGTAATTATTTATTCATTAATCATGTTCATTCTCAGTCTACTTAAAAGGATTGAGATGCGTTAAAATTTAAAATTGGTAACCCTTTGTAAGTTAGGCCAAGGATTGTGGTGTTTTGTGTTGTGTGTGTTATTGGTGCCAACAGTATGTACCCTATGTTTTTGTTAGACCATTATGTTACGTGCATTTGTTTTCGACATAATGCTTATTAAAGTGTTATTGTACTATTTGTTTAAAAGCCAATAGTTGGACGTTTTGCACGTGGTACATTTAGTGAGCACTAGCAAATAATTGAGTGCGTCTTGTTTTTCACTTCACTAATTTGGCACTTTTTTCTTGCAGAGCTGTAGTTTGACAGAGGCAATTTTTATGACTTCACCTCTCTTGGTGAGTTACTTTGACATAAGCTTGTACAAGTTCCATGCTCAACTTTTTTATTACTTTATAACTCTGCTGATGGATTACGTGAGGATTAAAAATCATTAGTTGTGCACGTCATTTTCCATTCGTATATGCATGCTATAGTGTAGCCTATCGGCTCTCTGGATGAACTAATTGCCTCCTTGGTTTCCTTTTCTGAAAACAACCATGTGTAGAGCGTATTGCTCCCCTCATGCATGGTTATTTTACACTATGAAAACATTTTTCTTTCTTTTTTTTGTTATCAACATGTAATTCTTATTGTTCCACTAAGCAAGCACTCTATCTAGCCAGTCCTGTACTCATCAAGTTCTATATTTATTGGAATGATTTGGCACTATCACAAACATCGACTAGGATAAAACAATAAACTATGCACTCTGATAACAGTTGTTTTTCCTGTATGTCATTTAACATTCGAACTATGAAGTTGGCAATTATAATTGAGTATTCATTCTTTGACAAGTAGCTTTTGGTTGGTTGTTTTGAGTTAGATGTTTCTTGTGAAATCTATGAAAAGAAAAAATATCCATTCGAGTTCTCTTCAGTAGAAATGCCATATGTTATATCATTGGACAAATGTGAGACTGAGGCAAGCTGCATGCATGCGGATTCACCAAGTTACACAGAGAGATCTGTAGGGTGTAGGGTGTAGGGATGTAGGGGGTAGGAGGAGTAGGGTGTAGGGTTTAGGGGGGTAGGGTTTAGGGGGGTGTAGGG
>CM055074.1:6111109-6245405 GCA_029204045.2 Tillandsia leiboldiana | reverse complement strand
ACACCCTACACCCCCTAAACCCTACCCCCCTACCCCGCCAAACCCTAAACCCCCTACACCCCTACACCCTACCCCCTACCCCCCCCTACCCCCCTACACCGCCAAACCCTACACCCTACACCCTCTACCCCCTACCCCCCCTACACTCTACACTCTACACTCTACACTCTACACTCTATACTCTACCCCTACACCCCCCCTACACCCTACTCCTGCCCCCCACCTACACCCCTACCACCCATCCTCCTAAACCCTACCCTACCCTACACTCTACACCCCCCCTACACCCTACACCCCCTTTACACCCACCCCCTAAACCCTACCCCCTAAACCCTACACCCTACCCCTACACCCTACACCCTACACCCCCTAAACCCTACCCCCCCCTACCCCGCCAAACCCTAAACCCCCTACACCCCTACACCCTACCCCCTACCCCCCTACACCGCCAAACCCTACACCCTACACCCCCTACCCCCTACCCCCCTACACTCTACACTCTACACTCTACACTCTACACTCTATACTCTACCCCTACACCCCCCTACACCCTACTCCCTGCCCCCCACCTACACCCTACCACCCATCCTCCTAAACCCCTACCCTACCCTACCCCCCCTACCCCCAAACCCTACCTACCCTACCCCCTACCCTACCCCCCCTACACACTACACACTACACTCTACCCCCCAACCCCCCCCCCTCCCCCACCCCCAACACCCCCAAACCCTACACCCCCTACCCCCCCTACACCCTCCCACCTTACACCCACCCCCCTAAACCCTACCCCCTACACCCCCTACACTCTACACCCTACCCCCCCTACACCTACACCATCCACCCTACTCTACCCCTACCCCCCCTACTCCCTACCCCCTACCCCCTACACCCTACCCTACCCCCCCTACTCCCTACCCCCTACCCCCTACCCCCCTACACCCGACACCCATCCTCCTAAACCCTACCCTACCCCCCCTACCCCAAACCCTACACCCCCCTACCCCCCCTACACTCTACACCCTACCCCCCCTACACCCTACACCCTACACCTACTCTACCCCTACCCCCCCCTACTCCCTACCCCCTACCCCCTACACCCTACCCTACCCCCCTACTCCCTACCCCCTACCCCCCTACACCCGACCACCCCTCCTCCTAAACCCTACCCTACCCCCCTACCCCAACCCTACACCCCCCTACCCCCCCCTACACCCCTACCCTACCCTACCCTACCCCCCCTACACACTACACTCTCCCCCCCAACACCCCCAAACCCTACACCCCCTACCCCCCCTACACCCTACCACCTTACACCCACCCCCCTAAACCCTACCCCCTACACCCCCTACACTCTACAGCCTACCCCCCCCCTTGCACCCTACACCCTACCCCCTACACCCCCCCACTACACCCCCTACCACCCTAAACCCTTACCCCCTACCCCCTACCCCCCCCACACCCCTACCACCTTACACCCACCACCCTAAACCCTACACCCCCAAACCCTACACCCCCCTACACCCTACCAGCTTACACCCACCCCCCTAAACCCTACCCCCTACCCACCCCCACCCCCTACACTCTACACCCTACACCCTACACCCTACACCCCCAAACCCTACACCCCTCTAAACCCTAAACCCTCCCCCCTACACCCTACACCTGTACCTACACCCTACACCCCCTACACCCCCCTACACCCCCCTAAACCCTATCCCCCTACACCCTACACCCTACACCCTACACCCCCCTACACCCTACACCCTACACCCTACAGATCTCTCTGTGTAACTTGGTGAATCCGCATGCATGCAGCTTGCCTCAGTCTCACATTTGTCCAATGATATAACATATGGCATTTCTACTGAAGAGAACTCGAATGGATATTTTTACTTTTCATAGATTTCACAAGAAACATCTAACTCAAAACAACCAACCAAAAGCTACTTGTCAAAGAATGAATACTCAATTATAATTGCTTACTTAATAGTTCGAATGTTAAATGACATACAGGAAAAACAATTGTTATCAGAGTGCATAGTTTATTGTTTTAGCCTAGTCGATGTTTGTGATAGTGCCAAATCATTCCAATAAATATAGAACTTGATGAGTACATGGCTAGATAGATAGCTTGCTTAGTGGAACAATAAGAATTACATGTTGATAACAAAAAAAAGAAAGAAAAATGTTTTCATAGTGTAAAATAACCATGCATGAGGGAGCAATACGCTCTACACATGGTTGTTTTCAGAAAAGAAAACCGAGGAGGCAATTAGTTCATCCAGAGAGCCGATAGGCTACACTATAGCATGCATATACGAATGGAAAATGACGTGCACAACTAATGATTTTTAATCCTCACGTAATCCATCAGCAGAGTTATAAAGTAATAAAAAAGTTGAGCATGGAACTTGTACAAGCTTATGTCAAAGTAACTCACCAAGAGAGGTGAAGTCATAAAAATTGCCTCTGTCAAACTACAGCTCTGCAAGAAAAAAGTGCCAAATTAGTGAAGTGAAAAACAAGACGCACTCAATTATTTGCTAGTGCGCTCACTAAATGTACCACGTGCAAAACGTCCAACTATTGGCTTTTAAACAAATAGTACAATAACACTTTAATAAGCATTATGTCGAAAACAAATGCACGTAACATGATGGTCTAACAAAAACATAGGGTACATACTGTTGGCACCAATAACACACACAACACAAAACACCACAATCCTTGGCCTAACTTACAAAGGGTTACCAATTTTAAATTTTAACGCATCTCAATCCTTTTAAGTAGACTCAGAATGAACATGATTAATGAATAAATAATTACACTACAGACCTACAAACTAGATGCAACTACTCTAATTAAACATGAAGATGTCAATATAGAGTCATGACAGTCACAATAAGGTCGAAATAACACCAACTTCCATTATTAAAGTAACTAGGCTAGACCTGCATCTAAATTAATCAAACAAAGCATACCTATCTGACCAAATAGTTCAATCTTAATACCAGTATATTCGACCTGCAAGTCATAATTTTAAACATATTTTAACACCCAATGCCAATGAAAGAAAAACTAGTTGACAGCAAATTAAGTATGATACCTCCCCAGCTATATTTTCAAGACTTTGGAAAACTGGGACCGTTGCTGACTGTCCATTGTCCTTCATTGTCCTTCTTTATTGAAGCCTATACAGGAAAATTAGAAAAAACCTCAATCCATCAAATCATAAGCAGATCATAAAAAATAGAAGCACTCTCACAAATAATACGCTTAAATCAGCAATGTACATACAGTATATTGACATCTGGCAAGACATAATAGAAAAAGAAATATGAGAAACCTTATGTAAATTAAGCTGCCATCAGTCTAACGACTCTGATCTACCTTAACACAAACATCCATGAGAAAGAAACAAACTAAAAACTCAACCCCTCAAAAGAATATCCCTGCAAGTATTTTACTACGTGTAATATAAACAATGTAATACTTCACGCATGCAGCTAACTGGGCTACAGTCCATGTCTAGCCTAACAGAGTATGCAAAAGTAAGAAAGAGAACTTCTTGGACAAGAATTCAAAAAAAAAGTCCTCTTGCATACCCGACAGCATGAAATCCAAGTGAGCGCTCATCATAACATGAAACACAATTTGTCAAGGAATGCGCGCAAGCAGAAAGCGCAAGTGGTGATGATCGTGACCCTGGAGCTATGCAAAAGTACTAAAATAAGGAGGCAATTAGAAATGTATTCAAGAAACAGGAAGTCAACCATCAATTGGTGAGACTCACCGCCAATCCAAGTCTAACACATTCTTCAACTATAAGAGCCGCCCATGCTAATTGATGTTGGAACACTCTTTTATCGGCGAGCGGGTTCCATGGGAAAGAAAATGCTAGCAGAAGAAAAAAAATAGTGAAAAAATAAAATACCTGAATTCTGAAACAAGAAGTTTCATTTGTGCAATCATACAGCAAGGAAAAGCAGCAGGGATTTTCCATTCTTCAATCATATTTCAAAACTGGAGTAAATGACAGCATGTTCCAATGAACCTATATACTTGTACTACAGCCTCTGAAATCTGAAAGTTATATAGATGCAAACTGGAAGAGAATTTTGGCAGAATCGTACCATGACATTACTAAGAGAAAATGACTGTGAACACCGGAAATAAGACTGATCAGAAATCGGAACGTGGTGACAATATATCTAGAAGAGATTGCAATCTAGAGTTGACTGAAAGAAAGTACGGCTGGCAATCACCCTATGGACAAGCCATATATAGAGAAATTGCATTCAACCCATTTTATGATGTAGTAAGATTTCAAGCAAGATCATTAGTTGTAGTAACATGATTAAATGCAACTTTGAGAAAGGACATGACTGATGGAGTCTCACAATCTTAGGGGAAATCAGTATGAAAAGTTCAAGGAAACTTACCAAGATAAAAGAAGATACCTTTTGCATACAATTAGCTCCAACAGCAACTCTAGCAAGAACCAGAGCATTCAAGTACACCTAGGAATATAAGACAACACAAACAAATTAGTGTGCAAACATAAATCGGACTCAAGTCAAAATTCATTATTCATCAAAAGAAACTTTTGCCTTCAATACGTTCAATTTTAGGTCTTTATGTCCCTTTACATCTTTTAGTTAGTGAGTGATGAAGATGCTGCTGATGCTTTCTTTGTTCTTTATGATTCCGAATTTCAAATATTTAAAGGGTATTTGAGAACCATCTAATAATTTGTAGGTTGACTATTTTGTTCAAAAGAAGTGTCTCGCAAAGAAACTTATAATACAAAATGTTACTTTGAAATGAGATTTTACGAGACAAGGTAATGCAACAACAAAAAAAAAAAAAAAAAAAAAAAAAAAAAACAAGGAAAAAAAACCTCTCTGCTTCCTATCCTCCCTCTGCTTCCCAATTTTCTCTTTTCATTTTTACTATCTATGCCTATCCCATTTACCAAAGCATATGGTAAATAACACTTAAAAATTGTTGCCTATTGAGAGAAAACAAGCTTTACTAAATTGTTTTAGCAACGGAATTGTTCTTTTCATCAAAAGTTTGCATTATTGCCATATATCAACGTTTAAAAAAATGATAGATGAAGTATGTTCATATTAAATAGTCCACGAAATGTGAGCAAACCAAATTTTGTCACCAAACCACTAATTGATTATCAGATCTTCTAGCAAAGCTGCAGTCTATACCCTTTTAAGTCCTAAAGAAGCTATCAGAGAGTAAATTATTGACATATATGATGATTGATCAGAGAAACATACAATTGACTGATTATTGTTAATCAGGTTAAGGACAAAGTATTGAATCCCAAAAATAGAAGTACCATTTGAACATTTTTAATCTTCACCGCATTTGATTGTCCACAGCTGCAACTCATCCACAGTTCTTTCTCATAAATGTTAACTGGTGCAATATAAGTAAATCATCTGCTAGAGATATCAAAAGGAAAAAAAAGGAAAAAACTAAGAGAAGATTATCCCAAAGAAAAGACGTGAGAAACATACACATACTTCTTTAGTATTAAGTTCATAGATATAATTATTAGCTTACATATATACAGAGGTAAATCTAGAGAAAAGAAGTATGCATTTAAAACCTGCCCAGTATCCTGATACAAAAGTTATAAATTAGATGGAAGTTGGAAAAATTGAAATTTCTATAAGATCATGAAAATGAAACCAGAAAATTTCAAAGCACCAGCTAAACAAAGGAATAAATTTTTAAGCTGGTTAAAGAGCTTCACAACAAGACATAGTAAATGTACTAATCAGCAGTCATGTTCTAGCATTATGATAAAAACTGAATAGAAGTAAATGTAACTTAAGCAATCTATGTAGACAAAAGTTGGGCAGGCCTTTAGCTTAAAAGAGCACTATATTTCAAGTGCTTTTTTTACATACTTTTGAAAATATCATCATCTAGACCCCATTTGTCAAATCAACAAAATTTCTGCATTTAGCAATCCATGTTTATAAGAAAACAGATTTAACACAATCAATCAGCAAGCTGGGATCTATCAAGTTAAATTTCATTCTCTATAATCTCACTATACTTGATCAATTTTCTGAAACCATAAAAATAAGCGAGGATTTATACCTATGATTCAGCAGGTCATGACTAGACATCGATATAGAACTTCCTAGCATTCAGAATGCAACTTTGGATAAAAAGAGAAGCTACTGGAGAGGGAAAAATGATAATAATAAAGTGGCAGAGTAGCGGACAGTAAGTCTACCATTCTTTAGCAACATGACAATAAACAGTTGAAAGCATGGAAGAAGAAATTTCGAGAAAAATGCAAAGATAAAACCTTAAATTGATAACAACACAAATGAAGACAATTAAAAAGAGACATATCACTTTAGTTACCGAGCAGACAATTAAAAACATTTATAAGTGCGAACAGCATGTGCTTGTGTGACATTTCATGCAGGCAATGGATCATACGTTCAGTTTCTGAGCAGACATCTGAACGTAAATTAGTGAGATGATAATGAAAAGTGATCCAAAATTCTAATTACCTGGTGAAAATATGACTCAAATGTATAAACTGCTCTCTCAAATGTAAACGACATCGAGTCATCCCAAGCAAGTGTTGATGCTAACAATGAGCAGCCATCGAATTCATTCAGCTCGATCTGCAGTTTACAACTCAATTTAGGAAGCATAAATGCACAAATCCAAATTTCTGTGAATAAAATTTGAAGCACACCAAGACAAGCAAGATCATAGTTCTATTCAAAGAACTGTCAACTGCTATAAGGCTTTGAAAAAGATAACAAATAGAATAACCTACAAAGATCTGCAACCTGGTTCCAAGAACAATTCATGGAAGCATTGCTACCATATAATAATAGCTTAATTAACCCACAATGCAATCCACCAATAGACGAACGATATATTCTGATTCAAAGTCCAAACTGTACAGACAGAGGCGTAGACTGATATGAAACATGATTGCATGAGTCTCTTCACCTGTGATGATTGATGAATCCATAGAACAAGAAGTTTGTGTGCCACAGTGTAAATGGTTATCTAACATTCTATGCTAGAATAGTCTGCTAGCTTGAGATAGCTCAAATAAGAATTTCCACTTAGTTGCAGAATTTTAAAATTTTCAATATGTGTACAAAGATAGAAAATTGCAGGAAACACATATAGAGATTGGATTATAAGGTCTGAAAATTAGGTCAATGAATGTTGCAAGAGATGATGAATAATTTTAGATATCCAACTAGATAGCTGTTAACCTAAACAAGAAAAAGTTATGAATAAATGACTAAATAGTTAAGACATTTGCTAAATTATTTTGTTATCATCATCTTTTGATGAGCATAAATACGGTAGTACTACTCGATCAAACAATATAGTCATAACAGGAAAAAAAAAAAAAAAATTGCAACTCAAAACTCGTATGCCGAAATCATACAGAGCAACCATGAAATGATGTGGGTTAACATAAGTTGAAAGATTAAAAGAGTTCCTAACACTGTCAGAATATTTAGGAATCTAAAAAGCATATCTTCCAACTAAATGGCAAACATTCCCTTTTTCATCCAAATATAAAATAAGTTGGGATAATGAAAATATTCAGAGTGCACGTATTGCAGAAGTGAAACAAGATGGTTTCACCTGAAGGATAAAAAGGTAAAAAGAACCAGATTTCTCCACCATTGAAGACAGCTCCTTGTTGAAATTCAGATCAATAAACCCATAAGCTCTTACTAGGTGGCAATCGCTTGAAAGATATCTAAAGAGAGTCAATTGTGTAAATAGATATTTTAGCAAATGAACTCATGAAACAGCATGTAATATTCGTAAATCAATGTACAGTGACTGTACACATATATTTTTTTATTTTGACTACAATATTTTAGCAGGTGGAACAAGTATGAGTTAAAAATAGTAATATATAGATTATGGTCACTAATTATTTACTTTAGTACTTTATCTTAGTGTTATGTTCCATAATCTCTGAATGTAGTGACCAATCATGAAAAATATTCAGTTTGTTCTTCCTGCGCAACCCTAGAAATGACATTCTATCGAATTGAAATCAATGCATTCAACTATAATCAACAAATTTGATAGCACAAGTTATGTAATTCTAAATATTTGTGACAAGCTATGTAATTCTAAATGTTTTTGACAAGATGAAGCATTCAAAACATCTAAGATAAATGAAATTAAACCAAAAGATTGTAGATTGTTATAAATAAGTATCACTCTTCAATTCAGATGGCCCTCTAACTAAGTTTGCTCTTAGATTGAATATGAAAATGCTGACATACATGGGTAGGGAGAGAAAGAGCACCTTGCCAGCAAACTATATCCTTTTTGGACACAAGAAGAACCACGCAGACAAACTGCAGTACCAACACCAGAAACTTCAAGCAATCTATTTCGGGAAGCCAATTCAAGGGATGGATCATGAGTTTGTGCAGTGGAGATATAAAATTGTGGATATCCTGACAAATCTCTGTGTTGATGGTACAGCCAATTTGATGCTGTTGTACTTGGAGTCTTGGAGGCACAAGTACCTGCAACATTATAGTCTAAACACGTTGGTTCCTGCTCTTGCCTAAAGTAGTTAAGAGCACATACGCTTCAACAAGAATACATTATCATGATAATTCGGAGCCTTTCTAATCCAAGAAAACTTTCTTGTTCTTCCTTTCAATTGCTTCAGAAAACTCAATTTCTTTTTTCCAAAAAGAAAGAAGATAATCAATGATAATCATGAATAGATTAATCACATCTAAAAGACCGCTATGAGAATAGGAAAGGAACAGCAACTTTCTTGTTATTTCTTTTCATTATGTTATGAGTTCAAGAACCGACTCAAATTTTAAATCAAATAGAAAGAAGCAGCTAATCAATGATCATTATGAATAGATCGGTCGCATTAAAGAAAAACTATAATTAGAAACGAAACATTTGCCATACCTGATATCTGAGGACACCACTAATGGCAGAGGGTGGATTCGCCTTGAGCTCTCCGATCGCATTCTTTATCTTCTCATACCCCTCTTTAAGCGTGAGAGACGGAGGAAGAGTCCGCCTCAAGAAGAGATCAACAGGAAAATCCCTATCGCCCACATCCAAGATCTCATCTGCGTCGATCTCCAAACCCCCGCAACACGAACTCTCCGCATTAACCTGCAAGAATCAAACCAAAATCTCAAAAAAGAAAAGGAAAAGGAAAGAACTACAAAAGGACCGGTAATGGAGGAAGGAATTCGGGATCGCATGCCTGGAAATTAGGGTTTGATCGGAGCCGGAGACGATCGTAGAAGCAGAAGATGGGGTTCTTGAGAGGGGAAAGGGATCTAGGAAAAAGTGTTTAGAGGAATCTTGCGCACGAAACGGCGAGAGAGGAGAAGGGTTTTGGGTGCGTGGGGTGCGAGAGGCGAGGGTTTGAACTGAGGGAGGTGCTCCGCTCTCAGCATCGCGGAGAGGAAGAAGAAGAAGAGGGGAGAGCAGTAGCGTTGCGCGGAGGGAACAAAATGCTAACACAACGGTCGAGTTGAGGATAAGATAACGCTATTTATAGAGTGAGATTCAAATTGGAGCGAACAAATTATTTTCGTCGGTGGGCCGGGCCGATGAGTAATTGGGCCAGACATGTTTTCCGGCCCATTAAATCCGGCCGGGTACATTTTCAATATTTTCTTAAGATTAAAAAAAGCTTTTTTTTCCTTTATATTATATATATTATATATATTACTATCCATTAATTTAGAATAATATAAGGCTGCAGTTGAAATAGCTTTTAATTATTCTCTAAAACTTTCACAAGATTTTCATATATATTATGAAATCTTTCCCTCATCAAAATACCTAGAAAAAGTCAAAGCTAACATAAATATACTATAATTACACCATATTCTTTTTTTTTACGCAAAATAATCACTAAATCTTTAATCCCCATAATAAATGCCCCACGATGCATATATAAAAAAAAAAAATATATTGCAACAAGCTCGGGAGTGAAATCTAATAGAAAAAATGGATAGTGCCTTGAATAACTTTCTCTTAGCTATGTATCTTACTTTAGTCTCTTCTATTGTCCAATCTTTTGAGCTTAGGATGATTCATACAGACTCAATACTCTCCCTACTCTATCTAGGAAACTTTACTACACGCGCGGGGGGGGGGGGGGTGGGGTGAAACTCAGATTAGGGTTAGGACTTAGTTCATGTTAGGCGTAGGGATTGGGTTATGGTTAGGGTTAGAACTATGTTCATGTTTCTGAAAGTAGTGAGATCGGATCTCGAAGTAGATATATATTTAACATAAATTTATTAGACATTAAAAAAATTTATAACTCAGATTAGGGTTAGAACTATGTTTGGGGTTAATACTCAGATTAGGGTTAGGGTTAAGTTCATGTTTGGGCTAGGGATTGGGTTATGGTTAGGGTTAGAACTATGTTCATGATTCTGAAAGTAGTGAGATCGGATTTCAAAGTAGATATATATTTAACATAAAATTATTAGACATTAAAAAATTTATAACTTGCCGCTAAAATATAAGTTAATAATAAATAATAACGGTCGTTTTATAATTGTCGCTATTAAATTATCACCAAAAGTCTATTTTGTTATAGTGAATTCATCAACAGTGCAATTTACGACTTTCTCGACAATCTGCCTATTAACTTTCGAGGGCCCAATTATGTGTAGGAATTTTTTTTTGAAAATTTATGTCAGATTGTTGGTGCTAACTATTAATTCCAAAAGTTCGAACAGTTAGAAATACATAACCAATTTACTTAAAGCATACAGACATAACGCTCATGGTTCTCGACCGAACTCAGTCCACCTGGACGTTTTGTATATTGTTGGGCCTATTGCCGTTAAGTCTTTAGAACCGCAGCTTCACTCAACTTATTAGGCTTACCCAATTCAACTTATTAGTCTTCTGAACTTATTGTCACGAGGTAAAAAGTTGAATCTATTTTTAACTCATAAATAAATAGCCAACCATCCATAATGAGAGATCGAGAGAGAAAGGGGCACTTTGGTAAATTTGCTTCCATGATATCTTGTGATGAAAATGTAAATAACTTGTTAGCATTATACTTCAACACTCTAACCCATTGTTTTCAACATTTTTGACCATTTCTTTAGCATGTGAAACTCTAAATTCTATTACAATTTGTGATCAGATTAGATTTCCTTCAGGACTTAATCAAAGAAGCACATCTTTTTTCCTTATATATACCCTCCCATGCAACCAACTTTGTGCATATACCACACCACCCATCACAACATCCCTTTGATCTTTCGATCTTTCGGTGCAACGAAAGCATTGGAGCAATGTACTGTCAAAAGACTTCTGCTTTTATTCTCATCGCCGCCATCTTCGTCATCATTGTAATAAGCATACCAAGTGTCAAGGCAGCTAGGGCAATATCAGATGGAGAGGGCAACCTTTTTCGCGTAATCAAGAATCAAAAGATTAAAGCTGCTACATGGATCGCGCGGTTGCCTGCTGGGCCTAGCCCTAGAGGTGCAGGTCATTAGCCAGCTGCATCAGCAAAAATACACACCAAAAAAAGAAGGATGTTACTCTATGTGAAAGCATAATGATTGGTTCATATATGTTCCACATGATAATATGTAAAGAATCTAAAAGTTTTGAATCATTCACTGTATTCTGGCCTCTACTTGATTTCTGAATGTTCAATACATAGTTCCATTCTTACCCAGAAATTGGGATTTGGTTCAGTGTTTCTATTCATATAAACCGCATTCCAATTTGAAATGACTCAACCACTGAAAGGTCGCAGATCAGTAAATTAACTTCTGACTAAAATTAGTCATATCCGAACTGAGAGTTTGGCCAAAACTGATCAAATTTGGGCTCGATTCATGTTACTCAAAAGTTTGAGATTGCTTCGTGATTATCCTTGAAATTTCGAATTTAACAAGAACAACATCACATAGCATACATTAAACAGAATTACATCAATGAAAATGAGACAATTAAAACTGTAGCATGATCTCTTGAGTGGCTATACCCTCTTCTCTAAACAACTCTGCTCCTTCACATCAGAATTGTATAGAGTTTCTAGTGGTAAATACGAGGAAGGAAAAAAATCAATGTTCAGTTGTATTTGTTTCTTGTATCCGAACAATTGCGTCGAAAACGAAGACTTTTCCTGGTTGGAATGCTGCTTCAAGATCTTCCAAGTTCTGCTCCACCTTTAAATCCTTGCTGACCTTAGTTCCCTCCTGTAGTATTTAGTGCAAAAGAAAGTACAAAGGCACCAAAAAAAAAAAAACATAATTTTAATATGCAATTCATCATTCTACATCAGCTTAAAGTTCTTAAGAATATAGTGGTCCATCAAATAGCAGGGGGCCGAGACTCTTCGAGCACCGACTTTAGAGAGAGAGAGAGAGAGAGAGAGAGAGATAGTTTGTATGCGGATACAGCATTAGTCCGTAAACTATTGCTCTGGTTTCACTTTGTTCCCTACACATTGATATGTTGCACATTGGTACCTTTTCGACAAATTCAGCAACAGTGCAGTTAACGATTTTTTCGATAGTCTGCCTATTGACTTTGGAGGGCCCAATTATGTGTAGGAAAATATCTTTCGGAATCTGTAATGAGAGAGAGAGAGAGAGAGAGAGAGAGAGAGTAATTCAGAATTCAACTTCAATATTAAAGAGAAAGGATAGTATACTATTCTTGCACGCTTGTATTTTTGTTTTTTAACACCCAAGGACAATAAATCTCTCCATTCAATAATAAAGCCTTCGGTATCCAAATGTATTCAAGGAAAGAACTAATTACTAATTCAGCACCTAAAATTTCACTTTGGTTTTGATTTCTTCCTTGATCCTAATAATTTTATTTGTAATGATTGAATCCTTGAAATTGGTTTAGCCTAGATTTTAAATCCTGTTAGTCTGTCATCCGAAAGAAAAGGCACCACGTTAGTACAGTCTTTAGACTTTCTTAAAATTGAGAGTTCAAGGATGAAATTGAAATTCGATCAAACTTTAGAGACTGAACTGTGAAGGCTGAACCTTTAAAATGACTCTGGTATTAAACTGTTGCAGCTGAAAGAAGGACGGAATTGAATTAAAGTCCTTCTGGTCTTAGATTCCTAACTCTCTCTCTCTCTCTCTCTGTGTGTGCTTGCTGAATTGATCAGCATAACGTGCTACGAAAAAAGAAAGTTGAAAGAAACAAGTTTTAGAGGACAAAAATTTGAATCAGTTATTATCAGATGGTGCCCATAAGATGTTTTGGAAATAGAGTAAATTAATAAAGAAGAAGAAACTTACGTCGGGTGTTTTCCCTGCATTACTCACGTTTCCCCGATGGCGGAGATAATGAACAGCAAGAGAAACAGATGTTAGTTCCTTTCTTCCCACAAAAAGAATCGATAAATAATAACATATTTATGGATATCAAGTGATGCACCTCCTTTCACTCTTCGAAAACCAGGAATTGGTTGCGCCGCAGCAACTAACTTGGAGAAAACATCATCAAATATAAATTGCGTCTTTGAACCTGATACAGTAATTCTAATCTGCACATCATAGTGAGCACAATAAATTAGTAGCAAATTTTCCAGTAATAACTCGCATATTAAAACAAAAACCAAAAACTGCTTAGACGAAAACATACAGCGTTTTCCTAAATAAAGGGAAAAATGATCATCTACCTTCATCTCCTTATCTTCACGAGCATTAACAGCAACACTGAAGTCCTCAAAGCGAGATACAGAAGCATCAGAATTTTCTGACTCTGATAATTAAAATGCAAAGGTGAGATTTAGACCTCAAATTACAAAATCTACCAATTTGGGAGTAATTAGAAGAGAGAAAAGTATACTTAGTACTGGAGATACCACTTGAGTTGTACTGAAGATTTTGCAGCTACTACGTCTGCACAAGAAATAGTATACTGCAAGTAAATGTTGAGCTATAACACTAAAAGTCGGCAAAACACATCTGTATTAGTAGTAACAGATAAAACTATGATGCGTAAATTTCGGTATATTATTTAGTCACAATATGTTTTAAACACTGGTACGAATGAGCCCTTACGTAGCCAACATTCATAACTAGCTACTATCTGGTCTTATTTAAAATACTAAAACAATTAATAGCATTAATATCTCTAGCACATATTTAAGTGCATATAAACAACATGTCATAAGCTTTGTATCACTATACAACATGTAAGTTCAGGTTAAAGTAAACATATTCAAGGAAACACACCCAGTACTTCGATAAGAGAGTTATAAGGCAATTCCGATTCTTAAAACTGATAGACGAGAAACGAACCAACCTTACCTGAACTATAATGCATTTTGAAGTGTTTGCCTGAGCTTTAGAAGTTTCAATTTCACTACCTATCTTTTCACTATAAGATTAAGTAGATAATGCCAAATTCACAAAGTTAGGGTACCCATTTCAAAATGCGTCATACATCAGGTAAGATCCGTTTCTTTTTACCAAACTAATATTGAGGTAGTTTCTGCTCCATTGAGATCTTAACAGACAGACAGAAAGACACGTTAGAAGAGGAAAGAAAGAAATATTCAGCGACTTTTAGCACCTTTTGGAGCCTTCCTCAGCAAAAGTTGACAAGTTAATAAAGGACCATGGTCTGTGAGAAAACAGAACTTGATTATGCAAATCCAGTCTTCGTCCTTGATTAATTATCTGTAGGCAGAATTCCTCGAGATACAGTTAAAATCAAGAAAAAAGGAGAATAAATCACCAGATAACTAACTAATTACATGGTTCAATCATACTTCCATAGACATCAGAAAGGTTCACCGAAAGAGAAAATTGCACGGACATATTAGCGGCATTTTGGAATTCGGTCATTGCACTACAAAACTGTCGACAATTATGTACTGAGTACGCAGAAAAAATGCAAGCATGTCGACAACACTGTAATTTGTTCTATTTTATTGCTTTTTGCCAACTTATGGCGAGAGAAGAACATATGTTATATCTTAGTCGAACAACTCGATCGAGCCTCGCTTGAGTTGGGCTAATCTCCAATAAATCAGAGTGTCATAACAGGGTGGTTACAAAAGTAAACCTCGCACCAATTGGAACAACACGTACACAGCTTTCCTAAGATTTTAAATGAGCTTCAGCAGGTAAAAGATCGAAGGAACTCTTTCGTATCCCTTATTCTTTTCGTTCATGAGATTGCCTCTTACGGCAACTCTCTCGTCAACCTCTCATATCTTTGACATACGATTTTCCTTTTCCGCCGATTTTTTTTTTTTTTTTTTGAGAAAAGATAGCTTGCTACCACTTGATTCAATAATGACTTGAACTAAGCTACATGGTGAGGCAAACGTGCATCCAGCAGTGGGGAAAAAAAAAAAAAAAAAAAAAAGACTACACGCAATAATTATCCCACAGAACGCACAACTCACGCATCACTGCAAACGTCTGTCTCAAGCTGGCCTATCGAATATTCTTCTGTTCCTCTCCAGCCAGAGATCCCACCAAGAAGAGATAATGATCGCACGTTCCCACCTCCCTAAGGCGCCACTTTTGCTACTGCAAACGTCCCAAAGCTTACTCACAGATGTGCATACGTCCCAAAACGTTCCCACTTTTCCGCCGATTTTACTTCAAACGACAAGAGGTTCTCTGCATTCAAAGTTCACCGGATTTCAACAGTGCACGTTACTTCCGACAGTGGTGTATTCTGATTGCATTTTGGAAAGTTTCAAGCAGAAGATTCTTCTTCCACACCATTAGAGGGGGCTCGAAACTACTTTAATAAATCCAATCCACTTCTCTAACTTTTCTAAATTATTCTTTTTTTTCCTCATGAAAATAATTTGTAAATTCTACACCTTGATTTTGCCAATACAAGTTACCTATTTTTAAGAATTGGATTAAACTATGGACTAATACTACTCTGCTCAAAATATGTGAACCAATCACCTAACACTTTGATGAAGAACTAAAATCCTAGAAAAGAAAATAACTTTAAAAAAATTCTGCTCAAAATGCCTTACCTTTCAAAGACCTAATTATCCCAATCCAATTAAATAAACGAAGAAAAAAAAAATTTAAAAAAAAAAAAAAAAAAAAAAACAACAAGAAGTATAAAGTGCAAAAATTTAGCAATAACCTAAACCATTTTCCAACTATATTTAGTATGAATTCACCGAACTATATCATTTCTTCATAAAAGGAAACAAAAGCAGAGATTAACAGCTATAAAAAAAAATAATGATAATAAAAAACATTCTAATGCTCTAACTAGCATCAAAAACCCCAAAATTTGCACTATAAAATGAGAGAAAAAAACCAAAATTTTAAATCCTTCAATCAAATCCAAAGAAAAAATTGGAGATTTGGGAGTTTCCCGAACCTTGGGATTCAAATTGAAAAGGGTTCTCACGGCTATCTCCATTCCGCTCCCTCGTCGTCTCTCTCTCCGACCCAAAACCCTTCAGCCTATCACCAATTCGAAGCTTTTCCTTTTCCTTTTCCTTTTCCTTTTCTCTAGGTAAAATTGTATGAAGAACCCTTAACTATAGGATATTCTGAAATGCATTCCTCAACTTTTATTTTAGTTAGATTGAAAATTCATCAAATTTAATAATTACTGAAAAGTAATTAAAATTATTAAACCTATTAATTTGTTGACTTAAAATTACTTATTTTAAAAAATTACTTATTTTAAAAAAAAAATCAAAAGTTGACAGGATTTTCTCATAACGCTTTATACCGAGGGATCTCCAAAAATATATTTTTTTTGTGTTCTCTTGTAAGGGATGGTAATTCAGCTCGCTATTATTCGCGAGTCAGCACCTCGAGATCGAATCATTCATTTAGTGAACAAACCGAACATGAACCGAATTTTTCAACTCGTTTAATAAACAAGCTGAACACGAGCCGGATCAGCTTGCTCTTATTCGACTTTATTACCGCTCGAATATATATATTTTATATTTATATAATTTATATATTATATTTATATATATATTAATTATAATTATATATATAATATAGATATTTTTATTATTTGTTTTTTGCAAAAATGTCTATTTGTAAAAGAGGCTCATCTATTTATGTTGAACTAGAATAATTTTAAAAGTATCAATAAAAAATTAGTCTTTAAAATTAATTTTTTAGTTATTAAATTAAAAATTAATAATAATTGTTACTTATGAAATCCGCCATTGTGTATGGTAAAAAAAAAAAGTGCTAGAATTGATATTTGCAAAAGCATCTCCACTGGACACACACACTCACTCACTCACTCACTCACTCTCTCTCTCTCTCTCTCTCTCTCTCTCTCTCTCTCTCTCTCTATATATATATATATATATATATATATATGAAATTAAGTTTTTATATTTTTAAAATTACAGTCATTTATGCTTGTAGATTTTTAACTATAAAAAAATATACGGTTAAGATAATAGTATGCCCCTTGGGTTTAGTAAGTGATTGGTAGAATAGTATAATCTAAGAGTTGGAATTAATCAAAGGAATAAATTTAACGGTAGAAAATTTACAAGTATTAATTACTTCGTACTTTTAAAAATATAAAAACTAAATTATATATATATATATATACCATAAATTTAATTTTTTATAAATTTTAATTATTAAATTAAAATTCTAATTTTTAATTTTTTTTTCAATTTTTTTAATTAATAGTAAAATTAAAAATCTAATATATTGCTCGAGAGCTGGCTCATATTCAGTTCGTTCTCGTTAATAAACGAGCCGAACAAGAACTAAATTTTTCGTTCTCGTTAATAAACGAATCGAACAAGAACTAAATTTTTCTATTCGATATTTTAATGTGTCAGCTCGTGTTCTACGAACCGAATACAAGTTGAACAATTTAGCTTGATATTTTAATGAGACAGCTCGTGATCGATTCGTTTATTAAACGAACCAAACACGAATTGACTCCAGCTCGTGTTCGGCTCATTGACCCTTATTCACATTGAACAGTTTGATCGAAGGGAAATTTACAAACAGATCCCTATTGTTTCTCAATTTTACAAAAGAGTCCATAGTTCTCACCTGAAGCCCCTGGGTTCAAGGTTTTTTATCTAGGAATATATATAAACATTTGGAAAATGCTTCTTAACATTTTTCACTTTTGTCTCTATGCATGAGCTTTGGCAAAGTGGACAATTGATTTATGGTAAATCCTTTATTAATGTAACTATGCACATGTATAATCTTGTTTGGTACATTTTTCTTGCTAGGTAGATAATTTGGTACAAATTTAATTATGGGGCAATTTCTTATATACCCCTAAAAATTTCCATGTTTTCAGATTTACCCCTCTTAGAAGGCTAATATTAAAACTATCCTTCTTACGTTCCAACTTCTTTCGAAAATACCCCTGAAGTTAAACTCTGTTACTGTACCGTTTGGAACTGCCGTTATCTGTGTGTAATTACTATTTTGCCCTTTCAAATATATCCTAAACCCTAAAACCCTAAACCCTTAAACCCTAAAACCCTAAACCCTAAACCATAAACCCTAAAACTCTAAACCCTAAACCCTAAAACCCTAAAAAATCCTAAACCCTAAACCCTAAAACCCTAAACCCTAAACCCTAGAATCCTAAAAAACCCTAAACCCAAACCCTAAAACCCTAAAAAATCCTAAACCCTAAACCCTAAACCCTAAACCCGGGCAAAATAGGTATATCTGATAGTTTTCAACTCCGATTATTATTTAACTCTAGTTTAACTCTAGTTAACTTGACAAAGGGAAACGGTAGGGGTATTTTTAATAACGGTGGAACGTATGAAGGGTATATTGGAAAGAAAAAAATAAGAGGGGTAAATCAGATATTTCTTCATATTTCAGGGGTACACAGGCAATTATCCCTTTAATTATTTGCCTCATTAACATGTCACAAGCAAAATTTTTAAATTACAAACTTTTTATTTTATTTTTATAAATTTTATTATTGTCTCTTGTTTGATGTTTCTCTTTTCAACAAACAAGATAAATTCTTCAAATTTCTTACCATTGTCATTCAATTGATGATCAATTAGTGAATTTTAGTCTCTATAACTAAATTCCTATCACTATTTAATTACTTTTTTTTTCATTTTATATAATCAAAATATTACAATCAATAAATTTAAGCTTCATTTAGTTATAAGTTTTATGGACAGAATTATGTGAAAAACCAACAAGCTAAAAGCATCTTGTAGAATGGTTTTTTTTTTTTTTTTTTTTTTTTGTGTTTCATAGCTTTTGTTAGTTAATTCGTGAATTATTGAAATTCGAATTTAATCGGGCTGTATAGGATTTTTTTTCAAAAATTCAAAATAATTTTAAAAAATTTTAGTCAAAAAATATTATTCACTAATAATTAGCGAATTCTGAATTTTTGGGCCAAAAAAACTTTACGTACCTTTTGGATAAATATAAGCCCTTCTAGCTCTAAAAAACTTCCCGATTAATTTGTAGTATTCAATCGCTGCTGCATGGAGCTCTCCGTCTCTCCACCTTGAGTGACTACAGCTCTGTCTGATTGTTGGGATTCCGCAAAGAAAACATTAAATCGAATTTTTATCAAAAATACGTCTCCTCAATATTAACTGAAACCGATACCACCACAAAAGAGAAGAAAAATCAAAATAGAAAATACGGGTGAAGTAAGATTCATTAACTAATAGAAGAATTACACCCGACTCTTCTTCTACACAAAGTAGTTTCAATCCGAACCACTTCCTAAATCTCTCTCACCTTTCTCTCGTTTTCTATAAACCCAGAAGATTTCTCTTTTTAAACGCATATGTGCGCTAGCTGCATCCAAAATCATGAATATCTTGACCATATCATATGAATGTGGTTAAGTCGTACCACCACCACCAAATAATAGCACATATGTTATATTTATAACTTATATCAAAAGCTACTCAAATCATAATCTAAATAGATTTTTATTATAATTAATATTCAAATCTTAATAAAATTATCTTGAATAGATTTAAATATTAATTTTAATCCAACTAGAATTCAACTACAAATCTAATCAAATCCTAACAATCTTCACCTTAATTTGATTTGTGATCTTTAATCGCTACATCGAGCTCTCCGTTGTTCCACCATAAGCAATTACAACTCTATACGATTTGATCTCACTTTTGGAACTTTATAGTTTCACCTGAAGCCGAAAAATCACAAACCTTCTAATCAACACGCCTTTCGAGATCATACCTAGCGATGATCGGTAATTCAATGCTTCGACGTCGATTTCTCCCGAAAATCGATAACATCAAGCTCTGATACCAATTATTGGGAATCTGGTACTTTCCCCGTGTTGGGGCCAAAATGTGGCTTGCGCAATCGGCCCCTGCTGGGTGACCCTCCAGAAGGTGTCGAAACGCGCCGCGTGCCAACAATCAAGCGATCGGGCCCAGGACGGATCCGCTCGGCCGGGTTCTACCTCAAGTAACTCCCCGCAACCGCAAGCGACCGGTGACTGCCGAAAGCGGGTTCGCGGAGCTACAGAGGGATCGCTTATTTCGACTTAGAGTCGAAACGCTCGTGGATAAATGTACAACTGATGTATCGATAATATATTTAAAGCATACACGAGGGTAGATAAAGACACGACCACAGGGTCGATTTACACTCTAAATGCAAAGATAAATAAAGACACGACCAAAAGGCTGGTTTACACTTTATATTGATAGAAGATTGGGATACAAGTGGGGAAAAGTGATAGAATGATTAATTAAGCCTAGCTACTCCTAGGAAAGCAGTAAAAAAGAAAAAATAAAAGTTAAGTTACTCCTACTCCTAGATAAATGAAGAGTTGGGATGGTACCGGGCTTACGAGGATTGCTGGATCCCGATCTCTTCGATGGTTCGGGTATTTATACACATCACAAACCATGCTATTAGGTGCCAATTTTGAATTTCGAATGACCAGCGTAGTCTGGGGGAAGTTATCGGGAAATCCTCAACCTCTTCCTTTTGAACCGCAACAAGATGATCGCAGCTTCCCGTCCAGGTTCATTCCCTGATTGTTGCGCCAAGGCATAATTCTCGGCGCCTCCCTTTGCTGGACGTTGCTTGCCGCTTCGGGGTCTATTACGAGATTCGCGCCTAAATCTCGCTTCCCTTCTTTTCAAGATCTTTCCTTCGGAAGCCCCGGGCAATCGAGGATCGACCTTGATTTCGCCTCTCCCGTCGCTTGATTGAAGCGGTCTGGAACCTTTCTTCGACCGATAGACAGCCCTGAATGAGACGATTAATCTTTCTGTTTCTCTTATCGGCTGCTTCTCCTATCGGTTGATGCCTTCAACCGACAGTGTACCACAAGCGGTGTGCCTCCGCATTCGAGATTGGTCTCGACCAAGATGCGAGTCCTCCCTTATTGACTCAAACCCCTGTCGGCTGATGTCTTTCAACAGATGGGTGACGCCACGTGTCGTTTCCTCATGTGGCAGGAAATTTTGGTCTAAACACCCTGGTACCAAATGTTGTGAATCCGCAACCCGCTCCGGTACAGATTATTGGGATTCCGCAACTAAAATGCTAAATTAGATTTTTACCAAAAGCATGTCTCCTCAATAGTAATGGAAACCAACACCACCACAAAAGAGAAGAAAAATCAAAACAGAAAATGCGAGTGAAATAAAATTCATTAACCAATAAAAAAATTACACCTGACTTCTCTTCTATATAGAGTAGCTTCAATTCGAGCCTTCTTCCTGAATCTCTCTTATCCTTCTCTTTCTGAACGCACTCATGCAATCCAAAATCATAAATATTTTGACCATATCATATGGATGTGGCTAAGCCATACCACCACCACCACCACCACCACCACCAAATAATAGCATATATGCTATATTTATAACTTACATCAAAACATACTCAAATCCTAACCTAAATAAATTTTTATTCTAATTAATATTTAAATTTTAATAAATTTATTTCTAATAAATTTAAATATTAATCTTAATTCAACTATAATCCAACTACAAATTTAATCAAATCCTACCAACAAGTTTTATGAAGGCAAAAACTTTGTAAGAAACTATTTACAAAAGATATATAGTACTATTAAAAAATTTATTTGTTTACTTAAATTAAAAAAACTAGGTAAAGAAACAGCATCTCGCTGATTATTATTGCTAATAAATTTGTTATTTTTAAATGTTTTGAGTTCCTTTTATTATGACGGAACTTTGTATTTATTAAAAAAAATTCTATAAATTTTTAATCATAATTACATCGTGACAGCAACGCCACAAACTCTTCTCTTTAAATTACCATAAATTATTTATTAGCCGCTTGTGCGTAGGGTTGGCAAATGAGCCAACCGCTCCGCCCATATTCGACTCGGTTCAAGTACATCGGGTAATTAAATGAGTCAAACTTAGATAGAGAAAAAAAAAAAAAATTGAAATTTATTTCAAGCCGAGGCACGCGAATTAGAGACCAAAAACTTCAAACCATATATATATGGAAAATGCTACTTGTACACCCGTAAGGGGTGTACATCTCACACCCCCACCCATCTAAGGGTGGGGGTGTGATGAGTGGTCACTTGATGTGACCCGTAAAAAATATCGGCCCGTAAAAAATATCGGCATCATTAAAGGGGTGGAGGTGTAGGATGTACACCCCTTCGGAGTGTACATGTAGCATTACTCAATATATATATATATATATATATATATATATATATATATATATATATATATATATATATATATATATATATATATATATATATATATATATTTAAAATACAAGCTAATTTATACTTGTAAATTTTTTTGTTATTGAATTTGTATTAAAATTTATACTATTATAAAATCAACTAAAAAAATAAATAAAAAATAAAATATATAAATTTTAATACAAATTTAATAATAAAAAATTTATAAATATGATTGAATTTGTGCTTTTTGAAAGCATATAAGCTCTAGTATATATATATATATATATATATATATATATATATATATATATATATATATAGTCCGACTGAAATACTATAAATAGCACCATGTAATTGGTACTATTAAATTTTCAGTATTTTGATGAAAGAATGTACGGTTGAAATTATAGTAATTTTTTAAAATTTTTACTATCCAATCAACCACCTACTAAATCCTAAAGAACAACTATTATCCTAATTATACATTCATTAATTCAAAAGCAAAACAATTGATGGTGCTATCAATAATATTCTAACCTAACTATAGATATATATATTTATAATATATTTTAATTATATGTATATATATTTAATTTAGTTCATTGAGCCATTATTGTCAAATAAATCAGACCGGCACACAAGTAAAAGTCGACATTTCGTTACAAAATTAAATATATCAATAATATATTACTATATTTTATATAATTTTTTTTATACATCGAATTATCAAGCGTATTTTTCTGACAAGCTCTAAACAAAATTATATAAAAATTAAATCATAAACCACATGATATCAAAAATTTTAAACGATTCATCTAGAACACGAGCCCGCTCGACTCAAAATTAGGCTCATTTGAGCTGAGCTAAACTCGCTTGGCATGGCCATTCTACTTATGTAAATCCTTCTCATAACCATTATAATTTTTCAAAATTCTAAGTTCTTCGCGAAGCATCTCGAAGACAGTATATATATATTTAATTACTCAAGAAGTCAGTCATCAGGGACTCAAACCTTCTGCACCATCAATTTATTAAGAGGATATTTTCATATAGTTTTTTTGTCCCTTTTAACCTAACCTTTTATTAAAAATAATAATTTAACTTACTAGTCATATCGAGCTGTGTGATTAAAGAGTACTCTTTGTTTATAATTTAATTCTGTATACGTGTAGTAATTGCTATTGGTGGCTTATATTATATTCCACCGCATGTATATATAGAAGCATGCATGGTCAAAAAAATGCAATTTACAAAAATATATGTACAAAAATATTTGTTTCCTGGTTGAGTAATTAATTTACCAACTTTTTTTTTTTACTTTTTGTTTTTTAATAACAACTTTATAAGCATTTCCCATAATGTTTAATTTGTTCACAAAACCTCTCTTTTTTTTTTTCCCCTTGTAGCAAGCAAAATCAAGAGTTTTTAATTTAATTCTGAAGTTAAATTCAGAAGCTCATTTTTGTTTAATTTTCTGTAAAATTAAAATATAAATATTTTTATTTGTTAAATATATTTCACTACTGCATCTTAGATTATGCGGTGCATGTGATACACTTTTTTTTTTTCTAAGAGAAAAAAATATAGGTAAATTTTATTTAAACTTAATACAATTAATATAGTAATAGACCATTAGGAGGATTAAAACATAATTATTAAAATGACCAAATAAATTCTCAAAACGGAAGGAATAGAATTAATTACATGGCATGAAGAGAGCAACGCAATCTCTAAAGAAAAAAAAAAATTTACACTCCAAACAGATATATACCTTATATTTTATTTATTTTAGAGAAAAATAAATTTTATTTATTATTTTAAAATAACAATTAAAAAGGCTCCATCTTTAAATGGTGGGGAGTACATTGCAGACCCAGCATCTCTAAAATTAGCAATCATTTATAATAATAAAGTACAAAAAAAAATTGATAAGAAATATAAAATAAAATATTAGTATACAAGTCATAAAAAAAAAGGAAAATGCTACTTGTACACCCCATTTGGGGGTGTACATCGCACACCCCACCCATCCAATGGGTGGGGTGTGATGAGGGGTCACTTCACAATTTGTGAAGTGACCCTCTCACCCTTAGATGGATGTGTGTAAGATGTACACCCCCTTTGGGGGTGTACATATAGCGTTGCCCAAAAAAAAAATCTTTTGCATCATAGTGTATCCACGTTAAGATATTGTTTGTCAAGGAGACACATGAAATTCAGCATACGTAAACTTGTAGGCACTTGGCATCATACCTTTTTAAAAAAAGGTAATATTATATGAGCAATGCTACATGTACACCCCGAAGGGGTGTATATCATACACCTCCACCATTTTAATGGTGGCGATATCTTTTACGGGTCACATCGATTGACCCATCATCACACCCCACCCATTGGATGGGTGGGGTGTGTGATATACACCCCGAATGGGGTGTACGGGTAGCATTTTCCATATTATATATACATTCAATCCAAATATTTAGATTTTTTTTAACTTTTAATATTTAAAAGCTTGATGAGATTAATAGAAAATATTAGAAATGCAGATAATACTGTTTAAAGAAAAAAAAAAAAACAAAAGAGACTGTCTAAAAAAACTAAAAAGATAATACCACATATATATATATATATATATTTTAAAATATATGATGAACATCTTATTCATCCAATGAGTTACGGACTAGTCATTTGATGTAATTAGTAAAAATATTCTATCTATTAAATGGGTAAATATAAAATGTACTACAAATAGCTTTGTCTCAACTTAGAAAAATAATATTATGCATACACCTAAAAAAAAAAAGAAAAAAAAGTGTGTTCTTCACCAATTTAATATATGATCACACTAGCAATAATAATTCGTTGGTTCAAATCACAATCCAAAATAATTAAGTCCAGTTATTATTATTAGTGTCTATGTTCCCGTTATTATCAGGTGATCGTGAGATTTATCTTGCTAGTCTCGTCATATTTGTCATTTAGATTCCTGATATTGTCTAATTTTTTAGATTTGGGCTCAATCGAGACTCATCACACTTCTGGCGGGTGGTTGACTCTGATACCAAATATGATAATCCGGTGTACTGGCAATAATTACTCATTAATTCTAAATCATATGTAGTAAAAAATATTTAAGTTCAGTTATTATTATTAATATTCATGTCTTTTATATATTCAATCATAATCTTATTTTTATTCGATATAAGAATAGAGAGATACTAGGTGTATATTCCTTTAGGGGTTTACATCCTACACCACACCTCATTCTGGAATGGATATTATTCCACTCGTCACATCAGTGACGAGTAAAATTCACCCCACTCCGAAATGGGATGGGGGGTAAAATATACACCCCAAAAGGGGTGTATACTTATATATACCCATAAGGATATTAGAGTGTCATAATATTAAAATAAATAATAATCGGAGATAAATTTATTCTAAAAAATATTTAAAATAAATAAATAATATTTTATATATTTAATAAATAAAAATTATTTATTAATTACTTTGGTAAAAATACTTAATTTATTGAATTAGTGTACAATTTTCTTTGGAGTGTGGAAATAATCTTTTCCAACTTAAAAATGCGGTAGCAGACAGCGATGTTACCACGCGGCACCACCAACTTCCTCCACCGCAAAATGTGCACAGAAATCGGAGAATCGTCAGAACTCGCCGGACATGTGACGCGCTTCATTTTGCAGAGCAGCAGTCACATTCCGCCGATCTCTCATCGAGCAGTTATTTGTCGTCACGCGGCAAATGTTGGCGTTTTTCATGCAAAATTAGCAGCGTTTTCCTGCCCACCAATATATCGTAAATTAAATATACGATATATATTTTATTTATTTTAAAATAATTTTTGTTTATTAATTATTTAAAAATAATTAGTAAAATTTATTTTATTTTAGAATAAATAAAATATAAAATATATACAAAAAAAATATAGTTTTTTTTATATGACCATCACACTTCCAAACAACCCAAAAGTTCAAAAAATTTGTAGAATCCTAGTAGTTAAGATTTTAAAAAAGAAAAAAAAAAGATTTTAGTGATAAAAAATTATAAAGCTGTATTTTTATTGTGAGGCTACTTGCATTGCTCAACTGCAAGAGAAAATAAAAGTCTATTACAACAGAGAAAAAAATAAGTATTTACTGTACATATTTTAAAATTAACTATGTTGTGTCATATAAAATAATAATCTAATCAGACAGAAAATGGTTTCATATTGATTTGATATTGCAAAAAATATTTATTTTTAATTTAATTAGATATTTTTATTTCGATATTTATTGAAGATTTATTTTGACTTTTTTTTATTAAGCTACCGATAATACCAAATTTTTAACCGTAATATTTATTTTTAATCATTTTTATCTTCTAAATTATAATATTTTATTAATTATTCAATAAACTTTAAAATACTAGTATCATTCTAACCGCATATTTATTCATTAAAAAGTAAAAACCTAATAACATTACTAACTTATTAATTAAATTTATTTTTTAAAACTAATTATACTTTTTAAATTATATCATTCCATTCCATGAGCCTCTTATTAAATCTATCTCAAGAATATCTTTTTTGAAATTCACAAAGTCACAACAAGTGAAGTAACCATTATATCTAAAATTTCAAATTCAAATTCAATTCTTAATTAATTTATATTTTCAATTTATTTTTAGAGAAAAAAAAAAAAACAAAAAAACAAAATGGAGAACATGCACATAAAAAGATGTTAAGTAATATCACCATCATATACAGGAGATATTGATACTAAAAATAAACATATTACAACAAGCAACATTAAAACCTCTTCACCAGAAAAAAATAATAATAATAAAAAATAATAATAATAAAAATAAAATTACTTGGCATTTTCTAAGAACTGCAGGACCTCTTCCTCATTCGGCATGGAGAGGATTCCTCCTTTCTTCGTCGTCGTCAACGCTCCGCACGCATTCGCGAACCTCAACACTTCCCTCAGTTTCTTCTCATCCTACAATTACATCCGATGTAATTATCACAAACATTTTGACTGCATATATAAATTACCATAAAAGTTATGATACGTACGTAGTTGATTCAAGAACACTACTTGTTTTTGTTGAATTTGATATGAAGATGAGTTGGATTACTTAGATTAGATTGCTCACTTGCAATGTCGACCGATCGTCGGCGATACTGCGCAGCATCGCGCCGACGAAGGCGTCCCCCGCCCCCGTCGAGTCGACTTGTTTCACCGTGAAGGAGTCGACCTTTCCCCGAAAATCCTATCAGAAACCAAATCAAATAGCATTATTCCTCTACTAGTACTGATTATTTTAAAATTGCTAATTCCATATTTTTTATTTAGGTTAAATTATAAAAAATTCTCCAATAATATTTTATTTTTTTATTTTATTTTCTTATTTTTAAAAATTTATATTTTATTTTCTCATAATTACCGAAATATATATTTACTTCCGCCGTCACGAAAAAATCATCGATTTTTTTAAAAAATATTATTAAATATATCTAAAATAACTTTTAAAAATGACGGAAAATAAATCTAAATCTCTTTCTCTTTTCTTTATTATTTTTTTCCCTTTAATATAAGATAAGAATATTTTTGTTAATTTACTTTCTCCGTTAATGCCGTTGCCGCCTAAAAATAATTCGATAATTACGAAAAGACAAAATATACTTTTAAAAAACAGATGGACAAAATAAAAAAAAAATAATAATAATAATAATTTAGCCTTTTATTTAGACCAAAAGTGCCTACCAAGGAAATACTAAAACCTTCTTCTCTACCTTAGCATAGTATCTGCAGCCCTTGGATCCGAGAGTTACAATTAAAAGTTTCAAATTAACGCTGCAGAGTTCTGAAGCCGCGGCGTCGAAGTCGCCGTCAGCCGACAAGTCGTCTCCCCGCTCGGTGAGGAACTCGAGCTCGGTCTTGCTGACCTTGGCGATGTCGGCGAGGCCCCAGACGCTCATGATCGTCCGCCGGGCCTCCTCTGGCGACGGCCAAAGCTGCAGCCGGAGGTTCGGGTCGTAGGAGAGCAGCGCGCCGCCCTCCGCCGCCACCGCGATCGCCCGCAGTTGCGCCGACCGGCACGGCTCGACAATCAGACTAATTGATCCGAAATGAAAGATTGTAGCCTGCGTAAACATCCATCCAAATGAACCAAATTGAAATTGAGATTGTTACCAACTCTCTCACATATTTCAAATAAAATTAGTAATTTTTAATTACAATCAATAAAAATTCTTCTAAAATTTATTCTATAAAAGCATGAAAAAAAAGAAATTTTCCGAAAAGATATTTATAAGATAAAAATTCTAAAAAATTTAAAAGTATTAGTTTTTGATAAAAAAAAAATTTTTTTAAAAAATCAAATAAAATAGGTTTTCTCCTAAGAAGTGAATTGTTTACTGAGATATATTTTTTGAAGAGATTGGGGGAAAAACGCGGCGATGATGACGACGAACCCTAGAGATGAGGGGGAGGGGGAGCTCGGCGGGGGTGAGGAGCATGTCGGCGCTGGGGTGGCGGTAGAAGAGGAAGTCGCGCTCGCCGTCGGGGCGGCGGGAGACGAAGGAGAGGCCGGTGCGCGCGGCGGCGTCGGTGGTGATGCCCCGCGCGTCGACGCCGCAGCGGCGGAGGGCGCCGGAGACCATCCGCCCGAACGCGTCGTCGCCCACCTTCCCCACGAACGCCGCCGCGCCCCCGCCGAGCCGAGCCGCCGCCGCCGCCACGTTCGCCGGGGCTCCGCCTGGCCTCGCCGCGAACTCCTCCGCCTCCGCCACCGTCGTCCCCGCCTCCGTTGCCACCATGTCCACTATTGCCTCTCCCATGCTCACCACCACCGACCCCCTCCCTCCCTCGGCGGCGGCGGCTACGGCTGCGGCTGCGGCTGCGGTGGCGGTGGTGATGGGGGTGTTATCCGTCGACATCGTTACCCTAGAGAGAGAGAGAGAGAGAGAGAGAGAGGATTCTGGAAATTGGGGGAGGTGAAGAGGGCGAGGAACGTTGCAAATTTTCCCTTTCCTACTTTCAAAGGGAAAGTTTCAGAGAACACCTCATGGTTTTGTATATTTGCGCTTGAATACACTGATTTATTTGCTTTAGTTAACTTAGCATTTTCAACTTAACTATCAAATAAAAAAGAGTAATAAATCATAATAGACCAAAAAAAGAGATAAAAAAAATAATAATAATAAGGGATAATTGCCTGTGTACCCTGAAATATGAAGAAATATCTGATTTACCCCTCTTATTTTTTTCTTTCCAATATACCCTTCATACGTTCCACCGTTATTATAAATACCCCTACCGTTTCCCTTTGTTAAGTTAACTAGGGTTAAACTAGAGTTAAATAATAATCGGAGTTGAAAACTATCAGATATACCTATTTTGCCCGGATTTAGGGCTTAGGATTTAGGGTTTAGAATTTTTTAGGGTTTTAGGGTTTAGGGTTTAGGATTTTAGGGTTTAGGGTTTAGGATTTTTTAGGGCTCTAGGGTTTAGGGTTTAGGGTTTTAGGGTTTAGGGTTTAGAGTTTTTTAAGGATTTTAGGGTTTAGGGTTTTAGGGTTTTAGGGTTTAGGGTTTAGGGTTTTAGGGTTTAGGGGTTTAGGGTTTAGGATATATTTGAAAGGGTAAAATAGTAATTACACACAGATAACGGCAGTTCCAAACGGTACACTAACAGAGTTTAACTTTAGGGGTATTTTGGAAAGAAGTTGGAACGTAAGAAGGGTAGTTTTAATATTAGTCTTCTAAGAAGGGCAAATATGAAAACAGAAAAATTTTTAGGGATACGTAGGAAATTGCCCCAATAAAGGGATAATTACCCCTAATAATAATATCTTTATATTTAAAATTGGGTGTATAATACACATCCTATTCATTACAAAATAGAAACTTATCAACTAGTCACTAAAAAGCGACTAGTAAAATGCATCTCATTCTAAATTTTAGATGAAATATAAAAAGTATATCCCATTTGGATGTACAAAAAATATTTTTTTTTAAAAAAAATTAATTTCATATATTTTTTTATAAACATATCGAATAGCAGATATATTTTTACAAAATTTATAAAGTTCAACTTTATAAATGATGTCAAAAAATTACAAAATTTATTTTTCAAAAATTTTAAATATTCTAATTAAATCATATATAACGATATGTATTGTTGATTCGGAAGTTTCATTATTGAAAATAACTTATGAATACGAAAAATTTTATACTCATAAGAGGATAATAATCGGACTCAATATATATATATATATATATATATATATATATATATATATATATATATATAGAGAGAGAGAGAGAGAGAGAGAGGGAGAGAGAGAGAGAGAGAGTTTTGCTACTATGCTTGTACAAGTACCAAGCAATTGGTACTGGTAAGTTTTCTACCGTTAGATCTATTCCTTTTACTAATTTTATTCCTTAAATTATTTCATTCCACCAGCCACTCACTTAATCCAAGTGGCCCACTATCATCCTAACCACATATCTTTTCATACAAGAGTTAAAAATCTACAATCACCAATATCTTGGTTCTTTTAAAAGCATACGAGCTCAATTCTCTCTCTCTCTCTCTCTCTCTCTCTCTCTATATATATATATATATATATATATATATATATATATATATATATATATATATATAGAGAGAGAGAGAGAGAGAGAGAGAGAGAGAGAGAGAGAGAGTTGGGCTGGAATGCTATTGATAGCACCAGCCCAACTTTGCCACCCATTTTGTAGCCCTTGGATCACATTGAGATTCGTGGAGGCTTTTTAATAAAAAAAAGAAAAAATAAAAAGTAAAAAATAAAAAACTTTTTTTTTTAATTAAAGAGTTTGCACGAATCTCAATGCGATCCAAGGGGTACAAAATGGGTGGCAAAGTTGGGCTGGTGCTATCAATAACATTCCAACACAACTCTCTCTCTCTCTCTCTCTCTCTCTCTATATATATATATATATATATATATATATATATATATATATATATATATATATATATATATATATATATATATATATATATATATATATATATATATATATATATAGTGGACCCTTGCATAAAAGTATGTGTGGTTATAGTGAGCCCTTTGAATTTAGTGGGTGGTTGGAAAAATAGCATAATCTAAAAGGTGAAGTAGTCAAAGAAATAGATTTAACGATAGAAAACTTACAAGCATAAATTATTTGATATTTTTACAAGTATAGTAGCCGGACTCTTATGCTGTCGATAGTATCCATTCATTTGTGCTATTAAACTTTTAGCGTTTGAATTAAGTGATGTGTCATTGGGATGATAATGATCTCGTATGATTAAGTGGGTGGTTAGTGAAAAAGTATGATCTAAAAAATGAAAATGATCAAAAGGATAAATTTAACGGCGGAAAATTTGGTGGCAATTTGATATTATCGATAGCATAGTAACCTAATTTTATCGTATCTTATGAGATTTTTTTTTTTTCTTTTTAGAGCATGTTTGGATCATCTATTTTACACTTTAGAATCAAAATGAGATTCATCAATTCTAATAATTATTATTTGTTCCATAGAAAATCAGATTTCGATGATCCAATCTATTTACGATTCAATTCGATTTTGATTTTTGTCCTTCTCCCTTCATTTCTCTCCCGCCCTTCCCCTTAACCAAAATTCCCTCTCAAAAATTTAATATTTCAACTGTTCATTTCAATAATAAATTAAATATTTTTAAATAATCTGTTATTTTATTTTTTTTCTTCTCATACAATCAAATTTTATTTTTTATTTTCATTCCAATCAGGAACCAACATATGCCCTTAATATCTAATCCAAGGGTTATGATATCTCTCCCAACTTTCACTACTATTAGATATACAAAGAGAAATTGCTTATTAATTTACCGTCAGATTATTGGCATTAACCATTAATTTTAAAAGTCTGAGTTGCTAAAAATACGCAACGAATTCACTTAAAGTATATAGACACGACTTCCACAGGCCTCAGTTGTGACTTGATCCAACCAGCCTTACACCATTTCGAATATGAACCTAACTTGGCCCAACATGACCTTTCGCCACAAGGCAAGATGCCGGTCCCTTTAAGTAAATAATTTTTCCTCTAGCCGTAAGCCAACAATCCTCTCTCCAGCAAGCAATTCACTTAAAAGTATAGACATAACGCCCACAAATCTTAATTGTGACTCGATACAACCAGCAACCCAACCTCCTATTACAGGGCAGGATGCTGGTCCATTTAAGCCTGCACAATTTTGCAGCATGTAAGAATCGAACCTGTAACCTCTGTCTCTGATATTACTTATTTGATCGTCAGCACTAATTATTAATCTCAAAATCTCGAGCTGAAATAAATACACAACTAATTTACTTAAAGCGTACAGACACAATGCTCACGGGTCTCGTTTGTGATTCGGTCCAACCAACCTCATGTCACTTTAAATATGACTCGATCCAATCCAGCCTTATGCAATTTCGAACATAACTCGATCTAATCTAACCTTCCACCGCAACACAGAATGTTAACTCCTTCAAGTGAACATTTACTTTTTAAGATATGATAGTCAAGGACAATACTACCCTATAGGCAATAGGCCCCTCCTTCCTTCGGAGTCACCATGTCAATTTCCTAGAACAAGGGTTACATTTTTAGCATAGTGGACTTATCAAACTTATGCCTTCAAAAAAGTATCATTCTCTGGTATATACTTTTTAAAGTTCTCCAACATGACATTTTTTTGTAGCAGGCAAGGATAGAGTTAGAGAATTGACCAATAAAAAGTGATCTCCTCACCCAAAAAAATTTAAGACAGATTCTCGAGTTGAGTTAGAATTCTCCAAGGAACGAGCTAAATTCGATTCAAGTTTGTGTAGGGATCCTATAATATAAGAAGCACAAGCCTATCGGAAGAACTGGCTTGACGGCTTATGTCAAATATGCTTAGATTTGATGAAGAGAATGTGGATAGAAAATTAAAAGAAGCATGCATTCAAAGTCCCCCTTCTTTTACTAGGTACGCCTTATTAGGGAGCTTATAGGGTTCGGTTCAGTCTACCAAAATTCGTGTTTGGAACAATTGTACATAAGAATGAGATAAGATTGGATGAGCGCTTTTCCAGATGCGGGAGCATGAGTCCCGATTATCTGTTCACTTTCTCCACCCAAAATCGGAGTGTGTGAGGAAGCTCGATTAGCTCATTACATTAGCTAAAAACTCTTGATATTTAAAATGTCTTTCTAGCTAGGAAAATGCTATGTGATTTAAAATGTCTTTCTAGCTAGGAAAATGCTATGTGTACACTCATTTCGGGGTGTACATCATACACCCCACCCATCTAAGGATGGAGGTGTGATGATGGGTCACTTGATGTGACCCGTAAAAAGTATCGCCACCATTAAAATGGTGGAGGTGTATGATGTACACCCCTTTGGGGTGTACATGTAGCATTGCTCTTCTAGCTATATCGCGGATCGTTTAGATAAACTTTTTAAACTGAATTGTTATTTAATTTTTTCTTCAAAGAGTTAAGAAAAACTATATGAAAATACATAGTTTTTTTATAATATCATAAATATCTTTTTATTATTCAAATCAGTGCTCTTTTTTTTTTCCCCATTTAGCACAAAGTATATCAAGTAAATAAATATTATAATCCTAATAAGCCATATGTGATAACAAAGCATCTAACCAAAAAAAATATTATAATTTTATATTTAAATAATATTTTCAAAAAAAAAATTTGTTCTTACATTTAATCAATTATTAAAATATTCCGAAAAATCTATTTCTAACCGTCCGGCTTATAGATGACGTGGCACAACAGGTTCACGCATTATATCTTATATATCCATGTGGGCCAAATTATGGGCCGAGTCTCGTGTTTTTTGGGCCCAATTTGTTCATTTAATCGACTTGGGCCCTAATCTTTTCCGTACCCTTTCTCCATACTTTCCCATGCCAAAGCAGAGATGAAATTGGGTCGGATATGGATCTGACGGTATTCGATCCGTGTCCATATACTAAGATCTGGATACTAATTCTGTTGTTGATCTGATACTATAATTCAAATTGTATATGGTAAACCGTTTTTGGATACTGGTTGGATACTAAGCGAATATAAATATGGATTAAACATTTAAGAAATATATAGAACCGGAACCAAAAAAAAAATTTATCAATACATATATAAGTTTCTTAATTTTTTAAAAAAATTTAAAAATGGATTTAAAGAGAATGTAATATGCTCAAAATACATCAAACTAGTTTTGAATTTGAATAATGAAGAATTATAGTAAATCCGAATTGAATATGAATTCGAGTCGAATTGTGAAGCTTCGGTCGATATCCAAAAAATTTCAAATTCGGAGTCTGATCACGGCCGGGTATTATCAGAGCATTGCTACTTTTCGACCCCTCGCCAAAAGTGGTCCCAACGGCCTTATTTTATACAATTTTCACACGAGTATTTGGTTCAGGTATAAATTTAAGAGGTATAAATTTTTTTATAGCTGGGATAGCTTATTATTCCGGTATAATCAAGTATAAAAGTTAAATTGCATTTGGTTGAAAAGTTATTATTTTCTGGAATAGTTAAAATTGTGTTTGGTTAAAATTATGGAATAGTAGAGGATAGTGAAAAAAGAAGATAAATTTTTTATAAAAATATCAATTTTGTCCTTATTTTTTTTTATAGAAAAATTAATTTAATTATTATATTAAAATTGAAGCAATTTAATTATAAATAATAAATTATATCTTACCTAAAAAAAAAAGAATATTTTTGATTTTATAGCATATTTTAGTAAATACAAAATCCAAGTTTCAGATAATATAGGTTGGAAGTTAAACTGCAAATTTAAAAAATCGGAGTTCACATAACAGCAAATTAAAAAGTAAAATCCCATTCACTGTCCTTTGTCCTTGGGATAAAACCCTATTCCAAGGAGGAAGGGAATAGTGCTTAACGGGTTATCCAGGATAACCCGTTAAGCAAGGGATAAAAAAAAAATTGGCTAAATTACAGAAAACCCTCCTCTAATATCCCGCTTTTTCACTTTACCCCCCTGTCATTTAAAAGTCGACAATCTGCCCCCTCGTAATTTCAGAAATGTCTTTAGGGGGCAACGACGTTGACAGAAATGGTAAATTGACGAAAATACCCTTTTTTTTTTTCGAAATCTTTTTTTTTTTTTCAAAGTCCTTTTTTTTTTCGAAGTCCTTTTTTTTTTTTTTTTTTTTTTTAGGGAATATTTTCCAAGGGTATTTTGGGTATATGAAAATATATTTTCAAAAAAACTGACGGTCAACTGACGGCGGGGAGGTTATTGCACAATTCTGTAATTACGAGGGGGCAGGTTGTCGACTTTTAAATGACGGGGGGGTTAAATTAGAAAAGCGGGATATGACAGGGGGTTTTCTGTAATTTAGCCTAAAAAATTTATCCCAAGACTTTTTTGCTCAGTGTTTAGCAAAAATTAGGGATAAAAGAAATTATTCCCCCTTTATCCTCCAACCAAACGGGACCTATATGAATAAATATAAGAGGCTAATAAATATAAAAGAGTTTAGAGGATATGAATAGAATATTATAAATTTCTTCTTAAAAATGAAAATAGATTGAATATGTATCCAAATTCATATTTATATTTGCACGTCGGATTCAGATACAAATTTGAATATTGATCGAATATTAAAAATATTCAAAATTTATATATAGTAATAATGGATTTAGATATGAGCAACGCTACATGTACACCCCCAAAGGGGGTGTACATGTGGTGACCCGGATCTTTGCAGGGCGTCTACAGTGTGACCAGCAGCTTCTGGAAGCCTACGTGGCATGTCGGCGGTGTTCGCGCGCCAGTTTGGACACAAGAGATGGACTCGGGGCTTAAAATGGATCTCGTAGGTAATCGGGGGACCCCATCGGATGTTTAGAACAGTTTACGCGAGGAGTGGATATCAAATTTAGGCTCGGCGCGGAATTCGGATTAAAAATACCTTTCCGGGAGCCTCCGGCAAATTATAGGATTGGAATTTGGCAAAATGGACGCCGGATTTGGAATCAGCGCGCGAAAACGGTCAAGATGGGCTATTTACTTACTGTTTTTGAGCTTGCGGGTACTGTTCATGCCGGAACAGTATTTCCGGCGATCGCCGGCGGCGGCCGGCGGCGGCGGACAGCGTCGGCGGGCGGCGGCGCAGCCTCGGGCAGGCGTTTGGCGGCCGCGGGCAGGCGGCTGAGGGCGCGGGCAGGCGCGCGGTCCACCGCGGAGGTCGTGCACCGGGGGCGGGCCACGTGGCGCTCTCCGGTTGGCCGGTTCAGCGGGCGCGGTCCACTGAAATTGGGCCCGGGTGGACACGTGGCGTGAGGTGATTGGTTCGGTGTTGTGCTCCCGGTCCACGCAACCGGTGGAGTGGGTGACCGGGGCAGGTGGCCGTACGGCGGGGCAGGTGGCCGTACGACCCGGGTCAGGCGCGACGTGCGCGGTCCACGGCGCGACGTGCGTGGTGCACGGGTTGCCGGGCCACGTGTCGCGTCGCCATTTGCGGGCGCAGGTGCACCGGGTGCAGTGGGGCCCGGGGGAGTGGTGGACTGAGCTGTGTGGTGGACCGGGCCGCACTGTGCGCGCCCGAAACTTGGCGGGCCGGGCCGCACTGTGCGCGCCCGAATTCGGGCGGACCGGACCGGGCGCCCGAAAGTTGGGACACAATGGGAATTTTTCCAATTGTTTCCTCAGCCTATAAATAGGCAGCCCGAGCCCTCTTCTTTGGCTCTTTTCTCTCAGCCCACGCACCATCTGCCCGAGCACCTTGAAGAAGACTTGTTCAACTCTTAATTCTTGATCTTCCTGCCAAGTTCTACGATTTTAGGAGCACGCATCCCGAGGTTCTGGATTTTACGGTGCGGCGCGATGTTGCTTTCTTGTGTTCTTCTTCGGCGCAGCGACAGTGTTTTGGCTCCCCTGGGCTACCCCGAGCTCCTTTTTCTGTGATTCTTGCGCCGACAGACTCCTAAGAGATAGGGCTTCATCTTTCGTATTGATCGCGCTTTCATGTTGCGAGTTTTTGGCACGGATCCCGAGGCAACACTGTGACCCTTTTTCTGTTTGGCTTTGTGGGACAGCATCGAGGTGTTTTGGCCATATCTTTGCGCACAAGCGTCAGCCGGAAACGAGCTTATACAACTTTTTCATCTACAGATCGCAAGGAACGCGCTCGTATTTTCTTGGATTTTTCTGAGATTTCATCAGAGGTGAAAATTACTGTTTTCTCAGTGAACAGTGTACAGTTTTAATACAGATTTTTTGTATGAGTGTACCCCCTTGCCGAATTTTTATCTTGACTTACCGAACTCCGTTTTGGGCGTGCAAGGTACCGTTTCGAAGCTATCGACGCAAGGATTGCTGTGATATTTTTATTGGAATTTTCTGGGCACTATCTGCAGGTGATAATTTAACAGTTCAGAATTCGAGGTTGTATGTGGTTTTAAGTGCTATATTTGGGAGCCTAGTGTAATTAGTGGACTTTGTATTGTGCCAGGAGTGTTACGGATGTGCTGAACTTATTGGAGCAAGGGATTAGAGTTATTTGGTGTTTTCAGCTGTTGGGCTTTGGACAGTCAGCTTTTCAGGTGGGTGCCTTATTCCCGGAACCGGTGGACGGTTCTCTAAATTTTCATATGTTAGCATTGCATGCAGGTGAATGGTACAATAGCTGGGATTGATCGGTAAGTTTAACAATGAGGATTTTATGGAAATTGCAAGTGAATTATTCACAGTATGACAATGGTATTAATCAAATAGTCATGTTGATGATTAGTGAAAGCTTATCTAAGGCAAGGATACCCTATATGATTAATTATCATGCCATATTAGCACATAACCTTTTATGAGGATGGTTTATGCATTGGGATAGGATTATGTAATTATGTGCAGGTTCTACTCTGAGGAGCCATTATGGATTGAGAATTATGGACAGATATGGTCATTGATAATTTTGGCATGAGGTTTATTTTCTTTATTCTTCTTGAGGACAAATGCATGCTTGTATGGACATATGTGTATGGACATATAGTTAGGCCATCTTTTACTGCTGCACTACATATTGGAATTTGACTTAGGAGAAACCATGATTGCTTTCTTTCTCCTTTTTATTTAGACTTTTGAGTCATGTTGCTCGGGTTCGAGCAGAGGTTTGGGATAGTGTAGCTGGGACCTTAGGGTCAGAGACAGGGTGTGCTTGAGGTTGGATTGTGGGTTATTGCGGCAACCGCGGACAGTAGGCGGTTGACCGGATCTTGATTAATTTACCCAATTGTGGATTGTGGGTTATTGCGGCAACCGCGGACAGTAGGCGGTTGACCGGATCTTGATTAATTTACCCAATTGTGGATTGTGGGTTATTGCGGCAACCGCGGACAGTAGGCGGTTGACCGGATCTTGATTAATTTACCCAATTATGGGTTGTGGGTTATTGCGGTGACCGCGGACTTTGGGCGGTTGACCGGATGTTGACTATTGCATCAGATTGGGTATCAGATTTGTTCTAGTGGATGGTGTTTCCCACTTTTTGAGTACTATTGCATCAGATCGGGGTTTTGTTAGTGGATGGAGTTTCCCACTTTGATCATAGTCTTGATCCAGTCCTGCTATTATGAGACAGTGGTTACAGAGATACTCGATACAGTGATGCTTGATACAGTGATACTTTACTCGTGTGGGTCGCTCCCCTCGAGTGCCACTCCGGAGTAGGTTTTCCACGGTGTGAGCGCCGGGCACCAGGCAGGGTTCTTGAGTTCGACAGCAGAGCAGGCAGTACCAGTGATTACTGGTCTATCGTTTGGGTTTATTCAGGCAGATACTTTTTGTTACACTCGTGCCTGGGGGACCGAGTGGAGTCTAGTAGCTTTGTTTAGACCAGTGCTTGTATTGTTGGGAACCGTTCGGGGCTTGACGGTGGTCCCGTGGTCGTTGTGAGTTCTTTGACCATTGTGTGAGAGGTTGAGCATCTTGAGTCTATCCGTTCTGAGAGAGAGAGCATGGATTATGACTATAGCCTGCATGAGCCACTACTCAATAGCGAGTTAGTCCGTTTGGACGCCCTACGTAATTCCTGCCCGTCAGCGGGAGGTGGTTGTAGGTGGGCGCAGGTTTGACTGGACCCGATGTGGCAGTCAGCTCGATTGGGTCAATTGAGCACCTCGTGTGCGAGTGTTGCATATCTTCATCAGAGTTTCCCCATTTGAGCATTTGGATAGAGGCATGGTAGCTGTAGAGTGTTTCCAGCTTCTTCTTTCAGTTTTACTGCATCGGTTATCTTTTGCCTCTAGTAGTCTTGGTGGGCAGATCGTCGGGCCTTGTGGCGATACCCACTGAGAACTCCCTTATTGCGTAGTTCTCACGCCCGTTGGGGGTTTTCCCCCTTTTGTCCTTTCTCCTCTTTGTTTTACAGAGTCTTGGCGGGTGTTGCCGTTCTGTGGTTGCTGTGCGTGGTGAGGGAGTAGCGAGCTAGATCCAGACCCATCTTTGGAGAGTAGCGGTACCCCCTTTGGAGGAGATCTTCAGTATAGTTGGTAGATTGGTATTTATTTCCTCTTTTGAGAGACTGATGTAGTGAGGATATGATGTATTGAGAGCTTGTACACTGATGTTTTATTTGAGATATCTCCCTGTTGAGCTTTGAGTTTTGTACTCGAGGTTAATGTATGATTATCATTTTTGGGAGATGGACCTTGTTGTTTTATCTTCAGTTGTACAGTGGTTGATTTTATTCTACAGCAGTTTTATCTTTTAGCTCTGATATCTGTTAGCTGTAGTTCTTTTTGCAGGTAGGACGCTTCGCCTATGCGGGTTTGGCATAGGTGGCGGATCTGTTGGCGAGCCCGGGTCGCAGTTTTGACCCCGGGGCGTGACAGATTAGGTGGTATCAGAGCCTAGGTTGTAGGTCATGGTTGACTTAGAAACCCTAGGCTTGTGGTTGGACCCTAGGATGACTTCGTGAGAGTCGTGATTTGTAGCGAGAGTCCTGATTGAGTTTTGCACCTCTCCCGAGGGACGGGATGAGTGATTGGCATGTTTATTCTCCTAAGTAGTTATGTTGGCTGCAGACAACATAACGCTATGGAATGGGTGACATGCTCTAGACTTTCGCTGGATTGGGTCGAGCGTTGTTGTGTGCTGATTTGTGGTTTCGTCGTGGCGAGCGGTGTCTCCCCGACGCTGGGTTTGGGACCTTTGTGCATCCTGTCATGGCAGTTGAGCTTGAGCGGTTCGTTTTGGGCCGGATACCCGGATTGAGGTCAGAGAACTCCGGACCCAGGTGACAGGATTGTCAGAGGCATAGCAGCGGCAGAGTGAGCAGCTAGTTTGGTGACGCCGTTGTCAGGGCAGTGGGCAGCCCGACTGTACTTTTCTTCTGAGACCACCAGGATGTAGTACCCTTAGCGGTAGGGATTTTTGTAGTGCCAATAGAGCGAGTGGCCCCCTCCGTGCCAATGTTTAGTGCCAAGGCACTGAGGTAGGGTGGATGGTTGACAGCAGAGGAGCTGTGGGGCATGTTTGATTTAGTGAGCCAGATTTGGCAGATGAACCACCCCGACTCGTAAGATTGAGCTTGGAGCCTTTGGAGGCAGAGTCGTGGTTGGGGGTGATGGAGTGATCAATTGAGAGCCTCCCTGTGCTAGAGAGTTTATGCAGTTGTTGAACTGGTGCTCCAGGTTTCGAGGGACGAGGCACATAGGATAAGTGAGATTGGGAGTGGATTGCACCAGGATACTCTTTAGTTTCTTTTCGGTCCCTCATGTTCGGGTTTTGGACTGTGGATGCCTCGTCGGAGTAGGCATTGTGTTTGGAGCTGGACACTGCAGTTCCTTGGATGGGGATCTGCCGCTAGAGGCGAGTTCTGGAGGGAGGCGCTTGGCGCTAGGTGATGGAGGACAGATCGGCAGGCAGAGGCATTTTCGTTTTGCTTTCCTGGGTGGTGGATATCCTTGTGGATGGTTAATGCAAAGCTTACCCAAGGGAATTCTACCCTTTGTGATTTATAACTTGCATATTTTGATTGTATCATATGGGATTGAGGGGTGAGCTTAGAAAGGATAAGTGTATAGGGGATTGCATGGATTAATGGTGTTTTGTCTTATGACGGTTGCAATGATGGACTTCTGAGATGTTGGGGATCGGCCGGACCCCGATGGCAGTATCAGTGTCTATATCAGAGTAGCGCAACGGTAGCGTGGTTTTGTTGTCTGCGGAGGATCGTATCTGTTGCCTCAGCGTGAGCAGAGACAGAGGTCGTGCTCCCTTGTGATTGATGGGATATTTTCTGATGGACTAAGCGACAACCGCTTGCATCGTGTGGATGAGCTTGTGCCGCCGGGTTGGAGGGCGCCACGGCAGTGGATCGGGTTGTTGCAGGTGTGATTTCATCACCGCAGTCGGAGTTAGTGTACCTCGCTTTCCGGCATGGACCAAAGGCAGAGTTATTACCACGTGCACTAGAGGTACAGAATACCATCGGTGTTATGCATGTGAAGGAGGCTTGTGGGTTTTGTTCGGTGTCGTTGAGACCATGAGTTATACCAGCAAACCTCTTGCTATGGGTGGCAGTTCGATGTTTTGACCCAGTGCTTGGGATTGGTTGGCACGGCACCACTGGATGGTTAAGTGCAGAGAGGGTGCTGATTGTGACTTTTGCGAGGCAGACAAAGGAGGCTTGTTATGGGGAGATTGCTTGAGCACACAGGGTTTAGCGACTGTGTGAGAGGAGCTTATGGTGGCGCCGGGACCAAAGGATATTTCTATTGCTGCGAAATCCCGGGTGTGAGTCCACTCGAGTTGATGATTATGCCGCCTGTTAGGGAGATTTTGATTGCGGTTGACGTGGTTCTGGAAACCGCGCCAACCTCAATAGCACCACTTGGATTATCGGTAAGAGCTGGGAGAGTTGATCGCACCGGTGCAGGGATCTGTTGGATAGAGGGTCTGTTTGACCTAGTGCCACGTCGTTGATACACGACGGTGAGAGCCCTTTGGGATTGGAGTCCAGGCAGGTCCAGGTATTATTTAGAACCTTTTGAAGGAGCTATATTCCGGCAGTTATTGTTTGATGCCTGCGCCAATTTGGAATTTCAGCTGAGGGCATTGTCTAGATGGTGTTCAGGACACAGTAGGGGCATTACGAGTACAGTGAAGCCAATGGATTGACTAATGCCCTGTTGCCTCTAGATTGAGGAATTCTGTGTTTCAGTTGGCCTTGAACGGTTTGATAGCGGCATCCTCCAGGAATATTTTGGTTTTACCCCCTCCCTGAGTGTTTAGAGCTTGTGCAGCATTTGTATATGGTGTGACAAGATCTGTGGGGAAGAAGCTTTTTGCCATGTCGTTGTGGTGCAAGTTTTAGCTTCGAGAGCATATCTTCCTAGATTACTTCTTCTAGCCGAAGGGGCGGCGGTGGAAATTCGGCCAAAGTGGATGCTATTTAAGACTGGCCGAGATCGACGGTCATTGTTGGGGTGAGGAGTTTTTGGACCGGATAGTGCCAGCAGAGCTTGATGACCGGGTGATGAGATTGGTACCAGCGCCGATTCTAACCTAGTCAGTGGTGGGAGATGGATTTGTGAGTTATAGTGATACCTCCCGTAGTGGCTGTAAAGCCACCATTGGATTTTGTGAGCATCCAGTATCACCCCGACAGAGCCACTGTGGTGGCGGATGCCTGGAGCAGAAGAGCTATTTGGGAGTCGAGTTTGACGGTTCCATAGCTGGCACTGTGTGGGGCCATCCTTGTGTGTAGGGTTTGAGTTGAGTCCCTGAGGATCCCTTTTGATGAGAGGCTGCGGCTGAGCAATCCACTTAGGTGGTTAAGTGTTGAGGGCGACCGAGTGTGAACCCCTGCTTGTTTGGGCCCCTTTTCTGTGCAGGTGTTTGTGTGGATGTGATTCGGGTCGCTTTGGTTGAGCTGGCTCTTGGGAGTGATTTTAGAGCGTGTTACTCAGGCTGTTTGTTCCTTTCCCCCCCCCGCCTTTTGTGGGAGTTTTTGAGGTTTTTCTGCGTCTCAGCTCTGGGGTGTCATGTTTTGGACCCCTCGCCCGTGTTTGACTCGTTCCTTTTGGGGTCTGTGAGAGTTTGGAGTACGAGGGACGCCGTTGCGAATTCCGACTCGTGAGGTGAGGGAATTGCGCAATCGGGCTATGCCGTACTGGTTGTTGCTGTTGTTGTTGCTGAGGAGTAATCACGGGGAGTGATAGGTGACTTGGGAGCTGGAGACGGCGGTGTTGAGTATTGACCCCTGGTTTCTGGGACTCCTTGGGAGTTGCCTTAGTTTCGAGGACGAAACTTTCTTCTAGTGGGGGAGGATGTGGTGACCCGGATCTTTGCAGGGCGTCTACAGTGTGACCAGCAGCTTCTGGAAGCCTACGTGGCATGTCGGCGGTGTTCGCGCGCCAGTTTGGACACAAGAGATGGACTCGGGGCTTAAAATGGATCTCGTAGGTAATCGGGGGACCCCATCGGATGTTTAGAACAGTTTACGCGAGGAGTGGATATCAAATTTAGGCTCGGCGCGGAATTCGGATTAAAAATACCTTTCCGGGAGCCTCCGGCAAATTATAGGATTGGAATTTGGCAAAATGGACGCCGGATTTGGAATCAGCGCGCGAAAACGGTCAAGATGGGCTATTTACTTACTGTTTTTGAGCTTGCGGGTACTGTTCATGCCGGAACAGTATTTCCGGCGATCGCCGGCGGCGGCCGGCGGCGGCGGACAGCGTCGGCGGGCGGCGGCGCAGCCTCGGGCAGGCGTTTGGCGGCCGCGGGCAGGCGGCTGAGGGCGCGGGCAGGCGGCTGAGCGCGCGGGCAGGCGCGCGGTCCACCGCGGAGGTCGTGCACCGGGGGCGGGCCACGTGGCGCTCTCCGGTTGGCCGGTTCAGCGGGCGCGGTCCACTGAAATTGGGCCCGGGTGCACGGTAGACCGGGTGGACACGTGGCGTGAGGTGATTGGTTCGGTGTTGTGCTCCCGGTCCACGCAACCGGTGGAGTGGGTGACCGGGGCAGGTGGCCGTACGGCGGGGCAGGTGGCCGTACGGCCCGGGTCAGGCGCGACGTGCGCGGTCCACGGCGCGACGTGCGTGGTGCACGGGTTGCCGGGCCACGTGTCACGTCGCCATTTGCGGGCGCAGGTGCACCGGGTGCAGTGGGGCCCGGGGGAGTGGTGGACTGAGCTGTGTGGTGGACCGGGCCGCACTGTGCGCGCCCGAAACTTGGCGGGCCGGGCTGCACTGTGCGCGCCCGAATTCGGGCGGACCGGACCGGGCGCCCGAAAGTTGGGACACAATGGGAATTTTTCCAATTGTTTCCTCAGCCTATAAATAGGCAGCCCGAGCCCTCTTCTTTGGCTCTTTTCTCTCAGCCCACGCACCATCTGCCCGAGCACCTTGAAGAAGACTTGTTCAACTCTTAATTCTTGATCTTCCTGCCAAGTTCTACGATTTTAGGAGCACGCATCCCGAGGTTCTGGATTTTACGGTGCGGCGCGATGTTGCTTTCTTGTGTTCTTCTTCGGCGCAGCGACAGTGTTTTGGCTCCCCTGGGCTACCCCGAGCTCCTTTTTCTGTGATTCTTGCGCCGACAGACTCCTAAGAGGTAGGGCTTCATCTTTCGTATTGATCGCGCTTTCCCGTTGCGAGTTTTTGGCACGGATCCCGAGGCAACACTGTGACCCTTTTTCTGTTTGGCTTTGTGGGACAGCATCGAGGTGTTTTGGCCATATCTTTGCGCACAAGCGTCAGCCGGAAACGAGCTTATACAACTTTTTCATCTACAGATCGCAAGGAACGCGCTCGTATTTTCTTGGATTTTTCTGAGATTTCATCAGAGGTGAAAATTACTGTTTTCTCAGTGAACAGTGTACAGTTTTAATACAGATTTTTTGTATGAGTGTACCCCCTTGCCGAATTTTTATCTTGACTTACCGAACTCCATTTTGGGCGTGCAAGGTACCGTTTCGAAGCTATCGACGCAAGGATTGCTGTGATATTTTTATTGGAATTTTCTGGGCACTATCTGCAGGTGATAATTTAACAGTTCAGAATTCGAGGTTGTATGTGGTTTTAAGTGCTATATTTGGGAGCCTAGTGTAATTAGTGGACTTTGTATTGTGCCAGGAGTGTTACGGATGTGCTGAACTTATTGGAGCAAGGGATTAGAGTTATTTGGTGTTTTCAGCTGTTGGGCTTTGGACAGTCAGCTTTTCAGGTGGGTGCCTTATTCCCGGAACCGGTGGACGGTTCTCTAAATTTTCATATGTTAGCATTGCATGCAGGTGAATGGTACAATAGCTGGGATTGATCGGTAAGTTTAACAATGAGGATTTTATGGAAATTGCAAGTGAATTATTCACAGTATGACAATGGTATTAATCAAATAGTCATGTTGATGATTAGTGAAAGCTTATCTAAGGCAAGGATACCCTATATGATTAATTATCATGCCATATTAGCACATAACCTTTTATGAGGATGGTTTATGCATTGGGATAGGATTATGTAATTATGTGCAGGTTCTACTCTGAGGAGCCATTATGGATTGAGAATTATGGACAGGTATGGTCATTGATAATTTTGGCATGAGGTTTATTTTCTTTATTCTTCTTGAGGACAAATGCATGCTTGTATGGACATATGTGTATGGACATATAGTTAGGCCATCTTTTACTGCTGCACTACATATTGGAATTTGACTTAGGAGAAACCATGATTGCTTTCTTTCTCCTTTTTATTTAGACTTTTGAGTCATGTTGCTCGGGTTCGAGCAGCGGTTTGGGATAGTGTAGCTGGGACCTTAGGGTCAGAGACAGGGTGTGCTTGAGGTTGGATTGTGGGTTATTGCGGCAACCGCGGACAGTAGGCGGTTGACCGGATCTTGATTAATTTACCCAATTGTGGATTGTGGGTTATTGCGGCAACCGCGGACAGTAGGCGGTTGACCGGATCTTGATTAATTTACCCAATTGTGGGTTGTGGGTTATTGCGGTGACCGCGGTTGACCGGATGTTGACTATTGCATCAGATTGGGTATCAGATTTGTTCTAGTGGATGGTGTTTCCCACTTTTTGAGTACTATTGCATCAGATCGGGGTTTTGTTAGTGGACGGAGTTTCCCACTTTGATCATAGTCTTGATCCAGTCCTGCTATTATGAGACAGTGGTTACAGAGATACTCGATACAGTGATGCTTGATACAGTGATACTTTACTCGTGTGGGTCGCTCCCCTCGAGTGCCACTCCGGAGTAGGTTTTCCACGGTGTGAGCGCCGGGCACCAGGCAGGGTTCTTGAGTTCGACAGCAGAGCAGGCAGTACCAGTGATTACTGGTCTATCGTTTGGGTTTATTCAGGCAGATACTTTTTGTTACACTCGTGCCTGGGGGACCGAGTGGAGTCTAGTAGCTTTGTTTAGACCAGTGCTTGTATTGTTGGGAACCGTTCGGGGCTTGACGGTGGTCCCGTGGTCGTTGTGAGTTCTTTGACCATTGTGTGAGAGGTTGAGCATCTTGAGTCTATCCGTTCTGAGAGAGAGAGCATGGATTATGACTATAGCCTGCATGAGCCACTACTCAATAGCGAGTTAGTCCGTTTGGACGCCCTACGTAATTCCTGCCCGTCAGCGGGAGGTGGTTGTAGAATTACGAAAATTAAAAATTTTTTGCTTTCATTTTCGTAATTTTTTGAGATAATTAAAATTAAAATTTTTAACATTTATAAATTTTTAATTTTAGAAAATTTTTAAATTTTATAGCTTTTAAAATTTTAAATTTAATTTTTAATAAATTTTAAAATGTATTAATTTTAAAATTTATACAAAATTTTAAATTTCTAACTTTAATTTTTAATAAATTTAATTTTTTAAAAAAATTTAAAGTGTATACTAATTTTTATATACAAAATTTTGAAATTTTAAAAATTTATAAAGTTTCAAAATTCAAAATTTTTTAATAATTTTTTTTATATACAAATAAAATATAAATTTATATAATTTTTTTTATTAAATATCTTAAATCAAATATTTAAAATTATACAAATAAAATTTTTATTTGTTTTAAAAAACTATTATTATTAAGAGTAATTTCTTTATTTTATATAATTTTTATTCTTTATTTCTATTATTCTCCATTATCACATCAAACATAAATTCTTACTAATTTAAAACCTAACCAAACATATTATTACAATAGTTTCAGCTAGTTTCCAAATTTATATTTATCTATGTAACGGTTACTTTTCTCTTATTCCATAGCTAAACGAAACCTAAATAAATAATATAAAACTAGTGTAGTGACCCGCGCGATGCAGCGGACATATATTATTATAACTAAACTTATACCCAATCTATCACAATAATATAAACAAATTGTTCTAAGATCTCGATTAGATCAATCCAATATCAAATCACGAAATGAAATCATGCTACGACGAATTTGGGGCACTCACCAGGATTTCGCCATTTTAGAAGAAGTTGGAGATGAGCACCAAAAATTCGAAGAATCTCTTGGGGGTGAAAAATTCTGAGGCGAAATACGAAAATACCACCGTGCGCACGATCCCCGCCACGGTTTGCCCGAAGCCGCCCTCCGCGGCCTCCCCACTCTCGGTGCTGATGGTCGTGACCTCTGCCGCCGTGGTGGTCGCCGCTGCCACCGCCTATACCTCAAGAATTCGAATTTATCGACTTCTCTAAGAGGTTAAACCTCGAAAACGTGATAAAAAGGATATGTGGATGGGAGAGAGATAAAAGTGGAGTTTGAGAAAGAGAGTGGGGGAGAAGATGAGGGGATGTCGGGTGAAAAATTAATGAGAGTGGGGAGAAGATGAAGAGATGTTGGGTGAGAAAAAATATATATGGGTAATTAATTGGAGCTAATTAATTAGGGTAATATTAAACCATGAAGAAAAGAGTAAAGAAAATTAATTAGAGCTAATTAATTAGGGTAATATTAAATTATGAAGGAAAGAGTGAAGGAAAGAAAATTTAAACCAGGAAGGAAATGTTGACATGTGGCAAAAATTAGGAGTAATCATATATAGATATAGATAGATATAGATTTAATATACATGTTACATACTTATATATTAAAAATATGTCAAAATTATTGATTGTTTCCGGTAAAAATGGCAAAATACTTGATGATTAATATATGAAGTTTTCAAAGTTTTGAAGTCTAATTTTATTATTTTTAAAAAAATAAATAAAACAGTGGCACGCTATAATTTTCTAAAAAAAATATTTAAATTAATTTTAGATACGGATTTATGAATTTAGATAATTCAATAAAAAAATATATGTCAAAATTAATTTTGGGTTCGGATTTATGGTTGGTACGTGAAGTTTCTAATTTCAACGCCTAATTGCTTTATTATTTTATATGAATTTATTTTTTTTAAAAAAATAAACGAAGGAAATAATATGTTATTTGTTTAAAAAAAATTGTCAAAATTAACCTGGGATTCGGATTTATGGATTTTGATAATCCAATAAATCTGAATCCGAAAAGGAAAACTGCGCCCGAATCCGAAAATTTTCCTAATTGGAGATCCTAATCGGAGTTCGAATCCCACACAAAATTTTAATCCGTATTAAAAAATTTTCGGATTCAGGAACGGCTCGGGTCTGATAATATCCGACCCGTTTTCACCCCTATTTCTTCTTCCCCAAACTATCTCCTCCTTTCTCCTGCTACACCTCCCACTTCCTCCTCCTCTCTCTCTCGCTCTCTCTCTCTCTCTCTAGATTGCGAGTCGTCGGGGACGTAACGAGAAGGATCTGAAGCGACAATGGCGGTATGATCGTCTCCCTCATCGTCTCCTTTTTTTCGCCCCATTTTTTCGCGATTTTTTGTGGGTTTTTTTTTTTTTTTTGAACAATTTTTGTTGTTGTTAATGGTAGGATTCGATGTTTACGTCCTCTGCTAACGCGAAGGATTCGGCGAGCTCGGAGATCGGAACCGAGAGGACCTTGTAAGCTTTTCTCCCTTTCAGTAGATATTTATTTACTTATTTATGCTTATTTTCTTTGATTTGATTGTATTGTTTTAGATAATCTGTTTCAGATTATTTTCAGTTCAATTTACTGTTGTGGATGTAGAATGATTGCCCTTTCTTTGTGATCATCATGTGGGTGGTGAATTAGATGGCAAAATGAATTAGGGTTTTGGTTGTGATGGTGGATCTGAGGCTTTGTAGAATTTTGGAATTCGATTTACTTGTGATTTTAGAAGAACTTGGAGGATCTGCATCGGTTGGTTATATTAGGCCAAGTGTGAACTACAATTTGGTCGACATTTTAATTAATTGTGTTGAAAGCCACAAAAGGATCAAATCTAAGATGATCATCTCATGGCTATTTAGAATGAATCGGATTAGTTGGTTACGTTTCACAATTTTTTTCTGAGTTGCCCTTATGGAACCACAGTAGAAAAAATAAAAAAATAAAAAAAAATCAGTCATTCACAAGTGCACATGCATTTGTCTCAGCAAAGACACTTGCATAGGCAGCATTTGGGAACAATAATTGGTGAATTATAATATAAAAACCTTGTATAATACTTAGACTCCTTATACCATTTGCCTTCTATTTGAAAAGATATGTTACTGCGGGAAAAAATATTTCTTGAAAAGCAAGGATTAAAGTGTCGTCGCAAGGGAGTGTGCTGACACACAAGCACGCCTCCGTGCCGACACGTGGCACGCTTGCGTGTCGATGGACACGTATGACCTTCCAGTGGCACACTTTGACATTTTTTTTTTTAGTTTTTTTTTGTTTCTAATATGCTTTTATAATGTTATTTTGAAAAGTTTAGTCAAATAATTATGAATATTGATTATATATATAGCTTACTATACCAATCAATTAATTTAGTGGTAAGTTTTTTTAAATGTAAAAAAAATTATATCTCATTGAGAATAGAAATTAAAATATAATAATAAAATTCACTAGTAAAATTCATTCAAAAAAGTTAAAAAAAAACAATATGATGAGAAAATTATATCTATCTACTTTGAAAATTCTTTTGATTTTATTATTATTTTCAGAAGTTAAAAAATTATAAAACATAAAATCATAAAAAGTTATATTTTTTTCTCAAAATTTTTCAAGATTCATATATTAATTTGACGAGTGATCATATGATGATTAGAGCAACAAGAATAGAATCGCAATTATACCGATAATTTCTTTTTATTTTTACTTTTTTTAAATTGAGGACAATAATTTATTTCAAAATTTTTAGAAAAATTATGAGAATTAATTAACTTTTAAAATTAGTTTGATTTTATTTTTTTTTCTTGAAATTTTAAAATTATAAAATACAAAACTTGAGAAATATTCTTTTCTCGAAATTTTAATGTATATTTGTAATATTGATCCATATTGATTTGACGAGGAACCGCTTGATATTTAGATTAACCATAATAGAACCGTAATTGTTTTGATAATTCCTTTCCATTTGAATTTTTTAAAAATATTTATTAAACATTCGAAGAAAAATATTTTTTTTATTAAAATTTTTAAGAAAAGTTATTAGATTTATCCATAAAAATTTAGCAATAAATTATATGAAAAATAAATTAAACAAATTTAAATATCAATTAATTTAATTTAGCTTTTAATTTTATCAATATTTTTATTTTTTAAAATTCAAAAATAGAATTTTCAAAGTTAAAATTATTTTTGTCGCAAATTTCATATAAAATACTAGATCTATCCAAAATAATTAAAAATTTAACTATATAATAATTAAATTAAGTAGATCTATTTTCAACTTTTTATAAACTATAGATAAAAAATTACCTTTATATATTTTTGTAAAAAAAGCTTTACAAATTAAAAATATTCAAATGGAAACCATGTGGGGGATATAAAGGCCAACCTCGGAAAAAATATTTACAAAAAAAAAAAAATTGGATGGGGGACATAAGGACCTACCAGAAGAAAAAAAAAAAAACGAGCCAAAAAAGAAAAATAAATATATAAATCTTCAAACGAAAATAAAAATCAAAACTACCCGCGATACCCACGCAGGTATTGCGCTGTCTCGTGCGATACCCGCGAGGGTGTCGCGGCACGGGGGGTGCTTTGGCAACCCCCCCGGTACCATGCCCCATGTGCATCCCGTACGGCACGGGGCTGCACTTGATACCTTGATGAAAAGTGAAGCTTTTAGCTAGAAATTCATTTGTTGAAACTAAGCAAGACCCAAACAATACACTCGGTGCTGCATTTCAATCTTTCCCTTTATACTGTCTAGTCTGAGTGCGTACTTTCATTTCTTGAGTTCATTGAGCAACCATGAATAATTAGATTTTCATCAACAGGTATCCTTATGTGACCGGTACATCAGTTCTAGGCATGAAATACAAGGATGGTGTAATCATGGCCGCCGACATGGCAGGTAGATTACTTTTGCACTTTTTTTCCCTTTTCAGTACTTGATTCTATTGTAGCTCTTTCAAGTTTTCTTTTGGTCGTAGTAACTGAGATTTTTGTACTTGACAGCTATATCTGAATGATAATAAATTACTGATGTGCTTTTTAGTAGTCATTAATCTCTCCGCAAGCTTTTGATGGGAAAATTTAAAAACTGCTTCACTTAATAGTCAATTTTAATATGCTATTTTGGTATTCTCTATACTTAAGACTACCTGAATGCAGTTTCATTCATTTTTCAGTTTTTGTCAAGCTTTTGTGACTTTTTGATCTTCAAATCCCTTTAGGAAAATGAATTTGAGGGTTTGAGGTACTTTGATATGGCTGAACTATATTAATGATGTTTTGTATGTAGTGGGTATGCAAGTGAAAGTAGGACTCATTGCATCGGAAAAAAGTAAAATTATGATACTTACTTAAATAGCAAGGTTATCCTTTTTCAATTGATTGGCTGGGTGATACTATCTGAAGTCAGATAGAGTTTCTAGATGTTAATATCATTTCTATCCTGACTTATTCGCCAGGTTCTTATGGATCTACATTACGATACAAGAGTGTGGAGCGCATCAAACCTATCGGCAAACACTCTCTTCTTGGGGCAAGTGGTGAAATTAGTGATTTCCAGGAGATCTTGCGTTATCTCGATGAACTAATGTAAGAATACATATCGGTTCAGCATGCAAATATATAGGCATTCTAAATTGAGTAACCTAGCTTAATATTGTTAAATTTTGGTAGCTGTCAAAAAATGTAACATTCTATTTTATATTCTACATTTAAATGATGTTCTTTTGGCCTCATTTCATCCAATATGTTATGCTAACATTTGCAATTCCGTTTTATTAACAATTGCATTCTTCCCCCTCTTTTGCTTTTCCCAGCCTGTATGATAATATGTGGGATGATGGGAATTCATTGGGCCCTAAAGAAGTGCATAACTATCTGACCAGACTTATGTACAATAGGCGCAACAAATTTAATCCTCTTTGGAACTCACTTGTTCTCGGTGGAGTGAAAAATGGGCGGAAGTATCTTGGCACAGTAAGCCTTTAGCATTTTAACTTTGTCATAGTTTCATTTGTTAAAGTTGTATTCTTCTGTTTGAGCTATTACCTAGTAAAGCTGATTCTCTGTAAGGTAATGAAGACGTCCTCAATTATACGCCATATTTGAATTGGTCCCTTAACTTTATCTATTTTGCTTAACCTCCTTCACTTTTGATCATTTTATTTGATATGAGCTGACAGAAATGTGACTTACATTAACACTTATCGGCCAACAGCTAATGGAGCCATCATTGAAGGAATCCCCAATTTAGTTGCATAATAGTTCAAAATCAAACAGACAAAAGTTGAGGGGGTGAAACTCAAAAACAGAAAAAAAAAAAAAAAAAAAAAAAACTGGAGGATTTATATCATAATGGCCTACAGTTGAGGGATTATGTCTACATGTTAACCTCTCTTTAATATGCCATCTGTATTTGTGACTCTTTGCAGGTAAATATGATTGGTACACATTTTGAGGACAACCATGTGGCCACTGGATTTGGAAATCATCTTGCAAGGCCTATACTTCGTGCTGAATGGCGTGATGATTTGAGCTTTGAGGAGGCTGTTAAGCTGCTAGAGAAGTGCTTGCTGGTGCTTCTTTATCGTGACAGATCATCTATTAACAAGTTCCAGGTATGATTAACCTCGTGTATTCATGTTATTTTGTCATATTTTCAGTAGTTAGTGCAAATTGCAATTTTTCTTCCTGTGTTGAGTAACTCAACCCTGTTATCTCTTTTTGTCATCATCTTAGTAGTATATTATTGTACATATAAACAGTTAATCCACTTTTTGTCTTAATTGGTATTATTTCTAAATAATTTGTACTTTGAGTCGAGTCAGATGATTGCAGGTGATTGGGTGACATAAAATCGCAATGATTAATTTAGTCGGAAATAGATGTCTAAATAATAGAGTATGAGTATCAAAGCTATACCTCTAATGATCTGAGCGGCTACCTATTTCATCGAATCTTTTTGTCTCTTTTGGCTACATAGCCCTTTCCATGTCTCGTCTGTCCGAAGTCACCAAGTTATGCCTCCCAAGTACTTCTGTCTATCCCACGAAGTGGTCATGAAGCTTTAGTTGGTTCGCATGCAAAGAAGAATTGTTGCCTTCTATTTTCAGCCGACAATCCTCGATACCTACAAATTTAATTTCTTTATTTTTCCTCTCTTTCAATTTTGACTCCTTTTCACCTCTTACTGGATAGTGTTCTCATATTCAACTATTTTATCTATTGTTGGCTGCTCTCACCCATTTTCTCGCTACTAAAATAATTAGGATTATGTATTTACGGCCATGGCTAGGCCCCCTTAGACTTGCCATGCCCCTCTTGAACGATTCTCCTCGTCGCTAGAATAGTTTTCTACTAGTATACGACCTGCGCTGCTCCGCAGGTAGGTAGTATCTGGGATAATTAAAATATATAGTTATTAAAATTTTATATTCAAGAAGTTATAATTAAAGAAATATAAAAAAGTGTTATAGAGTATTCTTATATACATTATAAAAAATAACTTTTTTATTAATATTTTCCTAACTTTCTGCATTTGTAAAGTTAAATTATATTAATAATTTTATTTAAAAATTAAATCAATTTTTTAGTTTTGATATTTATTTTATAAATAATTTTTTTTAACTAAAAAGTTAAAAGTGGGAGGACTTATTTTAAATTGACGAATAGATGAGTGTATCTTTGCCTTATAAAAATTGATTGGAGAAAGAGAAACTATTACATACATCCTGTGTATATTAATATTCTATATACCGCAAGATGAATAATATTGTAATATCAAAATTTAATTAAATATATATAATCTACCAAGTCGAATAATTTAAATTATATTTGATAAATTAATTTTAAAATTTTTATTAAAAAATTTTAGGCGTGTGGTGTATATATAAATATATAAATATACACTTGGTGTAGAGAATATTTAATAGGATGCATTCATAATTTCAAGAGAGAAATCTTTACTCGCACTTGATGAAATATTTGATAATTAATACTATAAAATAAAATATAATATAATATATATAATATAAAATATCTAAATAATTTATTGTATTATAGAAATTTATTTTTGATACACATTTTAGAGTCGGCTTAGGGTGCAACAGGTACGTCCACAATTTTTGTAGGACATGTGGCAAGCTCCCATCGGCTCATGCCTTATTGGGGAAATGTGGCTCTTTCCCAAACAATTTTATTTGATGTGAACCAACCCGCAAATTATATATCTATATCTATATCTTTGTGGGTGTTTTTCTGAAGGAGAAGAGGTTGCTGAGGGTTTTCAATTGGTACATGCTTAAAAACAAACGGAGTTGAATGAAGTTCCTCAATCCTGGTAGAAAATGGGAACAGTGATATTAGCGCTGAAGTAACACAAACGAATCACAGGGCACCAATGCGAAAATGTGCTAGACCGCAAGGCCTTCCTCTAAAGTTTACTGTTGAATATTATGTGCTATGTGTTTTTCTAAAATCATGAACTTTAAACTCGGGTCTATAACAAGATTTTATTAATACGAAAATTAATGAGCCTTGAATAGTTATCTAGTTTGTTCTTCTCTTCATTTTTCGCATCTGCATTTAGAAAGATTGAGTCTACTGAAAAAAGAAGGTTTCTTATTTATGATGCACTGGAGCTTTAGCTCCACTTTTCATGATTATAATATATAACATGTGAAGTCCGGTGATTAAATGTTTGCGGATGTAAACGGCTGCTTAAATTTCCTGTTATAAAAAACCCTTTTCTCTTTTGGTCTTGATGTAGTTATTTAAAATTTCAACTGCAGATTGCAAAGATAACGGAGGAAGGCGCGACTATTTACCCACCGTACGCCCTGAAGACTTTCTGGGGGTTTGCCGCCTTCCAGAACCCAACTAAGGGTGCTGAAGGATCTTGGTAGACTCATATGCTTCATATCGGGCAGAAACTTTCGTCGGTCACTCGTGTGCGCCAAAAATACACTGTTGTATTCTGTAGGAATTTAAGATGATGAAGATGGGCAGTCAGTTACCTTCTTTAAATCATGAAAAAATCTGTCTTTTTTTCCTTTTGTTCTGCAGAATTCTTCTTTTTATTCTGATTCTGACTTTTATGCTTGGGTGTCTACTTTGTTTAAAAACACTCTAATTTTATGGTTCAGGCTTTTCTAGCTGCGGTTGCTTAAATTTCTTGTTAGCTTAATCGCATCGCGCGCATTCGCATTCCTAGTCGACTTGATCACATTGCTTGCGTCTAAACATTGCATTTGGTTCTGATATATCAGCTGTGCTGATGTGCTAAGAGATGTGGCATTAACGATAGCCATAGTTGTTGTAATGGTGGATATGTTGACGTTTAAGAAAGACAAAAATAATCTAGACACGCTATTTGCATTTAAAATTTAGTAAACAAAGGAATATTTGGTATTAAGCAAATCTTGTTTTAAGGAAAAATGTATTCTATAGCTAAGCACATTACTGCTTTGTCAGAACCTGATTGAAACAGGTGCATATCTCGACTTGAGAACTGGATCTGAGAAACTGCATGAAGTATTCTGGTAAGTACATGACGGGACATAACGAATTTTCTAGATTGAGCAAAATGCGACCGCAATATAATAAGATGATAACAATTGGATTTGCTTACTGCTGATTCAGAACAAATCAATCTGATTTTTCTGATGAACTGATACATTGAGCACTATGGTCTGACCTATCAAATTGCCTGTAAACTCTTCACAAGTGGAAGTAACCTCCTTTCAATTCACGCCGCAATAGTAATGCTATGCCGGCCCCCGCTTTACGCAAAAGCAAACAGTATGGACAAACAGAAAATCAACACAAACAACCTACTGGCGGTCCCATACACGGGGCCACATCCAGCATGCTGCTCAATTCACATGCGAGAAAACTAGAATGCCTGAAGCATTCCCCAACCCACTGTTGACAGGAATGGACTGTCAAAGATGAGGAACTGGTCATTTTTGCTGATATTACGACATCCCAGGAAAAAGAAAGAGAAAAACCAAAAGAATTATGCTTCTGTATTTCTCATGAAGGCGTTTTATTTTGATATAGGGCCACAACCAAACATCTTGATCAGAAAACAGAAGAGATAGTACTCATAGATGACACGCATTTCAAAAGCATCATAAAGTGCAGCTCCTATTAAACATAGGAGCTCAATTATATTTATATATATATAGTAGGACTACCATATTTTTATGAGTATAGATCTCTTCATACTCATAAGTTATTTTTGATAATGAAACTTCCGAATCAACGATCCATACTATTAAATATGATATAGAGCATTTTAAACTCATAGAAACTAAATTTCAATTTTTTTTTAAATTATAATAAAGTCCATCAAGTGAGCATAAAATGAATGGTCAAAATCGAACAACCTCCTAAAATTTAGCTCCTAGAAGTTTCAAATACTCTAAATCATGTTTAACGGTATGGATCGTCGATTCGAAAACTCTATTATCGAAAACAAGTTATGAGTACGAAGTTATGAGTATGAAGTCGATCGTACTCATAAAAGTATAGTAGCCGAACTCTCTCTCTCTCTCTCTCTCTCTCTCTCTCTCTATATATATATATATATATATATATATATATATAGTCCAATTTGTGTGCTTTTAAAAATATGAAGGCCTCCGTGCTCCCAAATTATTTTCAATGTTGGGACTTTCGAATAGACGATCGACTCCGTTAGATTTGATTTAGAATATTTGAAGTATCAAGAAAATAAATTTTGTGATTTTTCGATATCATTTACCTAGTAATCGAAATGGCTCAAAATCAACGGCTGAAAATAAAAATCTCACAAAATGTGACAATATGATACAAAAATTTTAGATCAAAGATATTGATCTTGCCTTTATCCTGCAAATATTTCAGATAACCATGAATATCAACCTTTGTTTAGCTAGTCATCTAGACTCATAACATTCATTCCTATCAACTAAGCTCATGTTGTGAGCATGTTTGTCAATAGCCATCCTTTATATCTTTTTTTTAACTCAAAAGGTACGGAAAAGCAACATAAAACCAGCAGCATTTCAGCCTTTTACTATCCTTCTTGCATCTCCTCCCCCTATCAAACAATAATAAAATCGAAGCCAAATAAGCCACTGTCCATTCTTTACTCATTGTGATTTTGTTAGCTACAATTTCTATAGAAGCATTTCGATAGAATAAATTCACGGCATCACAGTAAGGTCCACAAGCAAGAATGAAAAGTCACTGAACCATATATAGGATAAAAAAATCTGTTCTGATATGCAAGGATTTTGTTCCTAAGCCAGCATGAAAAGTTTCAGCTGTTTTGGAAGTTTCAGGTTTTGGTTATGGTTATTTGTCAAAGGTCTTAAAGCTTTTCAAAAAGATCTGACAAATATACGACGGACCTGCGGGGGTTCACCCCTAGTAATCCGACGGACTTGGCGACGGTTGCCCTGTTTAAGGAGACAATCGCTGAGGTTATAGCATCACCTTCAAATGATGAAGTACGCTGGAGGTGGACACAATCCGAGAGGTTTTCGGTTAAATCTCTTTACTTGTTCATCGAGAACGGTGGGATCTCCGACCCCCGCTTCCGGGAAATCTGGAAGATCAAAATCCCCCTCAAGGTCAAAATCTTCTGTTGGTTAGCCCTGAGATCTAGGCTCAAAACGATGGATAATCTTCTCAAAAGGGGGTGGACTGGAGATGGAATCTGTGTACTGTGCTCAGAAGAAGCGGAGACGGTGGATCACCTGTTACTAAACTGTCAGTATACTAGAAGCATTCTTCAAGCCTCCCTCCTGAACATGGCTATGCTCACCAATGTTCGGTCGGTTGCTTCGGTCTGGAGTAACTCCTGCCGGAGAGGTGGAGCCTTACGTGCTAAAGATCTCACTGGACTAGCTTCGGTTTGGTGGACGATCTGGCTAGAACGCAATAGGAGAATCTTCGATAAGCGCAAGAGAACGATGGGCTGTATCCTAAGGGAGGCTCGGGACTGTCGGAGCCGGTGGGCACAACTGGCGGCACCTTTTTAGCGACTCGACACTCGAACGATGGGTTGTACCTTTTTTTTTTTTTTTTTTTTTTTTTTTTTTTTTTTTTTTTTAAGGCCCCGCTGCCTTTTTCTGTTGCTTAGTTCATCCCCCATATGAATGAAGCGGTAGCATGCTACCTTCTCCTCAAAAAAAAGATCTGACAAATATAAGGAACTGGAATAATCAAATCAGATCCTGCAAGCTAATTCAATTAATTTGGATAAGCATTCTAATATCAAGCCTTCTTAAAGACTCATTATACCTGAAACTGCATTGTTCCAGTTTGGATTTGCTTCGGATCCCCAGTTTCAGGTTGGCACCAAGTATAATCAAAACATTTCATTTTTGTTTTAGTTTTCAGAGTTGTGGCTTAAACTTCAAACAATGTAAGTATGTGACAAAGCCCCTCACAGGATAAACCAATTAAACAGGAAAAGCTCATCGAATTCTCGATGAGCTATACGGCACCTTAAAATGGTTTGATCTTCAAGGCAATTGTTCATTTCCTATCTTAGGTGATTGCTTAGCAGAGTTTTTAGCTCCTACACAATAATTAGTTAATACTCAGAGTTCATCTCTCTCTGAGTTTTACCTCCATTTCCAACTTAAAACGTATTTCAACAACAAAACTAACACATAATGCAGATCAATTTGCACACATCCATAAAAAAAAAAAGAAAAATTATGAGAAAAAGCAAGTTACTTCATCAATCCTCAACCAGGAGAATCAAACAAGTATCATCAATCATTATTTCCACTTATCGAAATGAGTAAGAACCCTGCAACTGCGCCAAGAGAGGGATCGAAATGCCCGTATGATCCAATCAAAAAAATCCCTAATTTTTAAGGGGTGTCCCAGGGCTTGGGCTCGGGGAGGGCGACAACCATACCTTGGAGCTCGGGGGTGAGCACGACCTGGCACCCGAGGCGGGCGTGCTTGTTGAGGATGCGGCTGCGGGAGGCGCGGGTGAGGACGTAGCGCTCGTCGTAGGACGGCGGGGGGAGCTTGTCGAGCCACTCCTGGGCGATGTGCACCTCGCACTCGGCCGAGCACGCGTCGATCTCCTCCAAGCGGTGCGACGCGGGGTCGATGAGCGCCGCGTTGGCGAGCGCGCGGAGGAGGGTTTGCCCCGAGAGCCCCACCACCTCGCGCCGGTTCCCGTCGAGGTCGATCGCGGAGATCTTCACGATGCGATCTGCGACCTTGGCGGAGCGTGAGGAGGAGGAGGTGGCGACGGGGGAGGCGGCGGAGGCGCAGGTCCGGGAGAGGAGGGGGGAGCGGGAGAGGTGGAGGTGGAGGGGGAGACGACGAAGTACCGCGATCGCCATTGCTAGGGTTTCGAAGATCCCACGGAGATGGGAACCAAGCGAAAGAGAAAGAGAGAGCGAGAGGAATATATATTGGGTCGGGTTCTAATTATCGGGTTTTTGGGTCCACTAATCACGAGAAGTTTTGACCTGCACCCGGTGTATACATACACTCCATGAACCGTGCCTACAATAATCGCTGGCTAAATTACACCGTTGGGTCCTCAAACTATGATAACAGTAATTTTTTTATTCTTGAAATTTAATTTATTATAATTTTTTGACTTAAATATTTTAATTTATTGTAACTAAATTTTACAGTGCAATTTTGTTAACCAACGGCGATATGTCATCGGTGGGGAGGCGAGATATAAATATTACAGTTAATAAAATCAAAATAATATGAGGGTGAGATAAAAATATTACAGTTGATAAAATCAAAATAATTGAGACTCAATTCGATATTAAAATTTATTTAATGCTATTAGACAAAATAAAGTTGGAGCAAAAATATATAAAAATATATTTTTTGTAGTTTTTAGTGGAACAGTAAAAAATATATTATAATTGATTGGTCGTAATATACGAAACGCGTATAAAAATAAATATAATTTTTTTTATCGTACTTTTTCATCGCATGTATAACTAAATTGTGATATATTATTAATGTGACAATGAGATAACAGGAGTAGGCTACTGTTATGAATATGAGCAACGCTATGTGTATATCCAAAATCGGATGTACATTTCATTTATTCTAGAGTGAAGATTCATTTAAGGACCTAAAATTTATGAATATGAAGGAGTTTATACTTACAAAAGTATAGTAGCCGAACTCGGGATAATAATATTATAATTAATGACGTAGAAACAATTAAGATGTTACATTACTTGTAATGCACTAAGGATTTGAATTAGTACTATATTTGAATTAATACTATATGAGATATAATAAGACTAAATTTCTTAATCTGATTATAATATTTTGAATGGTAGTTAGATCCAAGAGGTTAAAAGGGTTAAGTATGTTAGAGAATCACCAATGGAAATTTGAGACGTTACAGCTGGTATCAGACGAGCACCGATCGTTGTCCACAAGTTCGAGTCTCATATTGTTTGATACTTGTCAGTGTGTTTGGATTAGTCCTATTGGATTACTCCTATATACGAGATATAATAGAATTAAACCTCTTAAACTAATCATTTTTTGTGGTTGTTAGGTCCAAGAGATTAAGAAAGGTAAGCGTATTAAAATTAAAATAATTTTAGAATAGATGACCCTCGCTGCATCATCAACATATCATTATTCAACCAATAAAATTGTACTATAAAAATTAGAAATCTGAGAATTAGTCGTATACATGAGATATGATAGGATTAAATCTCTTAATTCAGTTATAGTATTTTTGGTGGTGATTAGGCTTTTTTAAGTGGGTTAAAGGAGAATAGATGATTTTCTGAAAAATTGGGGCATCAAATTACTGCTACATCATCAACATATTATTATTCAACCAATAAAATTATATTACAAAAATTAAAAATCTAAACTCAACGGGACTTCAGCGCTTAAGAGGGTCATATATATATATATATATATATATATATATATATGAAATATAATATAATAAAAGAAAAATTACATCCCCACCCATCCAATGGGTGGGGGGGTGATTTCAAGGGTCACTTGAAGTGACCCTTACCACACCCCCACCCATTGGATGGGTGGGGTGTATGATGTACACCCCTTTCGGGGTGTACATGTAGCATTGCTCATAATAAAATTAAACCTCTTACCTTGACTACAACATTTTGGAGGGCAATTAGATTAAAAAAGTTAAGATGATTTAGCGTGCTAGAACTAGATTTATTTTAGAATGGATGAGCCTTTAAAAAATTGGAATGTCACATTACTACTACATCATCAACGTATTATTATTCAATCTAACATTGATGAACCCGTTAAGGCTTAGAAAGAAATAGGAATATAAAGTTCTCGAAATTTGAATTAGTGCTATAAATAAAATATAATAGGGCTAAATCTCTTAATCCGTCTATAATTTTTTGGATGGTAATTAGACTTATGAGGTTAAGAGAGTTAAGCGTGGTAGTAGTGGAATAATTATAGAATGAATGATCATCTGAAAAATTGGACGCCACATTAATTATTACTACATTATCAACATATCCTTATTTTTTCAATAGAATTTAATTATAAAAATTGACCGTAACAATATAAACAGTTCAAGCTATAAATTGCATTATATTAAGATCCAAAATGTTAAGATGATTAAGCGTATTAGAACTAGATTCGTTTTAAAATGAATAAACCTCTGAAAACTTAGGGCGCCACATTACTGCTACATTATCAACGTATTATTATTCAACCAATAAAATTTTACCTTAAAAATTAGAAATCTAGCATTGACGAGAACGTTAAGACTTAAAAGATGGAGGAACGTAAAGCCCTCGAAATTTGAATTAGTCTTATATATGATATAAAATAGGGCTAAATCTTTTAATTCGACTATAACTTTTTGGATGGTGATTATACTCGTAAGGGGTTAAGCGTGGTAGTACTAGAATAATTATAAAATGAATGACCTTCTGAAAAATTAGACGCTACATTATTACTACATTATCAACGTATCATTATTCTTTCAATAAAATTTAACTATAAAAATTGATCATAACAATGTAAACAGTTCAAGACATAAATTTCATTATATTAAACAAGTGTCACGCTTCTCATAATTTGAGTATTCGGAGACCAAATGTATCTAAATACTATCTAAATTAAATACTATTATATAATTTAGATTAGATAGATTAAATTAGATTAAAATTTTAAATAGATCAATTTTTAAAGTTATCTGTGAGTCTCTAATACCAATAATCGTATCTATCTAGTCTAAATTTAAATAAATTTAAATAAGTTATCTGTGCAATATAGCCTAAATAATATCCAAACTAAATCCTATTATATAATTTAGATTATGTAGATTAGATTAAATTAAATTAAAATTTTAAATAATTTACTTTCTAAAGTTATTTATGAGTCTCTTATACCAACAATTTTGAAATAAATTATATTTAATTAAATTACTTTTGCTATTAATTTATTATTACCGTTTTTTCGAAGTATTAGGTTGCAAGCAATTGGAGTCAACGAGAAGTTATTATTTACATCCTCTATATTTAAATTTAAATTTAAATTTAATAAATATTATCTATATTATTCAAATAATTTATATATAGTAAACAAAAATTTAAAAATTAACCTGCAAATAAGGAATTTGTAAAAAATTCAACATTTATTTAAAAACTGAAATATATATATATATAGAGAGAGGGAGCGATATGGATAGCAAACATATTCTGTTGCCACCTATTTATTTTTTTTGTTAAAACTTTCCAAACGATAATGTTAAATATAATCTAAATTATTTAAACAATTTAAAAATTAATTTTCATATGTTTTTGATATATTTTTTTTTCCATCAAATGAACATAAAAATGAATAGCTAAAAATAAATATTAAAAAAAATTATTATAAGAATTTTCTAGTCGAGAGTATAGATTTTGTTATAAATAGTTTAAAGAATTTTCTATCCAAATCAATTAATCTAAATTTTTTTATGCCGAGTGAAAAATATTTATTATTAAAATTATAAATTTTATAATATTTTAATAATTATTTTAATAATATTAAAAAAATTTAAAATTTAATTTTTAAATATTTTTAGTGGTCTAGATTAAGGTCAATCATATCTATTATCGATTTGAAAGTTCAACATAAAAATAAAAATAAATAGGTGACAATAAAATTTATTTACTAATATCATTGCAGCTCATCTCTCTCTGTATATATATTTTATATTGTTAGATTGAATAATTTAAATTTTTGATTTTGAAGCTTTTTTTTGGCCGTTACAGAAACGCCGTATGAGAGAAGTACATATATGTACAACAAGATGTACGTAATAATTTTAATTTCTCGCGACCAAACATTAAAAAAATTATAAAAATTTGTATTGTATGTTAGAAAAGGAAATTTTTTTTTTCCGAAATTAATAAAACGGGTTTCAAAAGAGCTCGTTTCAACTCCATTTCGCCCCACAACAAACCCTACCCCTCTCTCACTCTCTCCCCCAACCCCTCTCTCTCTCTCTCTCTCTCTCTCTCTCTCTCTCAGTGACCCTTCTCGCTCTTCTTCGTTCGATTCGATTCGATTCACTCTCCTCTCGATTTTCTCTAAGCAGGCGAGGTAGATTTTTTACTTGTATGTGCGATCAGATACTTAGATTTTTTAATTTTTTTTAAATTTTTTTTAAATCGGATCTCTCTTTTTTTTGGTGTAATTTGTGGATCTAATTAGTGTTTCTTTTTTAGTTATTGCGCTGGTTAGATTAATCTATTTTTAGCTTATTTTTCTTTGTTTTTTTTTTTTTTTTTTTTAGATCTTTACTCAATTTGTGTATTTTTCATACACAGTGTGTTTGGTAAATTTTTGTTGATCTTATGTAAAATGGTTTCGTACTCTACAAGAACGGATTTGCAATTTAAGAGGAAGTTCAGGGACTAAAGTGTTTTGAGGTGAGGCGTTCCTGGGCTATGTTGAGGCACCAAGATGCATAGTATAGTAATTATCCGTATATTTATGTGAAAAGTTTTAGTGGAAAGATTAGGTTTGTTAATATGTGAGGATTAATTTTATTGGAAATGAGCATGTAAAAGATTTTATGGGAGTTAAAAATTTATTATGTAAGGGTAAATTTAGTGAAATTATAAGCCTGCCAAGAATGTTTCTGCTTATAAGGATATTTATAAAAAATATGTGAGGATTAATATGTGAGGATTATAAGATTAGGTTTGTTAATATGTGAGGATTAATTTTATTGGAAATGAGCATGTAAAAGATTTTATGGGAGTTAAAAATTTATTATGTAAGGGTAAATTTAGTGAAATTATAAGCCTGCCAAGAATGTTTCTGCTTATAAGGATATTTATAAAAAATATATATTTTTTCAAATTAGTTGCTTTTTCAAAAAATCGATAATTGGAAATCGAATGAGAAGGTGATCTTGATGTTTACTTGTTGCGTTGTTGCTAGCTGCGAAGAAAGTGTCTTTTGTCATGCATATTTATGTGTGTGTGTGTGTGTGTTTTTTTTCTTTCAAGCTCCTACGTAAGCAACTTAAACAATTTTGTCCATTTTGAGATAAATATTTTTTTTGCCTCAGTATGACTTTTAACATGCCTCATTTTTGGCGCCTGCAAGATTTTAAATAGTTCAGTTCTAGATCTGACTTTGTTGTGATGAAACTGTAGGAGTTAATATTTGAAACTCAAAATATAATTGCTGTTTAGGACGCCTAGTAATATTGCTAATCAAGATCTCTAATAAGACCGCATGCTTCTTTGCTCGACTAGTAGGAATGTGAATCAGACTGCCATATAACCGTTGGATCAAGTCCGGTTTGAAGTTGATACCATGGTTGCGGCTAGCTAAAAGCGTCAACACGTACCAAAAGGGTACCTAGAATAGAAGAGTGGGGTCGGAGTCGTGATTAATGACCAGAGGAAAAGGAAAATTATATATTAAATCTGAAACAAAACAAGAAAGTGCTACATGCATGCAACCACGTAATGTCACGACTTACCATCCGCAAAGTACTAAACTTCTCAGTTCTCACGTAGAAATTGTATCAAAAGAGTCTAATTAATAGCAACATTACCTAGAATGATGAACCCCTCTTCGAACCCCATTTTGAATTCCTTGCCTTGATTCACGGTTTTTTGATGATCAGGATAGTAAAAAGCAGTGAACCGGAAATAGTTAAAAAAAGAATGTAGAGTCTCTAGATTTGATTTGTTTGGTGATCTATACAAAATTTGATTTACGTGTTAGAATAATTTATTGCTTTTTTTAAGTGTGGGAGGAGATCTCTTGTACTCCTATTTCCACATTTCACAGCATGCTCTTACTTGTTTTCGGGGGGTCCCCTGTTGTTTTATATATATAATATGCTGTTTCTTGACATTTACTTTTGTAAGTTTTATTGTGCATTGGGTAAATGATTCTTTCTCTTTAACTTACTTTTGATTTGTTCGAACTTGCTTCTTAACATTCCAAGAGTTCAGTTAATGGGCTATCATGAAAATCTACAACTGTATCTCAACCTCTCACGCAAGGAGCTTCAAAAATTATGCAAAGAACATAACCTTCCAGCAAATAAGAGTCATTCTCAGCTAGCCAAGTCACTCACCTCTTTTTTCAAGGTAAACCTAAACAATACCTCATGCACTTGTACACTTTGTGTTCTAACTTTTATCTTTCTTATCTAATTTTCAGAAGAAAACTTCTAAAACTTCTAGACCAGCTACTCCAAAGGAGGTACCAGTTAGTCCTATACAGGTCATTGCTGATGCGTCATGTGCGCCAGTATCAAAGACCAAAGAGATGGTTCCTTCGACAAAAGAGACAGCTAGAGGTATGAGTGATATGTTAGAATGGTTAAATAGAGAAGATAATTTACTGCTATATTCTTATTCATTTAACGGAATTTACGCCTTTGGTTATTGATTTTACTGCAGGGGCACGTGAAAGAAACCATTTTCCTGGAAATGATACTCATGAACTTAGTCATGGCACTAATAAGAAGATGCGCATTGATAGGTTTCATTTACAAACTGCAAACAAAACCGAAATTTGTAGCCACATGATAAATGAAACTTCTGATAGGGTATAATGCTCCATTCTTTTCTCATTTTCGTTTTTATCTTTGAGAGTTCATAACTCTGGATGATTTTTTCTATGTTAATGCACTCCTGTAGAGTTAAATTATAACTTTAACATCCTTAATTTACGTCTTATTCAATAGTTTTTTATTTACTTTTTTCCGAGATAAAGGCCATTGTGAAGATGTTTGTAATGCCTTTTGTTTTGGGTCTCAACTCAGGCATTTAATTCCACTGCAATTGTTCTATCTCCTTCCCCTGCCAACAATGTAACAGCAGAAGTTTTGGGATCTTCTTCCTCTTCCATACCTGGCATTGTGGGTAATTCAAAATCTCTGAATGCTAGCCAAGAAAAGCCAGTACAACAATTTGCTTTTGAATGCCATGAACACACTGTTAAGGAAAGTTCTGGAAAATCTTTCCAACTGACTAACTATGGTAAGAAACCTAATCATTCTGAGACCGGTAGCGGAACTTATAATACAATACCAATCCAAGGTGGGTTGGCCTCAAGTGAAGAGATTTCGACCAAAGCAACTCCTTCATTCGAATTCTTTGTGATGTCAGAGGAAGGAATTAATCTCTGTGTAGATTTAGATTCTACTCCATCATCATGGATTAAAAGTTTAAAAGATGAAGTGTGCATCCACAAACGAGAAGAAAATTGCAAACCGGGAATTCTTCCTAATTTTGTTCGCGATATGGTAAATGATGATGGCAAAGCTAAAACCTCCCCATCTCTAAGCACTATTATGGACCTTCAAAGCAAAGGGGTTGAGAAGAGACATAACTGCACTGATTCATCCCTATGTTCGGTTGTTAGTGAGAATTGCCAATCATCTGGGTTAACATCAATTTGTACTCCAGTTGAAACTTCAGATATTCAAAACCAAATGGCATCTGATAATGCATGTTGCCCCGTGGACAAAGAAGTTCTTCCTCAAAAAACTGTTAATGTTTCATCTGGGATCAATACAAGCAATAGCCAAGTACCTGATGCTTCTCGGGAAGCTATTGGAAATATCAATCTAATGAATCCTGTGATTGTTGGTTCTAATGTTAGTGCAGCTTGTGAGTTAGGAAACACACCTGAAAGCAGCGCTGAGCTAAAAAATGCTTCAACATCCATTGAATTAGAAGAAAATTTAGGTGATGGCCACCATAAGAAGCATGTTATATTAAATGAAGTCTCAGTGGAGAGCAGGTTGATGGAAAGATCTGCAGAAGATGCACTTTATGGGGGCAGGTTATCAAATTGCTGTCAAGTTGCTGGGCAATTGTCATATGACCTTCCTGTGACTGATGCACAATCAGATGCGGGTTCGGCAGACCAACCTTTTGTTGAAAATTATTTTCCTGAGGATCCGATGCCAACTAATGAAACTTTGGTAATTTCCTCTTTCCTTCTCTTTGTAGGTTTCCCTGGAATTGCTTTGAGTGCTTATAAGGTACCAGTTAAGGTACCATTCATCAAACGGCCCATCCACCACCTATGACCGTTTATTTCTAATGGCATATGATCAGAATTGAGAAGTTCATCTTCATGTTTTATTTAAGTTTGTCCATAAATCTATTTAAAACTCACAACTACTGGTTATATACATTTGTTTTCCTCCATAATTATATATACTTTGTATATCTGTTGTGCTTTAGATGCACCAAATATTTGGAACTACCACGTCAAATGTAATACTAGGGTATTCAAATTGACTATCTGTTCAATTAGACATGGTCTAGAGTATTTGAAGTTTTTAGAAACCAAATATCTTGATTTTCTGATATCATCTTCCTAAATGTTATCTAGTCCCAAAATTGACATTTTTCCGCTGATGTAAGGGGTTTGTTCATGTGATTATGTGGAACAATCTAAGGTGAAGAAGTGGATAGTTCATCTTCAAGACTTCAATTAGTTGCACGTCCTTTTCCTTGCATCACGTAATTCACTCCTTCCAGCCAAGTGGTTTGCTTATAATACTTAGTATGTTTGGTGAAAGCCCTTATGGTTCTTAAATTAATGGTAATTCTTTTAATTAGAAATGCTTTAATTTGTCTTCCATGTTATTTTCAAATGATAAAGTGGTGTACATATATTTTATCACAATAAATTTCAAACTGAACTTTTCTTTAACATAAATATGCTAATCAACATGCTATTTCTATGCAGGATAATAATACTTCGACAAAGAGAAAAGTTAGCTCAGAGTAATATCTTCTCTAAATAGTGCACAATTATTCTTGCTATTTTTTGCTTTTCTATCTGATTGACAGTATTTTGTTTGCTTAATAATGCAGATCGTCCAGCGACTGCCCAGATAGACACTCAGAAAGATCTCACATTCCTGAGGGACCTGAAGTGTTTCAAAGTAAGAGGCAAAATATTTGTGGTGAAAGTATGAGCGGAACAATGATTAATTTGAGAAGCACAAAGGTTTCCACAAAAGAAACGCAATATGACCCCACTCTTGTTCCTCGACGATCCACGCGACTTGTTCCTAAGGTTTGTTTAATTTTATCATGTCATCTTCATTTTTGATATGCCTGTGAATAGAACCTTTGCATATTTTATCTGCTTTCATATAGGTTCATGCAGAATCTAAATTGTCCTACATTGTCTCCAAAAGCTAAATTTCTTGAAATATATTACCTTGTGCGTTTTAAAATTCCCCTTTTTGAATTAAAAAAATCTTTCTATCGCAATACTTCCGCATGAATTGGATGAGTTCCCCACTTAAAGGGCATTTTACTTTTGTAAGAAAGTGCAGTTTCAAAGGGGCATCTATTACTATATACTGCAACGGCGTGGAGCTATTCTTTTTAGTTGACACTTGCCCATCAATATAGCAGGTGCACCTAGTGCACTGTAGATCACATGGAAAATTATAATTTTTAATTTTATTAATTTCTTTTGAAATATACTTTTTCTTATATTGACTTTTGAGAGAATACAATATACCAGGCATAGGAAGCATTCTTTTCACCCAATGAATATAAAATTAAGGAGATGATTGGCACCTCACCTCTTTGAAATTTTTTTCCCTGCCACATATGAAAAGCTTGCCTGGTTATGTGCCGTCACATATGCGGTAATAATGTGGTGCTCAGCAATATTCGTTGCCTTTTCTAGTGATTGTTATTTGTTAGTAGGAATACGTATCGTGCGAATCACACGCTCCTTTACTGCTATTCTATCGTACGAGTGCTAGCTCAGGTGATCTTAAATGATTTGTTTGTTCATTTGGGATACTGCTACGACTTCGACTTGTATATATTAATTTCATCCCTGGCTATGCAAATGCAGATTCTTCCTTGTTTTTTCGTTTTTAAGATAAATAAATAGTTTTCTTTGCTATAGCTCCTTCTATTTTACTATCTGGTTAATGTATATTTAACCAGTTGAGTTGTCGTCGTCGCTTAGTTGTTCTAACATGTAATCTTGCATTTATGTGCAGTGAGATCTGTCGACTGCGTTGCTCGTGACGGGGTGGTGAGTGAATCCACTTAAAAATCATTTGTAAAGTTCAATCAAACTGCAGCTAGCTAACAGAGATCGGTCCGTCGATTTAGTGACAATACAACAGCAACTAGAAAGGCAACAGCTTCATAAATCTTTTTATAATTGATTTTAGAGAAAAAAAAAAACAACAACAACATTATATTGTCAACCGAAGTCGAATAAATTTTCTATTGCTTCGGCTATTTGTTTGGTTTCGGTGCACTGTTGTTATGCAGTCATTTGTGTTGTGGGGCATCCTTTTGTGCATCTTGTAGTTTGTGTATAGTTCAATATTCATTACTCAAACTGATTGTTGATTTGAAAAAAAAAAAAAAAAAAAGAAATCACAGCAGCTATATCTCTCTCCGCATTACTTCTGGTGTTGTATGCATGCTCTTCTGTTGGGAAAATGCTACTTTTGGATTTTAGTTTTTTTTTTTTAAATTTTAATAAGATAAGTGAACAAAGATCGGCCACAACAGCTATTTTGAGCAATACTATTTGTACATCTTGTTTGGGATGTTATTATGCACACTTCACCCATCTCAGAGAATTTTTTTTTGAAATTATCAGTAAAATTTATTTCATTCTGAAATAAATGGGGTGTAAGATGTAAATTTTTTTGGAGTGTATATAAATTAATTTTCTTCTATTTTATAGTTTATGTAATACTTTTTAAGGCTTTTTTATTGAAGAAAAAAAATATTATACTACACTCGAAAATAAACGTTTTTTTTGAAAATAATATTCTGCTTTAATTTTCTCTGCCTGAAATAAAAAAAATTGTTATTGAAAAAAAATATTTTGTCGAACAATTTCTCAATATTTTTGAGTAGACGTGGTGGACCATGGCCATTTACCGCCGTATTCCGATCCACGCCACCCCGATAAATCGAATCGCCTCGCTTCCCCTCGCACTCGACGACCAACGTCTCCTCTTTTACCCATTCGATTCTCCTGAGCTCGAAACCCGCCGACGAAACCCTAACCCTAACCCTAACCCTAACCCTAACCCTAACCCTAGCTCCTCCACGATATCTCCCTCCTCCTCCCCCTCCATCGAGAGCGAGTAATCTACGGGAATCGAACGCGAGATTCAGTAGAAGCCATGTCCGCGCGATTGCTGCGACGAGTCCTCAAGGAGCAGGAGGAGAAGCGGCTTGTATCCTCCGAACCAGATCCCGACCTCGCCGTCGACGCCGATGGCGACGAGGAGTCGGGGTCGCCCCCCGCCTCCACCTCCGCCTCCGCCACCGCCACCGCCACCGCCTCCGCCACCGCCACCGCCACCGCCACCGCTTACGCGAACCCGTTCGATCTCCTTGACGATGAGCAGGTTGGTGCCCGCTCTCCGTAAGAAATTAGGGTTTTGAATCTTTGTTTCATCGGTTTGTGGATTAATTTGTTATCTGAGGATTGGGGGATATTGATGGATTGAGAAGGCCTGAACTCGTTTTTTTGACTTGTTATTGTTGTTATTGCGTTGATTAAGGTAGTAATAAAGAACTTCGATATGTAAATAAGAAGATTCGGTGTATTTTGGATATGGTACTAGATTGGGTTTACCAATTTGAAGTTAATAGAGAGGTAATCTGGATTCCAGCTGAAAAAGTCCGGGTGACGCTTTTCTTTGATTCTTAATGTTCTGTGTTCTGAATTCTGATGCTGCTCCGTATTTAGAGTCTCATACTCTGCAAATTTTATGCGATAATTAGGCCTATTAGATGGCTCTGGTATCTGCTTTCATAGTTCAGTGGAGATCAAAGGAGGCTGCAAGTAAAAGGCTTGTTACAAGTTTTTGCTAGAGGAGTATGAATGAGATTCACAATCTTTATACTAAAATTTAGGGATGGTTTAGGTGATTTTACCTATCAGTTCTCTTTGTTCTTTAATTTTTTTCCCTTGTGTATTTTGTTCTATGTATTTTTCTGTTGTAGGATTATGCAAGCTAGTAATATTTAATCAAAAAGACTTTAGTTAGTGCTTTTGATTGCACTTGCTCATGGCTTGGTTGTATTCAAATAAGGGATGAGCTTGGTTGTGTTGCGCGGGCTTTGTCTATAGGGATCTCTCCAACTCGTGGCCATGCCGAAATTGTTGATTAGTTTCCTAGTTTGATCTTGCAGTATGACCCCTCATATATTTTTACCTAACACTGAATAGTGCTCTTTTTACTATAAACCCAATTATCCCTGTAACAATGGGTTTATCATCATTACAGTTGTTCCTATGATGTAAATGTTCCTATGATGTAAACCCTAATGCGAAACTGATTATTGGTTATCTTGGGATACCGGGATGATCTAGGGATGAACAAAGTTTCCATCCTAGAATTTGTCTTGAACAGAACACGCCCTAAGGGCATGTTTGACAAGGATAAATTATGGAGGGATTCCTCTTTTATATCTGTGAGGTAGCCTTTTATTCCAAAATAAGCTATTACAGAATTGATTTTGTTTCTGATTTGGATTTTAAGAACAATTTCAATGATTATAGGCATAACACATAAGACTGGAATGTTGTCATATTTACCTTGATAGCTAGGGATAAGATGAACAATAGCTTAGTTGCCGGTCTTAGCAAGGAGAGTATATCTAACATGATTTTAGATAATCCAGAACAGTAGTTTTAATATGGTCCTAGATAATACAGTTTGACTGAGTGTTTATACTTGTTATCATTTATTTTATGTCTACCAATAGCTTAATTACTCTTTGTACCTGAAGGAGGACAAAATAGTCATATATGTAGTTTATTTTGCGAATATGAGTTTTTCCAAGTAACGCTAGTGATATTTCAGAATTTTCCTATTTGGAAGCATTCTTGGACAATATATTAGGGCAACAAGAAAATTTGGATGCTCTATCCCTATTCCTTAAAAAAGTATGGTACAATTGAAAAGTCATTATATGTAAAGTTGATCATAGTAGTTGATCTGTCAAGGATCAAATCAAGATGGTGATTTGGGTATCTGTGTTTAACTATGTTTAGATCCATGAACAATTCATTGAATTGGTTTGTCTTTTACTTGGTGTATGCATATGCTTGGTATTATATTTCTTGCTAGAAAGATCATTGACATCTTAGTTCTCCGCTTAAATTGAGTGACGAGTTTATTTACATTTAGTAATCGCTTATATGTTTAAACTCTTGACTTTTCATGCAGGAAGATGAAGAGCAAGCTTCTGTTGGAGATCTACCACTAAATGTTATCGAACATCAAACTAAGGTCAGGAATGAAACAAGTGTAATTCCTCCTTCCAAACGAAAATCAAAGAAAAAGAAGAAAAAGAACAAAGCAGATTCCTCATCTAAAACAAATTTGAAAGATGAAAAATCATTAGATGCAATTCTTGAAGACTTATCTATTGGAACAAGCCCTCCTACTCATCAGACCTCACCTCAGAACACTAAAGTAGTCAGTGCTGAGGTTCAGAGAAAAACACAATCACTCAGCACATCCTCCATCCTAGCGGTGGATCCCAAATTTTTAAAAGCTGAAAATGAGCTGCGCAAGATATTTGGGTCTAAAGTTGTTAATTCTTTTGAAAATCATCAAAGTGGCGGTAGTTCAAGGCAAATACACGGTGGAAGGCGTGCAGCTCATAACCCAAGAAAGACTCTTCTTATTTCTCCATCAAGCCATTGGCCTCGATGGGATTGGTCCATGTCGATGGAACTCCTTGAAACAAAGGATGGTGTTAACTATTTCAGGTAACATGCCCTGATTTACTTCTGAAAACCTTTCACTTGAATGTCCTCTTTTCTGCCTCTTGGAAATTATAATCATTCACCCTCATCTCATTTCCAGTTTGCAAGTGTAGTTTCAAATTTGGTGCACTCTCAAGGGCGTGCGTGAAATATAGACCCCAACTTATCTTATATGTAACAATTGAGTAATGCTATTAACATTGCCCTCTAGAGACTGGTGTGCTCTTAAAACCTTTTACCTGAGAACCTTGAGCATGTTCACCATCATATCTGATGGTTTTTTTTTATTATCAATAAAATGTAATTTTTTTCGTTCCCTTCTGAATTTAGACGTTAGCTTTGTAGATGTGGTTTCGACGTTTTGTGTTTATGATTTGCCATACCTTCAAAATTAGTTAACAAACTCTAACAGTTGCTAGAAGTAGGCACGTCTGGGCTTATTTGCTTCCAAAGATTTACTAGCTGGAAAGTTTTTTCTCCACAGAAACTGATAATTTTTAAATTTTTGTTTGATAAGTAATTTCAACTTCTTTATCAATGGAGCACTGTGAAACTGGGGCCTTTGCAGGAATTGTGCATCATGGGACTTGTTTGTGCTTGATAGTTTGTAGTTTTAGCTTGAACTCCTGAATCATGAACAGGAACTTTTGATAGTGCTGATCTGAAACTGGGGTCTTAAACTTAGTTGAAACCAGGACGTTTTGGTTCTAGTTTGATGGGCCTAAGCAAGGCTTAATTGTAGACACAGGGTCTGAATTGGCCAAACTTAGTTTATAGGGCCTGATTGAATTTATCTAGAGGATCACTTATTTGTTCTTGTTTGTTGTAATTGAATCGCGCTGGTATGCAGCAACAGGAAAGCCCACTATTTGCCTTCTAGAAGTAGCTTAAAATTGCATTACTCTCTGGATATTGTCCCAAAGAAAATTTGAGGAACTCAAATTGAGAACTAACCTGAGCAATAGTTAGAACTTTTGTGGCATGCAATTTAAATGACTTAAGTATTGAATATCACTTTATAATTTGGCATATTGGAGGTTTTTGAGATACATACCCAAAACTGAAGGAAGCATGCATGGTGAGCATAACAGTGTTCAAGAGTGACTTTCATATAGCATGTTTCCTCATGGTATTGTTTGCATTGTCTGTTTTGTCAAAGGGACTTACATGAACATATACTTCTTTTCAAGCTGAACATCTGAAAAATATAGGCACAGCAGTTCTTCTTTTGGATGACGTCATTCAAGAGTCTGAGCTATTACTCACCACGATTGGAATTTGATGAATCTTGCAGGTATGTGCATTCTGATTCCTGTGCTCACGCACAAGAAGCATTTGAAGCTGCCAAAGCTGCTAATGATCTCAATGCTATTGCAAGTATCCTGGCTCATTATCCATACCACGTAGAATCTCTTTTGACCTTTGCCGAGGTTTTCAAGTATTCAGGAGAGCATCAATCATCCGCTGATGCAATTGGGAAGTGCTTATTTGCATTGGAGTGTGCATGGCATTCTTTATTTAGTCCCTTACAGGGTAATTACCAATTAAAATACAACCACGACACAAATAAGCCATTTTTCTCTGCCCTCTTCAGCCATATGAAGAACATGGACCGGCGTGGCTGCCATCGATCAGCCCTAGAAGTATGCAAATTTCTTCTATCACTTGATTCTGATGATCCAAAGGGGGCTCTCTTTTGTATCGATTACTTTGCTTTAAGGGCACAGGAATATGATTGGTTAGAACAGTTTGCTGAGGAGTACAGAACAGATAGCTCCTTGTGGTTATACCCTAATTTCTCGTATTCTCTTGCCATTGTTCGTTTCTATCTTGAGCGTGATTCAGCACAAAGGGAAGGCGTTGCTAGTGCTGAAAAGGCCGCATCTCTCGATCTTATGAAGCAAGCTTTGATGCTTCACCCCTTAGTTCTGAAGAAAATAGTTGCAAAGGCTCCTTTGAAGGATTCTACGTGGACCCAAATACTAAAAAATTCGTTCTTTGGATCAGCCAAACCAGGGAGCCCCTCTTTGGAACACCTGATTGATATATATGTTGAGCGCAATTATCTGATGTGGAGGTTTCCGGAGCTGCAGAATTTGTTGAAGAATGCTGCTCTGCTGGTGATTGAATCGCTTAAACAGAATAGCAGGGAAGCCCAAGATTGGTCATGCGTTAGAAAAGAGGCATTTTCTTCAGAGAAGAATGAGTGAGTTATTTCTGCACCTTACTTTTCGACTTATTTTGGTTTAATTTATGGTGGGAGCTCTCAGCCACTTTATACTTAGATGTAGGTGAATAAGGGGCTGTAGAAGAGCTGAGCCAAATAGTATGCTTTTGAGTTTTTGCCCACATATATGTGGTTTGAGTGGAGGTCTGCCAAGTTCAATAATTTATTTGTTTAAGCTTTATCAGCCATTTCAGCTGAGCTAAGCCTTTAGCACATGGCTTCTGTTCAACCTGAGCTTTATCTGTATTGTCCTCATTTTTCATGAATCTTATACTGTGTGCTGCATTACCAGGGATAAACAAAGTTTCATCATTATATGTACTTCTAGCCTCCACATAGATATATTCCTTGCTTTACATTACACATTTATACCTCTGGAATTCTGAATTTTCATTTATATCCCTTGCATCTTCTTGCAGAAGTCCCTTCATTTTGTGGAATGATTTAATTCATGAAATTTGTGTCAAATTTTTTTTTCTAGAGAGAGAGAGAGAGAGAGAGAGAGAATGGCTGGGAGAGAGAGAGAAGAGATATTGAGAGAATGAAAAAGAAAGAGAAAAATCCTAACCATCCATCAAAATTGATAGGAACTTAGGAGCACAGGGTTGATGTTCTCCTAATAGCACAACAACCCTGCTCTCTCTCTCTCTCTCTCTCTCTCTCTCTCTCTCTCTCTCTCTCTCTCTCTCTCTCTCTCTCTATATATATATATATATATATATATATATATATATATATATATAGAGAGAGAGAGAGAGAGAGAGAGAGAGAGAGAGAGAGAGAGAGAGAGAGCTAGGCTCCTATGCTTTCGAAAGTACGGAGGCTTCCGTGCTTGTAAGTTGTTTTCAATGATGGAACATCCGATTTGATGTTTGGTTTCGTTAGACTTGATCTACAATGTTGGAACTATTTAGAAACTAAATTTCATAATTTTTTGACTTCGTTTATCTAGTGAACGAGTAGCTCCAAAATGAACGATTGAAAATAAAAATCTCATAAAAAATAGTGATAAAAGATGTAAATTTCAAATCGTAAGTATTGATCTTACTCTTGATGTTAAGTAGAATTTTCTATTAAAGTTTCATCTAATTTGGATTGTTCTACACCGTTAAACTTACAAACGTGCCACATCGGCCGTTAAAATAGTAATTTTTGAAACTCTTTGATCACTTGGTAAATAAAGCTAAAAAATTATGAAATTTAGTTTCTAAATAGTTCTAATAACGTAAATTATACCTAATGAAGCTGATTGTCGAATCAGATATCTCATCATCGAAAATAATTTACAAGCACGGAGGCCTCTTTACTTTCGAAAGCACAGGAGACGAGTACGTCTCCTACGTCTCCTGTGCTTTCGAAAGTAAGGAGGCCTCCGTGCTTGTAAGTTGTTTTCGATGATGTATAGAGAGAGAGAGAGAGAGAGAGAGAGAGAGAGAGAGAGTGTCTGGCTACTATGCTTGTAAAAGCACTAAGTAATTGGTGCTTGTAAGTTTTCTACCGTTAGATCTATCCCTTTGGCTAATTTCACTCCTTAGATCATGCTATTCCACCAACCGCCCATTAAACCCAAAGGGCCCACTTTAATCCTAACCGCATATCCTTTTATCCAAGAGCTAAAAATTCACAAGCATCAATGACTTGGTACTTTAAAAAGCATATGAGCTCAATTATATATATATATATATATAGAGAGAGAGAGAGTTAGGCTGGAATACTATTAATAGTACCAAGTCATTGGTGCTATTAAGTTTTTAACCTTTAGATTAAAAGATATGTGGTTGAGATGATAGTGGGTCCCTTGAGTTTAATAGGTGGTTGGGAAATAGTAAAATCTAACGGATGAAAATGATCAAAGGGGTTGATCTAAGGGTAGAAAACTTGATAGCTCCAATAACTTAGTACTATTAACAGTATAGCAGCCGCACTATATATATATATATATATATATATATAATCAAAAAATTTCAGTTTTTGCCAGTGTAAGCATTAATTGATATTCTTTTAGGGTTATAGATGTTAATACATATCTTTATTTGCTTTCAAGCCAACATCTGATGTTGCAAAACTTCCAAGTTCATATATTGGTCTTGGTACCCAACTCGCATATAATTGTGAATGTGTGCAACTATTAAGCCTCTTGTTGGGTATCTTTTCTTCCTTGTTTTCCCATTTGAACTAACTCTTCCCTTAACCGGCCACAGAATCAAAGTGAGCCTTATACTGAATGTTTATTAGCACTTTGGTATCATGCCTTTTCCTTTTGTTTTAATTTACTAGTTTAGTAGTTTTCATGTGTGGCTTATTAGCGGTAAACTTCAACTAATCAGTCTCTGCTCTGTCGACTTTTGATATTTTCTGGATTACTTTTCTAAGAGGTTTTTTTTTTTTCTCCCTATTTATTAGGTATTCCCATCTGATGGTCTCGGAGTTCTCCGATACAATTCCATCTCTTCCTCCAGAAGAACTAAGGCAAATTATGGTGGGCCCGCAAGTGGTGCATGAGATGCAAGGTGTTGTAAGAGAAGAGATTCACGAAGCAGCTCATGCTCCTCCACGCGAGGTCGCCGGTCGCAATGCTGCAATAATCTTTTTAGAGTCGCTACTTCCGTGGGTTGATTATGGGCATGATGTGCAGCAAGAAGATCACGATTAAAGTAATAGTCTACTGATTGAGCCGGTTGCTTCGTAACTGGTGAGCAGAACTTTCATTTTTGATGCTTATGTACAGCGTCATGCTGGTAAAGTGGTAACTCTTTGCCTCTCTTCTCTGGTTAGATGAGATTCTCTACTTCCGCAGATGGATTCAATCTGGTGCAATATTTTCTTTACCGAACTAACATAATTTTCGGAGCATATTCTCTTTCAACTTTCAAGATGCATTTCCCAAAAAATCTTAGATCATTTTAAGCAGATGCTATTTGTATCCTTGAAATGCTAAGGTCTTGTTGGACTGTGCTCGTCTTCTTCTTTTTGAAGTTCTAAACAATTAAATGCGAGGAGGATGGCGGATTGCGTGCAAACCATATATATCCATGGATTCGATTTGGCGACAAAAACGTAGATAACAGTGTTTCGTTATTGCTTCTTTTTTTTATTTAAATACGCGATTGCAAACCAACCTAAGAGAAAGATAGAGAAGTGCATCTTCTGCTGGCGCATCCAATAACTGTTTCTTATTTGTATTTCTTTTGTCGTATCATGCAGCTGTTTGGAGTTGCAAATAAAGAGTGGATTGCAAAGACAGTCCATGACGAAGGACATGTTGGTCATCAAAAGAATCGGGCACATAAATCGGTGAGATCTTATCTGATTCAATCGCAAAATTGTGCGGTGAGCTTGAGCTTGAGCTTGAGCTTGAGCTTGCGGTGATGGGGGAAATTGCAGTTATCGTTGCCTGAGCTTTCTTTGGTTGGTTATATTTGTTTTACTGCTGGGTGAGGAATTTCAATTACTTGTTCATCATATCATATGTTTAAACTTATATGGATCCCTTCTCATGGATGACATATATAGGAATTTCACATGCACACCATAGACCTTAATAAATTTGGAAAGAGTCCATATTGTTTGGTTAGCGCACGCATTTGAAATTTTGTCATATTATGCCCAAGCCTGGTCCGAAAATAATATTAGGGTTTGTATCAGTTTTTTATTCAATTTTTTTTTTATTAAAAATAAAGCCTAGCTTGGGTCCAAGCCCAATGTTGAGGCCTACTAACCATTTGCTACGTAGCGCGTGTGTGTATATATATATATAGGAAAATGCTATGTGTACACCCCTTTCGGGGTGTACATTATACACCCCACCCATCTAAGGATGGGGGTGTGATGATGGGTCACTTGATGTGACCCGTAAAAAGTATCGCCACCATTAAAATGGTGGAGGTGTATGATGTACACCCCTTCGGGGTGTACAGGTAGCATTGCTCATATATATATATATATATATATATATATATATATATATATATATATATATATATATATATATATATATATATATATATATATATATATATATAGAGGTGCTAGGTGTACACCCCCAAATGGGGTGTACATCCTACACCCACCCATCCTAGGGTGGGTATTCATCCACTCGTCACTCGATGTGACGAGTGGAATTCACCCACCCCTAGGATGGGATGGGTGTAAGATGTACACCCCATTTGGGGTGTACATCTAGCATTTTTCATATATATATATATATATAGAGAGCTAGGCTGGAATATTATTAATAGTACCAAGTTATTGGTGCTATTAAGCTTTTAATCGTTGAATTAAGAGATATATGGTTGAGATGATAATGGATCCTTTGGGTTTAATGGGTGGTTGGAGATATAGTAAAATTTAACGGGTGAAAATAATTAAAGAGTTTGATCTAACGATAGAAAACTTGATAGCACTAAATATTTGGTACTATTCATAGTATACTAACCGACTATATATATATATATATATATATATATATATATATATATATATATATATATATATATATATATATATATATATATATAAAATTGAGCTTCTATATTTTTAAAAGTTCTTTTAAAAGTTCTGTTTGTATATTTTTAGCTTGATGAAAAGATGTGTGATTAGAATGATAGTGGGCTATTTATGTGGTTGATTGAATAAAATGATATAAGGAATGAAATTAGTCAAAGGGTTAATTTAACGGTAGAAAATTTAAGTACAAAATAGCAGGGCTCTCTTTCTCTCTCTCCATATATATATATATATATATATATATATATATATATATATATATATATATATATTCAAAAGTATAAGTTTAATTATGCTTGTAAATTTTTTTATTGATTTGCATTGAGATTTATATTATTGTATTAATTTTAATATAAATTTAATCTTTGTACTTTTAAAAGTATATAAAGTCAACTCTCTCTCTCTCTCTCTGTATATATATATATATATATGAGCAATGCTACCTGTACACCCCGAAGGGGTGTACATCATACACCTTCACCATTTTAATGGTGGCGATACTTTTTACGGGTCACATCAAGTGACCCATCATCACACCCCCACCCTTAGATGGGTGGGGTGTATGATGTACACCCCGAAAGGGGTGTACACATAGCATTTTCCTATATATATATATATATATATATATATATATATATATATATATATATATATAATTAAAATTATAATAAAATATCTATTTTTGTATATTCAAGATTAGAGTTTGATCAGATCATTAGTTTACTTCTAAAGCATCATTAATATACAATTTCAATTTCAAAGTCTCATAGTACCAAAAATTATTATTATTATTCATAATATAAATATCCTCAAATAAATAATTAATATATTATCTGTAATATGTACTTATATGTATATAATTTTATATAAATAGTATATTCTATGTATAATATATCATCATATATATTATTAATATATATTCTTAATAATGCTATACTTATGTCTCAGACTTTCGTGTTGGGTCTGGACGAGGCTCAGACAAATGCAAATAGATCCAAAAACTTTTTCATGCCTCGATTTTTAAACCCAGCTTAGATCCAACGTTAAGAATTTCGATACCCAAAGCAGAGCCATACATGACTTGTTTAGGCCCGGGTCTAGTTTGTTCATAGGACGAGCTTGAATTTGCTAAGAAACAAATTAATCTAATTTGGGATACGTATAACTGTTTTCAATCAGATATCAACAAGGAGGGTTGTAGCTTCGAAAGACCAACCAACCTATCATCTGCTTCTACCATCCAAGCATTACTTAAAACTCCCTAAATACTCAATAGTACCTTCTCCTATCATGATTGATTAAGACCCCCCAGGCCTCCAAAAATCAAAGCAATAAAAAGAAAGCACATGTTAGTCCTATTCTCCTGATCGCGACCCACCCACCTTTCACTCGCTGCTTTGGCTCGCCATGCTGCGGAGTTTGGTTAGCATGTGGGCGGCTGCGGACTCTCGTGCTTCGAGCGGGCTTCGTTCTGCATCCCCATCAGCAGTGCATTCAAAGTCTACACCCTTCACTGCTACGCTGGCCTGGAACTTCCCTGCTGCAGAATTTAGGAGAACACCCACAAGCATTCATCAGAGATAAGGAAATAGGCAAAACGCATAAGATCTACGGATATGGATAGGCCCACCCTGTGTACTATCCCAGTACTGCGATTAGTCCCTGAGTAAAATATATCAGACTCTTTTCGTATGACAAGACCTTCCTATTTCAAGGGCATTGGAACAAGGGAGTCATTTTGCATGGGGGATAAAATGGTGGCTTAATAGGACAATAATGGATTTGTTTGATGGTGGGGGACGAAATTTAAATTTATGAGAAAGTTTGGGGACTGAAGTATTTAGCTTATAAAGGACTACAGAGAAAAAAAAAAAAAAATAGTACAGGAATTATCCATACATATGTTGCTAAGAAAATATATAGATAAATATTAGCAACTATTCTTTAAAGCAAGCTCTTCGGAGCAAAAGAGCGGCGGCTTGACTTTTTAAGTAGTAGAAAGAAGGGCAAGGCATGCATGACATTGAAATAGAAGTAAATACGAAAATAACAATAAGCCATTGTTTTGTTATCAGTAGGGAGTAACGAAAATTTCGATAAATGATGAATAATATAATTCATTGTATGCTAAAAATGTCCAAGACCAAGTTAAATTTCAAAAGGTTGGCCCAACACTCATATGAATCATCTTCGAAGGAAACTTTGAATTACAGCGACGAACATTCCCAAATGTTCTTTCAACTGTTCTAAGGATATACAGAAGAAGAGTTCTCAAGGATTCAAAAGCAGGCGCGAAAGATTTTTGACTTAAGATTAATGTGGGTGAGCATTTATATATATCATTTGGGGCAAGCTTTTCAACGGTTAAGAGTTTACGACTAATGTGGGTGGGCGGGAGGGCACTTGAATCATTTTGGACAAGCTTTTGAACGCTTTCCTAAGATTCCACTTAATTGATCGCTAATTTAAAGAGAGGAGTATGTAATGTCTATCAAGCTAGCTCTCATCTCATGATTTCTATTGTTGGGTAAAAGCACAATAATTTTTCCTGTCCTAAAAGGCCAAAAAAAGGTTGCAAGTCACATAATTCATATGATTGAACTTAGGGCTTACCATCTGCAACAGAGGGAAGCACACCATATCTTGGGTGTATCCAGTTATTCTTCAAGCAAATACCGTCCAGCTCCTGAATTATCAAATAAGTATTAGTCAATCCAGGACATCACCGTAGACGGTTTAAATAAGAAAACAGAAAAAAATTGAGCAATTCTTTATGGAGCTTGAATTAAGGCTCTTTTTTATGAGAATCTAAATTGGGTTTCATAATAACGGTGAATGACTTAAAACATATTTCGAACGCAGTCATATCAAAATGCCTCTTGCAAAAAAAAACGATTTAATAGTGGAGAAAATTATTAGTCGAAGAGATAAAAGTTTGCTACAGAAAGAGTAAGTTGGAAAATAACAAAAAAGTCTCTGTGCAGAGCTTCATTAGCTACATAGTGAATGATCTCCCAATAAAGTTGTCAGTGCAAATATATGACATAAAAGTCAAGATATTTAAAAGGAAAAAGAAAAAGAAAAAAGAAAAAAAAGGGTGTAATAATAATTGAGATATTTCAAAAGTAGTCTCGGTCTTGCCTGCCATGAACTCCGTAAACAAAGAACTGCCTCTGATAATGTCTTTCTTTTCAAGCTTTGATTTTGGTGCCTTTCACTAGAACACGAAAAGAATCCGATCTGCATTTCATCCGAGGCTTCTGCTCTTGACTCAGCTTTCAATATTTTCTTTTCCCCTTCTACATAGAACATGATACAGAAGCATCAAATACCGCTAAATTTGCTCATTTCTGTAATAATCAGAACTTAAGTTCAAAATCAGAATACGCAGTTGTCCTTAATTGCATAACAATTATCTTTTTCTGAGAATCAATACTTCCATGTTAGTTAAGATGGAGCACGACGGATTATGGGAGAATCAAAAGAATCCTCATAAACGACACATAGTGAATCAACTAATATAAAGCGAATAAACTATACCAGTTAAAATTGTCTGGATTTTCATCTCGCACTGAGCAATTTCGTCTTCCAGAATGCGTTGTTTTTGACACTAAAACATACAAAAAATGATCAGAGTAGCTCTTTGTTAAGCAAGTTTCACAAGTAACAGTAAGCAAAAGATGGTAAAAATAAAATGTAAAAAGTAAGCACATGCCAGATCATTCCTTCTTTTCTGTAGAGCTCGTAAGGAAGAATGTAGAAGATCATTTTTCTCCTCCTGATCAAATGGCACAGAGACAAATTGATGATTAGATTTACCTAGTCCATCTTGAACGACACCAGCCTGACCTACTTTGCCTGATAGTTCTCGATCTAGGCCTTCTACAGAGCACTGCTTCTTAATTGAGTCAAGTACACTTACCTGACAGAAGACCAGATTGTTATGCCTTAATTTCAAAAGCATGTTATTTCCATTAGAATTGCAAGTTGTTCAATTTCTAAGTACCTTGCAGGCATGATGGAAATCAATACATATTCAATATAAGACAGGTATATTTTATAGAACTAACATTTTCACATTTACAAATAAAAGATGATCAACATAGATTAATGTCTTTGGTATACATTCAGACAAATTCCTACTTAGATGTATACAAATAGCTTACTTTAATCCGTTGTGTTTCAAAAGGCTAGAGGAATTATTGAAGAATACCAAGCCGCATGAACCTCACCGCAACAAGGAATAAATTTTCTTTCATTTATTCGTTCTTTCTTTCCTTCTTTCTTTTTCTCTTTGAGCAAGAAGAGAAGAACAGTGTCTAGGGGATTGATGTCAAATGCCAACAGTAATAAAAATCCATATCTGCTTTTTCAGCCAGCCAATTTGGGTTGTGCTCCAACCGACCTTATACATCATCCTAATATGTTGAAAACGAAAATGTTGACAATGTTAAAGTATGATGGTACTACCCCTATATGTTTAGGTTGTCCATTCTGATATTATATGTTCTCTTTTTTCTCAAGATATCTCTTTCATTTTGCCAAAAAAAGGAAGCACAGAAACTGCAACATAAGAAGTACAATTTGATTATGTCAATAGCATCAGAGTAGAATTATTGTATACCTTGTCATTACAGTCATCAATAGTGACTTCGTTTGCAGAACAAGATTTCTCCTCTGTCACAGCATCTAAATGAGTATCTGAAACTGTATTTACCCTCTTGATACCATTCAAGGGCAAACATTCTTTCTTGCTTGTAACTGTATCTATTACACCGTTATTACTAGGTAAACTTTCTGAACGATGCACATTCTGAAGCAATTTATCATTTGTCGCCTCCTCTTTTATAGATGGCGGTTTGTCTAGCGTCACAGAACAATGACTGTCACAATCTTCTACTTTAGGAATAACTAATGATTTATTTTTAGATGCTCCATAGTTTCCATTCTTTTTGAATTTCTTGTTTCCCATTTTGCTGTCTTTGTAACTCGGTATGTCCACAGATTGTTCACTGCAAGAAGTTTGTTTGTTCGCCTTTTGGTCTTCATGAAGAGATGCTTTCCTAAGCAATGCAAGTGTCAGTTAGAGCCAAATGCTAAGAAATATTCATGTACGTAACCCTATAAATTATCTATTCACATATATATCACTTGAAGACTAAATTTACGTATACGCCCTCCAAAAATTTCATTTTTACATAACTACTTTTGCACTTGAAAAATATCTCCTCTTCAACTTTCTCAAATGGAAAGTCAACTTTGCACAACTGATTAATGGTTCCTCAATGATGTGGGTAATTTTGTAAGAAACTAAAGATTCGAGGGCTATAAATGTACAACAGTATGCAAGTAAATAGTGATTTTGTCGGAACATACATAAAAAAGCCCCTACAATTGCAATTCGCTATTCTGTAATAACAGCTCACAGTTAATATGATACATCGTATGCCATAAGGGCCCATCATCACCTGTTTGTCAAGTCGGATAAGATGTCAACATATGGTAATAGCAGATAATGCTCAACTACTGATGTTACATCTGCAGTGACACCCCCTCTGACTAAAGGACCTCTCAAGCTGCACAAATGAGAGAGAGAGAGACAGAAGTAAACACCTTTTTACGGTAGAATTGATGCTCTAAGGAACAATAGTTATCAGATATCGAAGACAGCGGAATAACTAATGGGGACAAATTAGTTACCAGTGGGACTTTTGCTTAAGCAGCCCACTTTTAATTTTTACAATTCTGGTCCACTCTTTTCATTTTTGCAACTTTGGGCCAAAATATCATTTCATGGAATGAAATGCCCCCGCCAGGTATTGTGATGAATCTGTGGATTTGAGTCAAATGCCATTCTTGTGCATGTGAAGATAGTTTGATCCAAAGTTGCAAAAATAAAAAAGAGAGGACAAAGTTGGCCAACAAAATAAGTTAACTATTTTTCCAAAGTGACCTTTACACATGCTAAATCAACTACAATAACCCATTTTAACAATTAAAACTTGCGAGCATAATAAACTACTATATACTGCACAAATATAAACTCATAGCAATAGCAAACCTGTTGAGTACATCTTTTACAGGGACTTCTGTAAGTTCCTTGTTCACAGCTTCAGTATAACACATTATATATAACCTAGTAGTCGTCCTCTCTTTGCTTAATGAGTAAGCCAGATCCTGTTCCGTAATGCACAAATTTGTGCGTGCGATCCCTATATTATAAGACAACATATTTGAGGATGGAATAACAGAAACACAATGCAAATTTAACAAAAATCAAGACTACTGCTAATTAAGAAGTTGTTCGGCCAGAAAAATTGCAGGACAAACAAGCAAAATATAGCACAGCAGCCCTGCACGTCCTGATGCATACACCAGGTGCATGAAATAACTAAGACAGTAATAGACAGAAACTGAACTCGCCTGTTATACGCTCCACTTCAGAAAAAGCAAGCCGTTGAAGCTCGTCTTCACATGGCTTATCTAAAGAACCATTTGCAGTCTTCTTCTCCACAGATGTTAGTTTTTTCAGCGGTTTACCGCCTACCACAACTTCGCCTGGTGAGCCGAGTTCTTTTTCTACCAATGACCAAACCCCCTTAGTCACGGAGCTGAACTGAAGAAGACATGTTTCTTTTGTAGGATTGATTAAAAACACGGCGACTTTTGAAATTGGCCACTTCTCCATATCTGGAGCACTTTTCGATGCATCTAATGCCGCAGAAATACTACAGCCATCCATGACCATTTTCTCCATGACTGAAAGCTGTTTCTCAAGATCTGCCAATCCACCATCGCAGTTATGCATGAACTTCATATAGTTCAATAAAGCCGGTTTAGCAATGGATGCAGACTTGCAGAAAGACTCGAAATCAAGAGATTCAAGTTGCGGAAACTGCCTCCTGTGGTAGTAATTGTAGAGCAGCACGACTGCTTGCATCTGCCGCAATGTAATAGAGTATATTAATTTAGGAAAAGTGAAATGCAAGAGAAACAACTATTTCAGGCGAGCGAAATGCAAGCTTGCAATGGAAAGCATTTGAAAATGTAAGGAGGGGGGCAACTGAGATAGGGGTGAAAAGCGAAAGGTGGAGCATTTTTGTAATGTAGCCAAAAGGAAGCAAAAGGAAATGTTGCAAAATGTATGGAGGCCCCTCACTGTAAGGCCAAGTTACAAACAAACCCACAACAATTTTTCTCAACTTTAAATTATTTTAATTTGAGCGATTTTTATAATTTGAACCAAGGATTGTTGAAATTAAGAGTCCACTAAGACCTTATTTGGATGCTAAATAAGATATCCAATAATAACTCATTCAGTATACAAATTTTCTTGTGTGATTAGAAGATAGGAGTTTGATTTTTGTTTTTTAAAAGATCGTTGCATCCATGATGGTAGGATATATATGGTAATTCGTTCTAAATATTTTACACACTCCTCGTCTATCAAATACTACATTAAGTTCTTATTTTGGATGCATGGATATATATAGTAATTCGTTCTAAATATTTTAAACACTCCTCGTCTATCAAATACTACATTAAGTTCTTATTTTGGATGCATAAATATCTTATTCAGTTTATCTTCTTGACTTAATTAAAAAATTTATACAGTTGATTGATAAGAAATGTGATTAAGTGTCTAAAGTGAAATATTATATTCGGTCTTCAAATTATCCTACCAAATTATTATAGATAGCAAAAACTTTGAAGAACAAAAAAAGAAAATCAAACTTCTTATTTATAATTATAAAAATTCTCACACCGGGTTGGATAATGCACAAACATGACCTAAATAAATCAAAGAAATATACCGAATAAGATGTTCATGCATCCAAATAGTGCCAAAATCAACAGTTTCAAGTATTCAAAATAGCTAAACTAAACAAAAACAAAAAAAAATCCGAATAGATAGGTGAAAACAACTCAAAATTGGAAGAATCAAAAATTTTGGGAATCTTTAAGGGCACGATTTCAAAATGGAGGGGGGGTCCCTCAACATTCCCAGCAAACCAAAAAAAAAAAAAAAAAAAATTAAAAAAAGAAAGAAATAAGAAAAAGAAGACGACCGAGCCAATGTAGAATAATACCTGCTTCCCCATTTCCTCTTGCTGAGAGATCGAAGGGGGGTTCTGCGACGGACCCCTCATGGGGAGGAGCGGGGCGACGAGGTGGTCGATTAGGGCTTCGATGGTGTCCTCCATGGGGACCAATGCGGCCGTTTCCGACGCTCCTCCGCCCGCCATTGGGGACGGGAGATCGTCGTAGTCGCCGGAAGAAAAAGAAGAAGAAGAAGAAGAAGAAGAAGATGTTAGGGTTTTGATTAGGGTTTCTTATAGTTGGATTGGGAATTAGGGTTTCCTTTTTTGGGTGATTTGCAGTAGGTGAGAGCGGAAGCGGAAGGGACCGGGGAGCGTCGACCTAATTTGGGCGAGAGGAGAAAAAGGCGCGAAAATGGCGTGAGAATAACCGTTCGTACGTACGGTTTTATTTATCATCATTTTTTTACTTGCAGTAAAACTCATTGAAGTGAGAAATTACTGCGTGCACCGGGTGCGTCCTTGCATGTGTGGACCTATATTCCTTAACCGTCCATCGCTTCTCAAACTTCATCCCTACCGTCCCCTTGGTCGCTTAATGATGTTTGTGGGGTTCGGTGCATGGGATGTACATATGCATCGGGTGTAGGAAATGGTTTCTAGTAACAAAGCGACGTGGCCGTTCGTTTGCCTCAACGAAATCTCAGCCGTTCGTAGTTATATTAATGCGCAGACTCATGCATGTAACTTAAAATTTTTTGCAATATATCTTAGTCCCGGAAATTGCTTTGTTCAGTTCATGATCACACCGCTTATTTATTACCAATAAACATATGATCCAAATTTGAATTTCATCTTCTAGTCTCATGTATCATATTTAATGATGGGATAATTATCTGTGTACCCCTGAAATATGAAGAAATATCTGATTTACTCCTCTTATTTTTTTCTTTCCAATATACCCTTCATACGTTCCACCGTTATTAAAAATATCCATACCGTTTCCCTTTGTTAAGTTAACTAGGGTTAAACTAGAGTTAAATAATAATCGGAGTTGAAAACTATCAGATATACCTATTTTGCCCGGATTTAGGGTTTAGGGTTTAGAATTTTTTATGGTTTTAGGGTTGAGGGTTTAGGATTTAGGGTTTTTTTAGGGTTCTAGGGTTTAGGGTTTTAAGGTTTAGGATTTTTTTTAGGGTTTTAGGATTTTAGGGTTTAGGATTTTAGGGTTTAGGAGTTTAGGGTATAGTTGAAAGGGCAAAATAATAATTACACAGTTCCAAACGGTACACTAACCGAGTTTAACTTCAGGAGTATTTTGGAAAGAAGTTAGAACGTAAGAAGGGTAGTTTTAATATTAGCCTTCTAAGAGGGATAAATCTGAAAACAAGAAAATTTTTAGGGGTATGTAAAAAATTGCCCTTTAATGATCATCTTGAAGAAGTTTAACAAAGAAAACTGACATGGAACCTTCTTATTTATTACAGATGAAATTACTAGGAAGAAATTTCAATCAGGATCAAACTTCAGGGACTAAATTTTAATTTAAATTACGGCTAAAATCATTCATAAAATACAGAAACTTATCCTACAATGGCAAAATCTGGTCAAAGAGAAATCACAGAATTGATTATCATTGGTGCATGATGGTTAAATGAAGTACAACAAGGCTATGTTAAAATAGAAACTTAAACAGTCAACAAATCTCAGATGGAAGATTGCTTCTGCGCCACGCCCAGTAGTTTAATCGCATTGGATCTATCATCTCTAAGATAGAGCAAATAGCGGCCGCTAGATTGGCATTCGAGGGCTCCGATCTATCGCTCCTCCTCGTAGATTCAACAACCTCCTCAAGCTCTTCCGAAGGCTGGAGACCGTTGCAAAGGAGATCCAAGAGAAAGCTCAAAGCAAGCACGCGGTTGCTGTCGGATTTTAGAACTTTCAAACATAAATCGGCGAGGCGGTTATCGTTCGATAACAAGTTGGTCTCGCCCTTGTATAAGCCACGTAGATATCTCCACGGACTCTCGTTTTGAGGGTTTACTAAGATGGCTTCGATCGTGTAATCGACTTCTGAATCTCGCATGGCTTGGAGGCCCCCCAGAAGTGGAGATTTTGTGATCACAAAGTATCGCTGCAAAACAAGAGAGTTGCCGCGAGCAACGGACTTTTCAGATCAATAAGATGTATGGAGACCCCCGTAACTACGGACCATTTCAGTTGTATGGAGTAGCAGAGCTCTAAAGTGCTTTAGGAAAATTTTCAAGATACGAAGTATCAAAATAGTTTAGTTCTATAGAACACATGCCCAAACTAGGGCTACGTTCCCTATGGTACTTTGTCTCCAGTTTCGATGATGCAACCTCAGGAAGTAGGAGTAAACATTTAAAAACTATGCTCCGCTTGCCGCATACCTGATTCCAAGCTGAATTATTGAAAATGTCTTCTTCAAGAAGTTGCTGGCAGTAGTCAAGCTCATTTTCCCATCCACCCAATGCCTGAAGAACCCACTGCACCAAAGAATGTTTTACATTTTTACGACAACCACAGAAGGGTCATTGACTAATACCAGAGAAATAGATTATTCTATCGCTCTCAATACTTAAAGAATAAAAGCATAATAACTGGATGACACAACGCTATTTGGTAAAAACAAAAAAATATAAAGGACAAGGAAAAGGCTCAAGTTAAATGGCCTGTTTGTTGATCTGGCAAAAGCTTCAGCTCGAAGAAAAACCATTAAAATTATTTTACGAACTCCTCTGTAGCTTCTAACTGCAACAGAAGCAGAAGCTTCAAATTAGAGGTTCTGTTTTAGAGGCCAAAAGCTACCACAACAACTTCTTATCAGCCAAGTGGGTTCGAAATACCAGGCCAAACAGGCACCAACTAGTTAACCAGTTTCATGCAAGTTAACTGAAAAATATAATTCTGCACAAACATTCTTAATTTCAATTAGGACCGTTTAAGGTAAGAAGGGTAAAACATACCTGCCTGTGAGACCAGGCATGGTAATTTTTTGCATCTAGAGCAAGTATACTCCTTGTAAATTCAAGCTCTCTGTTCGCAGCCTCCGGCCCCAATTTCTCTGCAAGCCACCGCCTATGATGCCTATATGATGTTCAAATATCAATAAAGGAAGAGATTCTAAGAGTTCCATAACAACAGATATTTAGCTGTTCCCTAGCAAACGAATACATGCATAAAAATGTCAGAAGAATCAGTGATGGATCTTCAATCTAGTTAGTGACTTGAAAAAATAGGAAAAATAAAGCCGATTGAAACATGGACAAAAAAGTCCGCTGCACTAAAACGCATATTCCCAAATGATGCAGCATTCAGGGCTAGTGCGGCCGCACAGTCCGCAAAGCATTGTTTAAGTAGAGCTTTTAGAGAAGCTCCAACAATTTTCTGCCGAAGACAGAAGCAGCAGAAATAATTTGGAGCTCTATCAATCGGGGCCAGCAACTTGTTTCATTTTTCCCCATGCAAGTAGAAGCTCTAGATTTTTTTTTTTTTTTCTTCCTATGCAAATGTCTGTTTTGTATTTTTTAGAGTAGAGAAAAGGAAAAGGACCCAAAAGCCAAAATGGGTATAAATGAACTCACCAGATCTGATAATTTTTTGAATTATGTGAAGCAATATGATCAACAAATTCCCTTTCTTTAAGAAGATCAGCATTCAGTGCCTCAAGTACAAGTCGTCTGAAATGCCAAATCTAAGGAAATTAAGAAGCACAGATTAATGATACCAATAATAGATATTCATATCATACAACAGTACATGGAAGTTGAATGAAAAGCTAAGAGTTGAAAATAATTACATTAACCACAGCAGGGATCTAAGATAGGTGGCTAAGTTATATTCAATTTGACTTCATTTGAAACTATAAATGAATATATACAAACTTACTCCTAGACTTCAATTAGGACTAAAACACTTTAATACAAAGAAAAAAAAAGAAAAAAAAGAAGCATCTTTATCTATAATTTCCAAAATCCTTTCCTCCTCAAAAAACTCTCCTATCTATGCATACGCAGAAATTAAAAAAGCCTATAAAAGAGAATAGACAGACTCAAGTAGCAGATTTTGGTCAGCAATGACAAACTGATAGTTCCAACCATTCCCTTTATTCAGCCATTTGCAGCACAAAGAAAAAGAGGAAAAAGCTTACTAAGGATCGTCTTGATAAAACTGAGTTATTATTGGTTAGTTCGGGAATTTCTAAACGACCCAAGAATTGTACTATCCCTTTCTAGATTTTGCTAGTTATTACCCAGTTTACCATTAGCAGGATATCCTAGAGACAAAAATAAGTTCTCCCCGCAGAGCTTGTCACGACATCAAATGTGCCCTCATATTTGCTTCCTAAATTGATATAATCATGTGAACTATACGGAAAAACAACCAAGCATGAAGTTTTCATTTACTGTGAAGACAAAATCAACCAACATAGGCAAAAGGGGAAAAAATTGTCTGATCATGATCAACCAACATAGTAATATCTCAAATGTGAAATACCTAAGCATGACATTTAAGTTTCTAAAAGCACGCCTAATGAGAGATATGTAGCAACTCCCTAAAAGGAAATGAAGTGGTCAAGTGGAGAACTTCAATATTCAGAAAAATTATATCTTTTCATGAAATCCTAATCAATTTCTGCTAAATCCACCAAAAATTTTTGAAGCTTCGGATTCCAATCAGGTTATATATTATCACAGTTCAGAATCAACCTCGACGCATCCTCCACTAGACCCTGAACAAAACCCATTGCTTCCTACAACCTAAAACTCCCATTTCCTCACTAAATTGAGCTCGAATCGAATCAAAATACACATAACAATGAGAAACCAAATTAAAAAAAAAAAGGAAGGGGATCGATGCGAGGAGGGGTTAGGGTTATACAGTGTAGTTCCCGGGATTCATCCGGATGGCTTCGCTGGTGAGATCGAGGGCGCGGGGGCTCCGCTCCCCGGCAATGTAAACGGCGCGGAAGTAGTCCATGGTCTCGCGGAACTCGGCGGAGTAGGCGATCGCCACCACCGGCCGCGGCCCCTCGTCCTGGGGCACCGGCCGCACGTCCGACCACTCCGGCCGCTGCCCGATCGGGATCCGGACGCAGCCATGCTCGTCGTCATCGTCGTCGTCGTCGTCGTAGGACAATGACATCGGGGGATCGGGGAGAATAGGACGGATCGATCTAGGGTTTTTGATGAGAGGGGGGAAGAGGCGGTGGCCGAGGTGGTGGTGGAGAGAGAAAGAAAAAGAGATCGAGAGAGAGAGAGAGAGCTTGGTGTGCGATTTAGGAGATGCGAGAGGAGTTACTCATGTTTTCATCTTGGTCCCCGAATTTTTCATATTTGCAACTTGGTCCCTTCATCTTTTAGCCTGTATTACAAATTTAAAATTTTTTAAATTAAGGTTCAAGGCCCAGTCAGGCACATTCGTTGAGAAAATTAGTTTTCTGAAAACGCAGCATGAATTTGAACTCAAAAACAGTCATCCTGCAGCATAATCTAAACACAAACTGAAACATTTGATGAAAAATGAAATTATTCACGGAATCTGTGGTCCAGAACATTATTACTGAAATAGAAGAAAGAAGAAAAACAGTACAAATTGATGCTTTATATACATAATAATTCAAAACAAAGCAGCTGCCAAATCGATCTTTTTATCTGTTTTCTCTCTCTGCTCTGCCAATTTTGCAGCTTTATTTGAAGAAGAACTTCCAGATTTCCCTGTCTGCCAGTTCGGAGACGAGATGAGCGCCGAAAGTGCCTTCTTCGTCTACGAGGGCTTTCAGCTGCCGCGCCCCGCTGTTGGAACCGACGTAGTGCTTTTTCCCAGCCAAATACAGCACCCCATACGGCGGTCGCAAGCACTGCAAGAACGAGACTACATTCAGAAGAAACAAAAAAAAAAGAAAGAAAAGAAACAGATTTGGATATACACGCCTATTATGAACGAAGAGAAATCAGTTCCGCTTCCAAATTTTACAGCAAAAAGATGTGGTTTTCTTTCGCTTGCAATGGTTATGCATCTAAGGTGTTTGTTTGGTCTGGTTATATCTTCCGCACGAGTGCGATTTCGGGTAGTTACTGCACTATTCTGCATATTTACAAGGGTGTATGTGTTGCAGGAAAAAGCTTAAATGGAAATTCGTCAGTCCAAGAACGGCATCAAATTGTAAAAATGAGGAAAATAAAAAGGGTGCGGTGGTATCAGAAGACTAACCTTCTTTATGAGTGCGTAAAGATTTTGGAGAGCACCCGACGAGTAAGGGATCTCATTAATCAAAACAATGTCGTACCCGCCATCTCCTACATCCCCCTCGTGCCCTCTCTCCCATGCACGGCTCCCACTAAGCTTCCTTGATCTTCTAGAAGAAGTTTCGTGGCCGACAATGCTTCCGTCCTGACTGCTATACCCATCCAAGAGATCGTCTTCGGAAAATCCAAGACCCATTCCTACATCAAACCCGTCCTTTTGAACTACTGAGAGCACCGTGTGGAGCTCCTCCCACTCCCCTGCGTAGAAATGAATGTCATGGGGCAGTTGTTGGCGAGATGGAGTAAGGGGGCTCTCCGGTTGGTGGCTCTGCCTTTCTCGAGCCTGCTCGAGATTTGCGAGAACATTGGGGATGGTTTTGCATCTTATCGTTTCGGCGTTTGGGTCTTGAAAATGGACCGTGGAAGCACCCTGGTAAAGGTTTGAAGACAATTTATTTAGGTAAAGTTTAATTTGTATATATACCCCACTTGAAAGTGTAGTTTCTTACAAAAAATACCCTTTACTTGGGTAGTCGTCAAGTACATGAGGGAAGTTTATTTTGTATTAGAATGAGTTTTATAAAGAGGGGCATCTTGAAAGTAGAAGGGGATATATATGAGATATTAAGTTTTCGAATATGTAGCAACATAGTAAGTAACACATTCTATTGCTACTAAAAGTTAAACTGCAGTCTTTTAGTCAATAAGTATGTAGGTACCTTTAGGCAAGCAAAAATCCCAGGAAGACCATAGCCACAACCAAGCTGCACCAAAAAGAAATTGTTATTGCCAAGGCCAAGCAATGAAACACAATTGGATTCATTTACAATAGAGAATATCATAGACTCCAAGTTCTTTCATTGGAGTAATTGAGTAATTAAATTCAGTTATCATTAGTGGTGTGATAGACTGAGTTCAACAGGATCCAAACAGGTCAAGAGAGTAACTTCATCCGTATGAACCAAAAATGGATGTTCTACAGACCTTCACTTCTACAAATATTACAGGTGTTTTAAAAGCGAGATCCTAAATTATTTTATAATCTTTCTTATATGCGTAATCGATTTATAAGCATGATTGTCACATCAGAAATCAACGAGTGATACATTAAGAATGATATTGACGATTACAACTATGGGAGTCTCCAAATTGTCTACCCTGAATATTTCCGTATGTCACAGCATAAAGACATTAAGAAGTGCACTGCTGACTCAAGCAAGCTTAACACAGTAAAAGCAAATAAATTATCCTTCTACACATTCTAGCAGTATTTTGAGCAAGGATTTAAGTGTCGTGGCACGGGGTCGTGCCGAAAACTTGCCGGCACGGTACGGCACGGTGCGTGCCGAGCCGTGCTAATGAGTGCCGGTCACAAAAAATACATGCGTGCCGACACATAATGGCATGAAATATTTATTTTCTTTAGCAACAAAATTTTTTAATTGCTTATTATGTATCTTTATCAAATATTTTGAACTTTATTGAGAATATTACTTAGTAAATTTAAGAAAAAAGGGTTTCGAACTGTGCCATCGGCACGGAGGCTGTATCGTGCCAGTATCTTGTTGGCACGGTACGGCACGGTGGATACGGCCCGTGCCGATGGATACTTAAATCCTTGATTTTGAGCTTAAACACCAGAACATTTTATGCAGGAAACATCACCACATAATGAAAATGTCACCAGTCTTTATTGGGTAAATAAAAGAAAACCCTTAATCCACAGCTAGTCGTAATAAATAGCGAGGAATTCAATACGAATATGATCCAACATGGCATCATCTCACTTCAATAAAGTGATTGTCTGAACCACTGGAAAAAGAAATAATGAAAGTGGCCATATTGAAGTACCTCTAGAATACGCTTTCCTCTAAAGCTCAATAGCCCATCGCGTATTTCATTCTTAAGAACATTTATGAGATCAATCGAACTCTCCCAGGATTTCAGTGGCCCTACAATGAACTAAAGTTAAGAAACATACACGTTCTCCAATTAATTATTGCAATTGCCGAACTCACCTTCGGCTTTTGACGACATTGCATCTGATTTCGACAACCCAACAATATCAGCCACGCTAACTCTTCCCTGACAAACATACCAAATTATACAAAGCTATCAAAATAGACAAGCGGCACAACGATAAATTGGCAACAGTTTTTAAAAATGCAGAATGGTAACAGTAATTCAAGTGAAAATAATACCTTGAAGATGTTGAGGCCTTGCATTTCCACATTCTCTCCAGCATATTTATAGGGGTGAGCATTCTATAAAAACAAGATATTAGTCAATATTTTTACAGAAAATTAGAAACCCTGCTTACGGTATTGTGTGTTGGAACTTTAATACATAATGCAAACTAATAAGTAATAATCCAGTGTTATACAAGCATTTATCCATGTTCCTCAACAGGTACCAAACCAAACATATAAATCGATGCGACGTTCAAAATGCAATTCGATACAGAACACAGTGAGCAAGAGCATTACCTTGGATGGAATGATCTCGACCGCAGGCGAAGGGAGATGAAGATCCTTTTCAGAGACTACGTTAACACAATGGCTCGCCTTGTCGTGGGGTAATAATCCGGGCAAGCATTGCGAAAGGAGAGACGGCGCTCGCATTGTTTTTACTTTGATCGCTCTTCAGAGGATCAGAATCGAAGCACACACCCAATTCCCTCAAATTTGTAACTACAAAAACGATGATAAATACACAGATCACAAATGCAACACCAAAAGGCACCAAAATTGGAACAAATCCAAATAATAATAATACAAAAAAGAAGCTTCAAATACCAATTTCGCTTACGAATGGACCAAAATTGTTCAAAAAAATGGAGCATTAGAAAATAGGAAAAAGGAGAATGTACTCAACGAGAAGATCTGAGCAGAGGGATTACCAAATCGCTGGAGATGTCCTTCAAGGAGTAAACTTCGGATCCAACTAGCAGGGAGATTCCAGAGAAGAAACCCTAACCCTAACCCTAATTCCAACCCCGTTCAAAGTCAAAAGGGCAGTGGGAAATGGGGGAGAAGAAGAAGAAGAAGAAAAGAAGCTCACCTGCTCCTCCTCCTTCTCGGATGCTCGCGTTGTTTACCGGACGCGAAATTACGAAATTACCCCCGTCGACTGTAGGTAATATCATAAATTAAATAACGGATATATCTCCACACTATCACGATCCCAATAATAAATGGGAAAAACTAGATGTACACCCATTAGGGTGTACTAAATTGTTCATATTACTCTACTTTATTACTATTAAGAGCAATACTACATGTACACCCGAAGGGGTGTATATCATACACCTCCACCATTTTAATGGTGGCGATACTTTTTACGGGTCACATCAAGTGATCCATCATCACACCCCCACCCTTAGATGGGTGGGGTGTATGATGTACACCCCGAAAGGGGTGTACACATAGCATTTTCCTACTATTAATAATCGATATAAATAAAATATTAATTTTATTTTTATAAATATATTTTTTTAAAATAAATATAATATTTGAAAAAATAAAAAAATAAATTTATTTTATTTATTATATTTTTCCAACCGGTATTAATCGAAGAAATATATATATATATATATATATATATATATATATATATATATATATATATATATATATATATATATATATATATATATATATATATATATATATATATATATATTATTGATAGGTTTTAAAATTAACTATACTTATTATTATTAGATTTAAAAAGAAATAAATTTTATTTAAAAATTTAATTACACTAATATTAAATTAAATTATTATATTTAAATTTAAAATTTTATAAATTATATTTGAATAAATAAATAAAATAAAAAATAATTTTATACGCAGATATATCACTATAAAATTCAATTATATATATATATATTTAAAATTTTAAATTATTCATATATATCTATATAATTTATTACAGTTAGCTTATCATTTCTATATAATATCTGAAAGAATAAAAAAAATAAATTTATCTTATTCACTAATTAAAATTAAGTATTAAATTTACAGTTAATTATATTTTTCTAACTGATATTAACGGTATGAATATATATATATATATATATATATATATGAACATAAAATTTAAATTATATATATATATATATATATATATATATATATATATATATATATATATATTTTTTTTTTTTTTTACATGATTCTTTATATGAAATTAACCGAAAAATAACTACACTCACGTGAGACGTCGGGGAAGGGGGCCTCGGGCGGAGAGAAACGGCGCCGCCTACTATTGCGCGGGAATTGAGGAGGTGGCACTTTTGTAATAACGAGAGAATTTAGGGGGCGTTTCGAATTTTGTTACAAAATATATATATATATATATATATATATATATATATATATATATATATATATATATATATATATATATATATATATATATATTTGTAGATTCTAAAAAAAAATGTATATTTTATTTGAGCAATGCTACCTGTACACCCCGAAGGGGTGTACATCATACACCTCCACCATTTTAATGGTGGCGATACTTTTTACGGGTCACATCAAGTGACCCATCATCACACTCCCACCCTTAGATGGGTGGGGTGTATGATGTACACCCCGAAAGGGGTGTACACATAGCATTTTCCATTTTATTTTTTCATCTATTTAAAAATAAAATAAAATTTACTGATTACATTAAATTAATTAGTAAAAAAAAATTTATTTTTAAATAAATAAAATATATATTATACATTCAGGCATAGTATTATTTTATTTTCTCATGTAGAAATATGGTATTTTATTTTTTTTAAAAAAAATTATAGTGTGTTTTTTTATATATATAATAATTTAAACATCAACGTGATTTGATGATGATGATTGGGTCCAGCAAATTGAGATTTGTAATCTTTGGTTTATATTCTTCGGCTGTTCTAACTAATTTTTTTTTTTGTTTTTAACTTAAAAATCTAATTTTTGTGAATCTTAGTATGGACAAGATATTCGGGTCGAGTCATGGATGTAACTTTAGATATTAAAATTATAATTTTGGGTTTGGATCAGGTCTAAAAATTTAAGCCGGTCGAATAAAATATTTAGTTATATATATATATATATATATATATATATATATATATATATATATATATATATATATATATAAGAGTCCCCGCTATGACTACGGTGCTTTTAAAATAATTTAGCATTTGATGTTTGTAAATATTTTACTGTTAAATTTATATTTTAAATTAATTTTATTATTATTTTAATTATATATTTTTTTATTAAAAAGCTAAAAATTTATAAGTATCAATAATTTAATATTTTTAAAAGCATAAAAACTTAATTATATATATATATAGAGAGAGAGAGAAAGAATTGAGTTTCTATATTTTTAAAAGCACTAAGTCATTGGGTTTTTATAGATTTTTAGTTCTTTGATGAAAAGATGAGTGGTTAGGATAACTGTTATGACAAAAGCGAAAAAGATCTAGTTCGTTGGGCACAAAAATACCAAAAGAGAATCAAAAAATAGAAAAAAAAAAATAAAACACACAATATTTACGTGGTTCGGCCACTGGCCTACGTCCACGGACGAAGACGGAGCAAAAACTTTATTGTCGAAGGCGAAGTACAAAAAAAATATCACTCTGAAAACACGAAGCACCAAATACACGCGATATACCCCAAAAGAAAAACCAAATTAATTAGAGCTCCAAAGTGCAACATGCACTGCTACTCTCTACCGCGCGTAGCCTTTAATTAGCACATCACTAATTATAGCTCTAAAAGAAAAGGCTCTGCTTGCTCTCTGTAATGCTGCCGCGGCTGTGACGATAGGCGGCTGCTTCGTGACGACCCACGCTTCGTGACTACCCACACCCAAGAAACAAGGGAATAACTTGGATCTAATTGAGAATTTGATCTCCTCTAATGAAGCCGTAGCACCTATATATAATATAGGGCTCCGAACTAGAATTTAATTAGACTCTAATTTAATTCTAGTTGAATTAGACTCCTACTAACATTCCAAATAGTTCAAAACAAATCCAAATTATATCTTATCCTAATTAGATTAGGATTTAATATTAATTTAGATAACTATAAATTTAAACCAAATTATAACAATAATAATAGGCCCTTTAGGTTAAGTGAGTAATTGGTGGAATAAAATGATCTAAGGGATGAAATTAATCAAAGGGATAGATCTAATGGTAGAAAACTTACAAATATCAATTATTTGGTGCTTGTATAAGTATAGTAACCGAACTATATATATATATATATATATATATATATATATATATATATATATATATATATATATAAAGAGAGAGAGAGAAAGAGAGAGAGAGAGAGAGAGCTGGGCTGGAATGCTATTTAATAGCACCAAGTCATTGGTACTATTAAGTTTTTAACCGTTGAATTAAAAGATGTGTGGTTGAGATGATAGTGGGCTCCTTGGGTTTAATGGGTGATTGGGAAAATAGTAAAATCTAGCAGGTGAAAATAATCAAAGTGGTTGATCTAAAAATAGAAAACTTGATAGCACCAAATACTTGGTGCTATCGATAACACAATAGCCGGACTATATATATATAGTTGAGCTAGAATGCTATCGATAGCAAACAGGCTCCATTGCCACCTATTTATTTTCGATGATGGAGCTTTCAGATCAACGATCAGTACCATTGAATATGATCTAAATTATTTAAACTATCTGAAAATTAAATTTCAAATTTTTTCGACATCGTTGACCTAATGATTAAAGGTTTGCAAAATTTATAATTTTAATGGTAGATATGAATCTTTTGCTTGTTTAACGGGGTATAGAAAATTATAAAATAATTAAATTTTAATTAAAAAATTCTTTAAACTATTTTAAATAAGATATATACTCTTAATCTTGATTACAATACTCCTATAATTACTTTTTGAATAATATTTATTTTCAGAGTTCATTTTTGTGTTCACTTGATGGACAAAAAAAGAATATCGAAAAAATATGAAATTTAATTTTCATATAGATTAAATGGTCTAGATCATATTTAACGACACCGATCGTCGTTTTAGAAACTCCATCATCGTAAACAAATGAGTAGCAACAGAACCTGTTTGCTATCGATAGTATTCCAACTACTATCGATAGCACCAAGTAATTGGTGCTACCAAGTTTTCAGCCCTTGGATGAAAGAATATGCGGTTGGATTATAGTGGTCCCCTAAATTTTTACTATTCAACTAATCACCTACTAAACCCTAGTACACCATTATCATCCTAACCACCTTATATATATATATATATATATATATATATATATATATATATATATATATATATATATATATATATATATATAGAGTTGGGCTGGAATGCTATTGATAGCACCAGTCCAATTTTGCCACCCATTTTGTAACCCTTGGATCGCATTGAGATTCGTGGAGGCTCTTTAATGAAAAAAAGTAAAAAAAAAGTAAAAAAAAAAAAAAATGTAAAAAGTTTTTTTTTTTAATTAAAAAGCTTGCACGAATCTCAACGCAATCTAAGAGCTACAAAATGGGTGGCAAAATTGGGCTAGTGCTATCAATAGCATTCCAGCACAACTCTCTCTCTCTCTCTCTCCGTATATATATATATGAAATAGGCTACTATGCTAGGATAGCACAAAGTTATTGGTGAAATAGGCTACTATGCTAGGATAGCACAAAGTTATTGGTGAAATAGGCTACTATGCTAGGATAGCATAAAGTTATTGGTGTTATCAAGATTTTAATCTTTGGATTAAGATATGTACGGTTAGGATGATAGTGGTCCGTTTAGTGGTTTGTTGGTTAAATAGTATAATTTAAGAGGTGAAAATGATCAAAGAAATAGATCTAACGGTGAAAAAATTAGTAGCACTAATTGTTTGGTACTATCGATAGCATTCCAGCCGGACTCTCTCTCTATATATAGCAAATATATATAGTAAATATTATCATATATAGGAGTCCGGCTAATATGCTATCAATAGCATAAAGCACTTGGTGCTACCAAGTTCTCCACCATTAGATCTAACCCTTAAATTATTTTCATCCATTAGATCATATTATTTTTCCAACCACCTACTAAATCCAAGGAGCCCACTATCATCCTAACCGCACATCTTCTAATCAAAGGGTCAAAAATCTAATAGCACTAGGGACTTGGTACTATCGATAGCATAGTAACCTAATTCCATATATAGTTATATACATATAAGCTATATATTATACATAATATATGATTTATTTGTATGAGAATATACTATTGGAGAATGAGTTGGATATTGATGATCCTTTAAAAATAAATTTAATTTAATTTTTATATGATTAAACTCTAATCTTAAACGTATAAAAATAAATAATTTAATTTAATTTAATACAATAAAAATATAAATTTGCTAAATAAGCAAACGCATGAAGTGGATCTCAACTAAGCCCGATGGGTATTAGGTTATTGGACCTTGCTCTGGATCGGACCTTAATTTTCTAAAGAAATTAGGTACAAGCCCGATCCAAAGCTCTATGCTGTTATTTTGGACCGGGCTTGGTCGTAATATGACTCGATCCAAACCCGACCCAGTTCCAGTCCTATAAATGTTGCATTTTTCAATTGAAATATATGATGGAATTGTTGGTTATTAAAGCGCGGTACACGGTGAATATAATTTTACAAGGTATAGATTTTTTTTTATTTTTTTTTATTTTTTATTTTTTTATTTTTTTTTTTTGCAGAATTATTATGCCATATTTGTAATTCCATTTGAAACTCTTGGTCCCAGGACACAAACATTGAAGCTTCAACCTAGTCCAATAAGATATTAATTGCTTAGGCAATGATGATTATGGATAGTTTTTAGTTTGAAAATAATGATTATTACTGTAGAAACACCGTGAGGTGACGGATAAAAATTATAATAAAAATTTATAAAATAAATAAAAATATAAAAAAATAATTATAAATTGTAGAAGTTAAAAAATAAAATTTAAAAATTTTTATAGCAATAATGAAAGATAACTTTGTAGTACGTGCGCAACATTTATATTTGGAAAGTTCGACGACACCGCCACCGGCGTCGTTGCCTCCAAGATTGTTGTTCTCCACTATTACTATCTCACTCCAACTGCTTTATATCGTCTATCTCTTTCTTTATTGCCATGCAATCTAATCCCTATCGCTACACACTCCGTGCTTTCGTGACACCCACTAAAGGTCCCTCACTCGTGGCAGTGGGGACAGACCTAACGACTCCTTCGGCGATGGCCCTTTGGTGGCGGCGACGGGAATGGGCCTGACGACTCCCTCAGCGATGTTGACAAGGACGACGGCTCCTTCGATGGCAGTAGATGCAACAGTATATAGAAAAAGAAAAATGCTACCTGTACACCCCATTAAAGGGTGTACATCCTACACCCCTTAATAGAGGGGCTGGATTAAAAGTGCAGCTTTAAAAAAAAAAAGAAGGTGATATTGTCACTCTCTATTTATTTGTTTTCTTTTTTTAAAATAATTATGAATAAAAAATCTAAAAAATGTCCCATGAGAGGGAGATATAATCTGAAAATTAAATATATATTTTTACAATTTAATAATTGTAAAATATAATTTAATTTATAATATTTAAAATTTAAAAATATTTAATTTTATTCCAGTTTATAATTTTTTATTTTATTTTATAATAAACTTTGAAATAAATAAAATATAAAAAATATTTAAATTTAAAAGAGTACCGGTACGCAAGAAAGTGTACCGGTACGGAGAGAAAGAGGGAGTGAGAATAAAAATTTTAAAAATCTCATTCAATCTGGCCGCCCACGTCGCGGGATGTATGATATACATCCCGAACGTGGGTGTACCGGTAGCCGCACTCATAAAAAAAATTGAGAGAGAAAAATTAACGTTGTATTAGAATTTAAAAAATTTATAATAATTATAATTGAGAGTGGGTGGAAGCAATCGGTGGACGTATTAATTGAAGGAAAATGCTACTTGTACATCCCATTTGGGGGTGTACATCGCACACCCCATCCATCCAATGGGTGGGGTGTGGTGAGGGGTCACTTCACAATTTGTGAAGTGACCTCCCCACCCTTAGATGGGTGGGTGTAAGATGTACACCCCCTTTGGGGGTGTACATGTAGCGTTGCTCTTAATTGAAACCTCCCAGGAGTTTAGATTAAAGTTAAAAAAATTTATGATAATTATAATTAAAAAGAGATTGAGGCATTAATAGAAACAGAAGAGGGACAAAAAAAAAAAAAAAAAAGCAAATAAAAATTACAGAAGATAAGGTGAGACCCATTATCTCAAAATAAAAAATAAATGACATGTCAACTAGATGGGGGATTCATGGATTTGTGTAGAAGACAACAAAGGTGGTCATTTATGGTTGATGCAAAGAAAAGAAAAGATTAAACAAAATTAGATCAATTTAGAATTTAGATGATCCCCTCAATCAACCGCGAGCAATTGGATAACATACGGAGATTATACAAGAGTGTTCTCCAACTATTAAATCCAATTTTAGTGCTAATAATGTTCCAGATGATCCCTTGGAATCATGTAACAATAAAAGATTTAGAAAAAAAAAATAATACATATAAACTACAAAACTTATGTGAACTATAAATTTTTTCAATTTAGCTATCAAATCTATCAGAATTTTAATTTATAAAATTTGTAAAATAAACGATAAATTCCAATTTTAAAATCAAAATATGATTGACCAATTCAAATCAAACAAGTTAACAAGTTGCGTAGTAAATTAAAGGGGTAATTTTCTACATACTCCTAAAAATTTCCATGTTTTCAGATTTATCCCTCTTAAAAGGCTAATATTAAAACTACCCTTCTTACGTTCCAACTTCTTTCCAAAATACCCCTGAAGTTAAACTCTGTTAGTGTACCGTTTGAAACTGCCGTTATCTATGTGTAATTACTATTTTGCCCTTCAAATATACCCTAAACCCTAAAACCCTAAACCCCTAAACCCTAAACCCTAAATCCTAAACCCTAAAACCCTAAAAAATCCTAAACCCTAAACCCTAAAATCCTAAAAAATCCTAAACCCTAAACCCTAAAACCCTAAACCCTAAAACCCTAAAAAATCCTAAACCTTAAACCCTAAAACCCTAAACCCTAAACCCTAAAACCCTAAAAAATTCTAAACCCTAAACCCTAAACCCGGACAAAATAGGTATATCCGATAGTTTTCAACTCCGATTATTATTTAACTCTAGTTTAACCCTAGTTAACTTAACAAAAAAAAACGATAGGAATATTTTTAATAACGGTGGAACGTATAAAGGGTATATTGAAAAGAAAAAAAATAAGAGAGGTAAATCAGATATTTCTTCATATTTCAGGGGTACACAGGCAATTATCCCTAAATTAAAAATTATTCATACTCAAATAAATTCTACATATTTTTATCTAAAATAAAATAAAAAGAGAGAAAAGAGGAAGAACAGGAGATTTCTAGTTTGGAATTGATAGTTTGATAGTATTTTAGCATTGAATTCTTTGTCCTCCTATAAACAATTTCATCTGCATTCCCACATCTCACTCTAAAAGACAATAATAATAAAAACAAAGAGAAGCACAGAGTCAACATATACACAAATATATACATAGCATGATTGGTCCTTTTCATCTACTCCCTACTAGTCCAAAAGAAATCCACATAAAACTCTCCTCATATCTTTTATTCGACATTCTATATGCCAACACCATTAATGCATCCTTGTCCGAATCAATCCGCCAGTGAAAGCATCTTTCTCTCTCTCTCGCAAGAGTAGACGCCAAACCACCGCATAGGGGAGAAGTTTCTCGTTCTTAGGGTCTTATTTGTGGTGCGAGCACATCTCACATCGTTTGGCCAAGGGGGGGTTGTTGTAGGTGCAACGGTCGCAAGCCCAGTAGTCATCTGGGCCGATCTGGGGCGCGGCTAATTTAGCTGCCTTGTTCTTCCCGGCTTTTCCTTTGGTGCTTTGGCTTTTGGAGGTAGAGCTCCCGGCTACCTGGCTCGCCGAGCTCACATCCTCCAAGCCGCTTTCTAAGGCTTGAACGAGGTTCTCAAAGTAGATTCTTGTCACACTGTGAAGAGTTTTTGAAGGGAATCAAGAGTTAGACAACATAAGAGGGAAGAAAAAAAGAAACCATATCATTACCCTAAATGCTAAACCCTAAAGCCCTTAACTAGTCCTGAATAGAAGTCGGCCAATTTGAGATAGTAGTTGGTATTCGATTAGCCGTAGTGATCACCGGAAAGTTCAGATATATGTAAAAGGGCTGGAGTTCTCGAAGGGTGTCTATGAAGATTCCTATTCACCAATAGATGTCCTGTAGGGCTAAGCATACAATTATTTCTAAAAGAGACTGAATTAGTAAATCTGATATGGTATAACATAAAATAATCATTAAAAGATCAAGAGAGATTGAGCTGAACAATGCGAAGAAAGTTCCAATAGTGAATAACATAAGATTTTGAAAAGCCACGGAGTCAGGAGTTGGAATCTGTGCTTTTGAAAGGAAATAACATCGGCTTTTCTAGTGAATATGCTCGAACTCAATATGTCTGAGTGCCTGGAGCTAACCTGATTTTTGTAGAATGTGAGCACACTAATTGTTCCAGTAGTTTGGAGGATCTGGTTCGAGACTACATAAAATAATTTGTAGTTGTTTCTACGTGAGGGATTAAAGTAGCCTTAAAACAACTTGAAGACACACACTTTTTTCTTCTTTAAGAAATCTACTTAAAATTCTCCTTAATTTTATCTAGGATGTTCTATTTTTCAAATTCCTATGTGCTTCTAAATGATCAGTAGTATACCAAGAACCTACAAGATACACAAACAGATAACATTTCATCATTTTATGAGACTAACTTTAAGTTTAGGCGGTCCTTACGCTGTTAAACCAGCAAGCTTGGTTTTGAAAGCACAGAACTCTCTAGTAAGAGGAGAATCAGGCAATGCATCAAAGAAAACCTGGAGTTCCTTCTCTGCACACTGATGAAGCCGCTCCAAACCGGACTCAGCCTCGCCTATAAAAAAGTTCTTTAGAAGCTTAATAACTTCGACTAATAACAATATGAGCTCACACTGACAAAGGGCCCATTTGGTGTTTGAGAAGCAGCTGAAACATACCGAGAAAAAGCTGTTGCAAACAAAAACAATTTATAGCTTTTGCTGTAGCAGGAAGCTGAAACCAGCTTCTAGGCCACACAAGCAGAAACAACAATTTGGAGATTTTGCTTCTGCTGCAGAGAGAAGGCTTAGGAGAGTATTTTAGTGCTTATGTAGCCTTTTCTTTTCTTCTGTATTCAGCTGCAAACACATTTAATAGCAGTCTTGGCATGTAAGGAAGTCTGAAGCTTCTGAGATTCTGCACCCCAAAAGCAGAATCACCAATTTAAAGCTTCTGCTTCTGAGACGAAGTAGTAGTTTGGGTTTCTTTTGGTTGGGCTGTTTTTTTGGAGTGGGGGATGGGGTGTTAATATAGTCCTTCCCCTCGAAAGTACTGCTCAAATAGAATTTTGTCAAACAACACTACACTCTATATAGTCTGAATCTGAGATCCGTGCGGCAAACCAGAAGCTCAAATTGGAGCTTCTGCTTCTGCTTCTGCTGCCAAGAGAAGCTGTTGGGAGAAGTTTAATAGTGCTTTCCCTAATAACAAAAATTGCAATTAAGGAGAATATTAAGAACCTTGAAGATACTCAAAAAATTGTTTCTTGCCAAGTTCATGATCTGGTAGGTAATAACCATATGCGTATGTCCATTTCAACACCCGCCTGCACTCTACAATCTGGAAAATTAAAAGGTAATTCAAGTTAGAAATATTCCAAAAATTTAGGTAAGGATTACAAAGTACAAGATTATATCAAACCTGTGACCAAGCATCAATTACAAAGTTGAGCTGGGACTCCTCTTCTTTAATGATCTCTCTCAGCTTTGCAATCTGAAGCATATAAAAAATAATTAGCCAATGACATGTTTTCATCGCATTTCAAAGGGAACAATCCCCAAGGATTTTACAAAAAGCTTCTCTGCTCCAGAAAGTAGAAGCTCCTAGAAACCAGGTGTTGGGTTAAAAAATAGGCTACAGCTGCGAGAGAAGCTATGATGAGCTTTTGAACCTAGCAGAAGTACCAATTTGAAACTGCTTCTTCTGCTAGAATGAAAAGCTGTAGAAGATATTATTGCTTCTTCAGGCAGCTCTCAAACAGATCCCGAGTGTGATATATGGAAAAGAGTTAGGTTCGTCTCTGATGCATGATCAACTATGACCTAAAAGAGTTCTTGCCAAGACCTAAATGACTATATAAAACCACTCAATTAAGATGGCTAGGAACATCCAAGTTTGTAAGGTCGAGGCCTAGTTTGGCAATGCATTTTAAATAATGCACTCCTTTGATGATTCCCATAAGCATTACTTTGATGCTTTAGGAGTATTGAAGATTTTGAAAGTGTGCAGACTCCATACCCTATAAAATGGTGGTAGGAATTGCCACTAGGGAAGCATCCAGTTGGGATGCTTGTTTGGAGATTCTCACCACCATTTTATATAGCTGGAAGAGGAAAGTTTTAAAGTGCATTTTGGTTTCCACCCACCACAAGCCGCACCCCCCCCAACCCCTTACAGCATCAAAGCTGGTGCATTTAGACTCCGTATTTCAAAAACAGGCCATAGTTGTATTTCGAATAAAGAATCACAACCTATTGGTTCAACGGAGGTCGTTCATATTTAACCAAAAACAAGCATACGAAATAAGAGAAAATTGTAACCATTGAACTCAAATCAAGACAGATGTAAATGAGTTAAAAGACACGAATAAAGAAACGAAAAATAGCCATCTACACTAATTAAACCCAAACTCTACAGGCAACATAACAACATATTGAAAAGTCTACCGAAACAGAAACTTTTTAGCTAACCCATTAACAGAAAGGTGAGGAAATATACAAGAGCATAATGAGGATACCTTTTCATTTCTCATGCTCTCCAGATCTGCAATTGCTTTCTGCCTTGACTGCAGTAAAGGAGAACAAGTCTAAGATCTGGTGCTTACTACAATATAAATCAGATAATAGAAGCCCCAAAAAAATCACAAGGACTAGGCAAAAAAAGGCTAAACTATTAGCAGTAAGCTAAACTTTAGCCAAAGGAGGACCTATAAACTGTTACATCTTAGTGATTACTGATTATGACTGAAAGCTTGAGCCAAAAAGACCTGACCTGGCCAACCTAATTGGCACAGCCAAAGGTTTTCTAAAGGTTGAGTCAAGCCGACCCAGTTCACTGGGCCATGCCAGGCTTCAAAATAAATGCCCAAGAAACTACTGGCCGAGCTCGGGTGTACTGTTTAATTAACTGAAAACAGCCCGGCCCAGGATTGGCTCAGGTCGGCAACAGGCAAATGCAAAAGGGGGAAGAATTCACATCGCTTGCTAAAAAAATGGTTGTCATATACATACTGTCTGATTTGATGCCCATCTTTCATAATAATGTGTATATCTCTCAAGGCAGTTTTTCGCCATTTCTCTCCGCCTTTCTGCCTCATCATACTAAAACCACAAAAAGAATAATGAGAATGAGAGATCTCTTCACAAGAAAGCTTAACAAATACATTAGTAACAGGGGATTAAATCATTACCACCCCTTCCTTCTTTCCCACTTCATAACGATTACAAGCATAAAAACCACCAGTTCTCTCCCCATGTTCTGACCATACTCCAAGGCATAACCTTAAGAACAGTAAAAAGAATATCAGTGTAAACTAGTTCGGGTTGCATGTATGTATATACTGCAAAATCATCACACAAGGCCTTGTAAAATCTGAATCTTCGTATGTACCCTTTGAAAGTGCACTGTATTACAAATCTACTTTTTACTTTTTTATTAGTAGCGCAATTGATGTAAAATAGTTGGTTTGCCTTTTTTTTTAAGGTATATACATAAAACATGAAGTTTTCCAAAACCAAATAATTGAAGAAAAAACATTCAGTTAATTCCAAAAAATTATATTGTGTATCATACCAGCAAAACTCAAATTTACAGGGAGGAGTGCACGTCATATGCATGCAACCCTGGTTTTTCTCTATTGGCCGCTTGCACTTTGGACATGGCTTCGAATTGGCCAATATCCTGAAAATTAAACAAAAGTTTAAAAGAAAATGAAATTCTATGAGGTTGAAAAAAAAAACTGAAAACAAATTAAATTTGCAAAATTACAGAAAACAAAGAAATTTCATGAAGCAACTAATCAGAAAAGAATAAATTGAAATGCATGTTGCCTTAAAATTAGTAGTACGAGATCATATATTACTCAAGTCTTAATGCTGTTAAAAATTCAACAAATTGCTATGGTAAAAATCAGCATTTCACTCCCAGTCTAGTGATAAATTGCCAAATTTCAAGAAAAAGGACAGTTAGAGCTGTCATGATTCGACCTTCCAGAAATAAGACGTGATGCAATGCATCCATACTTAAAGAGAATATTTACGAACAAGATATTTTACTAGAAAAAAAGAACTAAATAGCTACCTTCACCATCAGAGAGCTGAAATTAAATAATTGTTAGATAAGAAAGAGCAACTTATGTTTTTTTCCCCTAAAAGTACTGCACACAACTCACTCATTCTTCAGAAAAATACATAGAAAACAAACAAACAAGCATAGAGTAGAAAGGAGTCAGCAACCGACATAAATTAATTATACATAGTGACTAGAGAGGAAAACTGTGAAATCATTGTAAATCCCTGCGAGAGATCTTATTAATCCTCCAATTCTATTGTGCGCCTAAATGCACTTAGATCACCAGATAAAGTGACATTATGATATTTCTCTTAGAAATGGATCAAAGGACTCCTTTGTGTTCATATTCCTATTCGAAAATAGGCAAGTCTTTAGAGAGCAGCAAACATATAACCTACCAATTCATATCCAACAAAGATATATAACACACAAGCCAAAGAGGAAAAGGAATGAAGGCAATCAACCAGAGTCTGATAAAACCTACCAATTCATATTCTCGGACTCGGCACTATTCTTTAATATCCACTTTGCTACGGTATCACAGTCCACTGGTCGGTGGGCTTCCTCTGTACACTGCATGTTTTTCATATTGAAACTTAGAATTTTCCAAGAGAGATTATTCACACTTGATAAAAGAAGTTCAAAGAAGTTCAACTCATTATTAGGAAATTCTTACATTCCAGCAAAAACTGAAAGAACAACTACATGAAACATCATAGTTTGAACTTCCTTTGTAATATTCCACTGCAAAATCACAGCCAGGGGCAGGGCACCATTTTATCTGCAGGAAAGAAAAGAAAACACTTAATACATTACTCACGACAAGTAAAAGATTATATACTTCTGAAAAGCCTTCAGTATGTTAAAACTATACAATACATACGAATGCTACAAGAGATACATATCAATATGCCAATTTTGAAGTTCATACATTTAATAAAAGGAATAAGGGGAAGGTTACATTAAGAATACTGTAGCTTTGGGTGCTAGCAAAGTATTCTAATACAAAAAATAAGTTGAATATGCCACAATTTGGGTACAATAACTCAGCAATATAAGCATCTTACAAAAGTATGTTTACCTTTCTACCATCTTCAACATATGATCGGAAAAAAAATCGTGCATACTTCTCTTTATCCTCATCTTTGGCTAGGAAGTTAATCATATCTTGACCAATGGCAGCCAAACAAGATGGATCAGGACAACGCAACGTCAAGCACCCCGGACCATTACTGATAGATGTACCGATATAACCTGCCAATGAGAACCAGATGTTAATCTTTGTTTATGAAAGTGGTAATTTCTATTAAAGAAAAATAAACAAGAGCAAAGAAGATATATCAAATCAAAATTAAATTCACATCTCAAAAGTCAATACAAGAACTAAGAACAGTGGACAAATTTGACATTTGGGACATGATTGGATAGCCTTAGGTAGACTGGACTGACATGGATTGGTCCATGGTAGTGGTTAACAGTGGTGGCAGTATGTCGGAGGCCAACAATGATAAGTCGTGGTAGTGGTATCTGACGAGGACAGTGGTGGTTGAGGATTGTTTTGTAGTTGTGCTGTAATATTCCTATTTACTTTGAAGAGAATATAAAGATCGCATAAATTATAAAAGGCACTTCTATGATGTATGTATTATACGTGTGTGTGTGTGTGTATATATATATATATATATATATATATATATATATATATATATATATATATATATATATATATATATATATATATATATATATATGGAGTCCGGCTATGATGCTTGTAAAAGTACTAATCATTTGGTGCTTGTAAGTTTTTCACCGTTAGATCTATCCCTTTAATCAATTCCACCCCTTAGATCATGCTATTCCACCAACCACCCATTAAACTCTAGGAGCCCACTAGCATCCTAGCCGCCTATCCTTTCATCCAAGGGCTGAAAACTTACAAGCACCAATAACTTTGTGCTTTTAAAAGCATAGAAGCTCAATTCTATATATATGTACATACATATATAAAGCTAGGCTACTATGTTTTCGAAATTATGGAGGCCTCTGTGCTTGTAAGTTGTTTTCGATGATGGGGTATCCGATTCAGCGATCGATTCCGTTAGATATGATCTACAGTGTTGGAACTATTTAGAAATCAAATTTCATAATTTTTTGACTTAAGTTTGCTTAGTGAACCCTAGTAATAATTCAAGGGTGAAAAAATTGATAGTATACAGGTGAACCTCCCATTCCCCCTCCTATATATATATATATATATATATATATATATATAGAGAGAGAGAGAGAGAGAGAGAGAGAGAAACCGGCTATGGTGTTTTTAAAAGCACCAAGTACTTGGTGCTTGTAAGTTTTCCACCGTTAGATTTATCCCTTTGACCAATTCCACCTCTTAGATCATGCTATTCCACCGACCACCCACTAAATCCTAGAGGACCACTATTATCCTAACCCTACATATCTTCATCCAAAGGCTGAAAACCCATAAGCACTAATGACTTGGTGCTTTTAAAAGCATAGAAGTTCAATTCCTATGAACTCCTATATATATATGTGTGTGCGTGCGTGCGCGCGCGCGTGTGTATCAAAGGCATATGAACAAAGCCTAATTAGAAAATTTTCTTCAGCGAAACTTGCGAGGCTACTATATAGAATACATAAAAATAGAATAACATTCAAAACATAGGATTACCTCACAATCAAAAAAATTATTCAAACTCCAAGCAGAGACCAACTTAGGTTTAACATAATGGGAACCAACAAACCTTGCCAACAAGCACCACAAAAGTGGTGGCCGCAAGCAGCAGCACTCATCATATTGGGAGGATATGTTTCAAAGCATATTCCGCAAGTGAGCTACCATGAGATATCAAGTGATCAATTAGTAACAAAAAATTAAAGGAGCACGGATAAATACCTAAAAATAACTAAAAAAGAATCAAACGTATAAGCAGATCTAACAACCAGAAAAACCATCGGCAAGAAGAGTTCTTATACTAACATGATCAATACTTACCTCCCTTAGTTTGGGAATTTCAACTTGACTTCCCAACAAGCCAATTGCTTTACGAACAGCAACTTCATTTGCAAACCATTCGTCATTCACCCTACTATCATCCCTGTTTTACTCAAAACAAAGAGAATTAACCCTAAGTATGTAGGGTGCATTTAACAACTTGAAATAATTATTACATGGGTCAAACTTCAAGAACACACATACTGCTTCAGATGAAAAGTGAAAGACTTGACAACAAACATTCTGACCTAGTAGACTTTGTACATGTTACTGAAAGAATACTATATGACGTCAACAAGAAGGTTTTCATAACAAAATGACTATGTTTTTGAATCTCATTATAATAAAATGCTACCTGCCAGCATTATGTAATATCAAGCACTTAATTTAAAATTTACAAGACTTCATCATAAATATTATGATTGGTCATCATAGTGCACAGGTAAGTCTAGTGCAGTAGTGCAGGCATCACGAAGCATCGAATGTCTAATAAACTTAAAAATAGACAGCTACCAAAGATTTCACAATTAAAAATTAGACTAACCACTTGAAGTGACGAAGAAGGATAAATGCTTCAGCTCTCGAAATAGAAAGTATTGCAACTATCTTACTTATATCTTCCTCTTGCCGATGGCATATATCGTCTTCATTTAGAACAGTGAATTGCTGTTGAAATTACAAGCAGGCAGGGTTAGCAATATCAAACAAATTGGCAATACAAGAATAAGACAAAAATAAGTAATAAAAAACACTAATTTGTAGACAAAGAAAGATAGCCTATATATAATTGTTTTCACCAGTTTCCTCATGACGTCGTCTTAAACATTAATAAAAGAAAAAATAGGGCAGATAGATGCAATTTGCTTGGAAGAAAACAAAACTTGTATGTAAAACTAAGGATTTAAGTGCCCATCGGCACAGGCCGTATCCACCGTGTCGTATCGTGCTAACAAGAAATCGACACGATATAGCCCTTATGCCGATGGCACGGCTCAAAAACCTATTTTCTTTAAATTTATGTAAGTTTCTCAATAAAGTTCAAAAAAATTGATAAAAATATATAATAAGCAATTAGAATATTTTGTTGCTAAAAAAAATAAATATTTCATACATGTATTTTTTGTGACCGGGGCACATCGGCACGGCGCGGCACACACCGTGCCGTACCATGACGGCAAGTTTTCAGCACGATCCTGTACGACAACACTTAAATCCTTGCGTAAAACATTTGTACAACCAATTTTTGTTTTTCACATCAACTTGGTAATTGATACAAAGGAATCAGGCAGAGGACGCAAGAGGGTTGTATAAATTTCTGACATACTTTCATGCTCATGATTCTGGTTTCACAACATTGTATGACGATTAGACTAATCTCCACTTAGAACAAGATGTTAATAAATATTCAACTCAAATCAGTCTTCATTCCCACTACATAGGCTCTGGCCATATGAATCTTAATAGGACCACAAAAAGGAAGGAAAACATTACGGGAACAATTAGCAAAACCCGAGCTTGCTGCCAGCATAATGAAAATAAGAATCTTTACTACTGATGATAATAAGAACTCAATGTATTTTAAGAAAAGTCATAGATATAAGCATTCAACAAGATTAGCTTAAATCTGTCTTCAGTTTCGGTAATTCAAGAAAAAAAAAGTTATATATTCGGCATGACTAACTGCTTACATAAAATGCATGTTGATTTTGGAAATATCAACCAGGATTTATGGCAAGCTTAGATGACTAGAGAATAGTGTTCCAAAACGTAACTTGTAATTCAACCATATCAAATGAACAAAATTTTAGAACTTCTACAATGGGTTAAACTCATTGTTAGCTCCTGAAAGCCTTTCCCTAGTCCCTAACCTATAGATTTAAGCACTCAACTCCTTGAGCATATATAAGATTTTCATTATAATTCATTCATCTTCTCACTTCTCAGTGCCTGTTAGGAGAATTAATGAAAAGGTCAAATACAGAATATGTGAAACACTCACAACCACTTGTTATCCCTTCGGGTTGCCATATTCCTTTTCTTCCAAACTTTTAGCAACAATTCAATACCAAAACGTAAGGATTGGAGGAAAACAGTTTGTTTAATATCCATCCTTTCTTTCAAGAGACATGAGGACGAGTGTGGCTGCAGAGAAATGCCAAGTGTATCATACATGGCAGTCATGTGGGTATATCCATTAGTCGCACTAACACAGCAGTTAAAAAGGTGAACTATTAAAAAAACCCAATTAGGACAATCAATGACATGGTAGTTGTGCTAGAATTTCCTTAAGCTCCACTTGTGACGCCCCACCTTCCCAGGGGGTCACCCATCCTAGAACTACTCTAGCTCTAGCACGCTTAACTCTCTTAACCTCTTGGGTCTTGCTACCACCCAAAATGCTATAGCCGGGTTAAGAGAATTAGTCCTATTATATCATTTATATATAGGACTAATACACATTCCGGGGGTGTCACATTTTTCTCCCCTTTAAGCCCTGATGTCCTCGTCAGGCTCAAAGACACTCATAAGCACCAGACGATGTGAGACTTGTCTCGCTAGCCTTAGCCGATCTTGTGGGGAGCTACACTCCACCCACAACGGTCATTAGCCGGGGAGCCTCGCTCTACCCGCTATATAACCCTGGCTCAGCCAAGACTCATCTCGCATTTCCGGCTGGTGAATGTCTCTGATACCAACTGTGACGCCCCACCTTCCCAGGGGGTCACCCATCCTAGAACTACTCTAGCTCTAGCACGCTTAACTCTCTTAACCTCTTGGGTCTTGCTACCACCCAAAATGCTATAGCCGGATTAAGAGAATTAGTCCTATTATATCATTTATATATAGGACTAATACACATTCCGGGGGTGTCACACCACTCATTGTTAAGACTAATCCTAGGTCATTTCCTACTAGATCGATATTATTGGTAACGTGGTATCAAAGTCAGTCCTAAGCTCCCTCCGTTCTAAGAGGTCCTGAGTCGATTCCAACATCCCGTATTTTATGGCTAATATTCCTGTCTATTATTCCGCGGTCTCTTCCATTACTTCTTCAGTTACTTCTTCAGTCATGCTTCGCCCGCATTTTCCTCCCTGCCATGAGCACAACTTCTAGGCTATTTAAACTAGATCGATTTTTAAAGTAAGTGAGAAACACAAACAATGGTTCACATGTCGAATTACAATTACAATTAAGGAACCATTAATGTAGCACTCTTTGGAGCGCAGAAAGTGAAGTAAGTAAACGAACTGCGCAACACAAAAAAGTTAATTGTTTTCCCACCTCAAAACCAATCGAAACACTTCGATCACCAATTTAGCTACTAGTCTTAAACAACAAATTTAAAAGCCACATACCAAAACACCTATCCATTAACACAAACTGCAATAATTCCTAAACAACACAATCAAACTTAGTTTCATATCGATTAACGGGAGGAAAACAAATAGAACATCTTTCTCGTGAAATTCTCTACCTTCTCTCTCACGACCATCACGTCCTTGGAATCATCGAAGTTACTATTACAGTAGAAATCGTCTCCTTCGTCCACGTACACCTCGCTCCCCTCCTCAGCATAATCGCTGTACAAATCCTCCTCCACCGACTCCCAATCATTCGCATCATGCATGTCCTCCTCCGATTCCATCCACCGCCCCAAATCCCCCGAATCTGAAACCCTAGAACCGGCGATCGCCGCCTCGGCGGCGCGGAACCACCGCGAGATTGATCGGAATTAGGGTTTTGATTCGCTCCGAGGAGCGCAAAAATGGCCGAGAACGATCCAATTCGATGGAGGGAGAGAGAGCGAGAGAAAGAATGACAGATGAAGAGGGTTGCTTTATAGAGTCGGCATCAACTGGGTTTTCTTTTCTTTTTTTTTTTCCTTAGTTATTATTATATTATATTTATTTATATATAATTTATATCATGCCTTATAATCTATAAATTTATTAAAATAATTAATTAATTTTAATTTTAATTCATCGATTTAAATCAAATAAATTAAAAAATTAAATAGTATATTTTTATTTTTTATATTACATTAAATAATTTATTGTATGTGTGAGCATGTGTATAATAATAGTAAGAAAAGGGTAGGCGAAAAGACATAAAAAAGAGTTGAAAAAAAAGTACGAAAAAGTAATTGGACGTGATATTTTCACGCGAATTTTGGAGTAATGTACGTTCACGGTTTCAGTTCTTCGGTGGGAGGTAGGACCGCGTCGTCGGAAATTGCGGGGGTGATATTATCAGACTTGGGTAGGTGGTGTAACTTGGCTTGTTTAAGATTCAAGAGTTGTTTAATTCAAAATTTCGGATAAAATTGAATGGATTCGTGATTAATTAATTAATTAGGTTTGGGAGTTTTAGTTGGTTAATTTTTTTTTTTAAAAAAAAAATTAATCAGATAAATTAAAAAAAATAAAGTTTTATTAAATTTAATGATTATTATCTCAACATAATTTAGATAATTCCTGCTACTTAATTATTTTTAATAAATAAAATTATAAATTTTGTTAATCAGTAGTCCAGTTGATTGGTACTCTTTTTTCAAATGGATGGTTTTCGAATTTGATAATGATATCTAAAGAAAATCGTAATTGATGGAAAAATAATTGTTGTGCTAAATTAATAGCACAAAACTAATATTAATATATAGTATTATTGGATACAAAATATAATCTCATTATTCTTGGGATTATAATATTTACACAATTACATTCTATAAATGTACAACATTTGAATTCAAATAGTTTTTATTTGGTGTGATTGTCATTCTTGAATTTTCTTAATTTCTCGTGATTTAAATAAGTGTCATAATTGATAGATTCTTGGTTATGAGAATTTAATTTATTCATAATCAATTTCTTAATTGTATCCTCATTTGATCCTCCATTAATATCTACGAGCTTTCATAAATTTCTTAATGTAACTAGTTTTAAAACATTTAAATAAATATAATATTAATTATAACAAATAAAAGATGACAGTCTAAAAAAATTATAAATATATTTGCCCAACGAAAATAAAATAATAGTCAAACAATCAAAGTTGTTTTTGGGCCCAGCAAAATTCTATTCGGTGTGCACATAGACTCGTCATGTGTACAATATATTTTCGATATACACAAGACGTCTATATCATGTGCACTCTACCATAATTCTAAACAAAATTATGATAGCAAATAAATATAAGCTAAATTAGAATAAAAGTACAACTAGTATCCCATGGACAATTCCCAAATACATAATTCACTACATATAATATCTCCAAAATGGTACGTCACAACAATCTATCTAGATAGATATAAATATTCCTCTCACAATTATATTCAAAATGAAATGAGTGTCGAATCCACTCCTAATAAGTACCCGTTTGGTAACGAAATAAGACAGAATTAACTATTCCAGCGATAAGTATAAAATACGAAACTAGTGTAAATAAGCATTTGGGATGATTTCAGGGATAAAAAATTTTATGTTTGGTATGAGAATGAGAAATAAAAGAAATAAAGAGTTTTAATTAGGATAAATTACTTTTTTACCCTCAAAATAAGGTAAGAGATGGTGTCTCGGTAGACGTGGAAGGGTATTTAAAAAAAAAAATAAGAGGGTGGTTAGGAAGAGTGAGAATAGTAATTCTCACTTATTCTAGTTATACTGGAACACGCTATACCGATTGATTCCTGATGCGTTTGAAAGAATAAGAGGGATATCCCTCCTATTTCCGGTTCTATACCGAATCCAAACAAGCCCTAAGAAACCTCGGTCGGCCGGCGATAACTAAATGCAACTTCCTTTGCGTGATTCCTAATCTCTTCCGCTATGAAAGGCTCTGAAATAAAAACAATCAAATCATTAGGGATGAGAATTATAAAAATTTTAGTGAGTAAGCTATACAGAGAGACGTACTGCTTCATTAGGTATATATATCGTAACTACTGAAATGTAAGAGAAGGAATAAAATAACTGAAAGAAAAGTAGTTTTATTGCTATCATGCCTTCTATATATGACAGTCAAAAAAAAAATGAGCAACGCTACATGTACACCCCCAAAGGGGGTGTACATCTTACACCCACCCATCTAAGGGTGGGAGGGTCACTTCACAAATTGTGAAGTGACCCCTCACCACACCCCACCCATTGGATGGGTGGGGTGTGCGATGTACACCCCCAAATGGGGTGTACAAGTAGCATTTTCCAAAAAAAATAGCTCTACTACTATCATAAATACCCAACTACCATATATGCATCAATTATATATAATGTTTTTTTTTTGAGAGAAAGATAGTACCTCCAAAACCTTTACAACTTGCACTAGGGACAGTTGATAACTATGTCGAATGTTCAATGTCATTCAATGTCAAGTTTTTAATATTTTACCCAATCTTCGAGGACTCATACAAGGTATAGTTCTAACTTGTGCAGTGTCTTATTGTTCTGTTGTCACGCCCCGACGTCGAAATTGCGATCCGGGCTCGCCAACAAATCCGCCGCCCATACGGGAAGCCCCGTATAGACGAAGCGACTAACCTGCAAAAGATCAACTACACTATACAGATATCAGAGCTGAAAAATAAACTGCTGAAATAAAAATATACAACTCCTCAAATAGTACATGCCAGGTCCTCACAATACATAAGTCACTCCAAAACTAAAACTCTCAAAATGTAAAATGTACAAGATACATCTCAAAAAACACTGACAGTACTAGAACATCACCAAAAAAGGGTACATCTACTCTCACTGTAAGAAGACTGGTAGGAATCTAGCTCGCGACTCCCTTATCTCGATCAGCAGGATCAGCAACTGGAGTAGAGGTCCCTGGAAAAAAAATCACCATGGCGGGTGTGAGAACTACATCCCACAGTAGTTCTCAGTGGGTACCGCTAACAAGCCCGATGATCTGCCCACTAAGTCTACTAGAGGCATAAAATAACAAATGCAGTACTGAAAGTAAAAGCTGAAAAATAACTCTACAGCTACTATGCCCCTATCTAAATGCTCAAGAAGTGGAACAGATGGAAATATGATACATCTACTATCTCTCAATATATAATCACCCAATCTACACTGACTGCCACATAGGATACAGTCAAACCTGCGCCTACCTACTGCCATTACATTCAAGGAGGACCGGACTTACGTAGGGCGTCCGTGACTGCCAAAACTAGCCCAGCCAGAGGGACTGCGTCGACAAGTCGCGATAGCAAGTAACAAGCCCAACTCCGGAGTGGCACTTGAGGGGCGCTACCCCACCGAGGAAAGTATCCGCGCATCTCTGTCGAGCTCAAATGTGGCTCATGCAGGCTATAGTTCAAATTCACGATCAACAAGATCGATAGCAACCAACAAAAATATCTCTCACTCACAGGCTGGAAAACCACACAGCCGGGACCCACTGTCAACTCAGACGGCTCCCAAAAATAAAACACTGCTCTAAACACTGCTACCAGACTCCACTCGGCCCCCAGGTGCGAGTGTAACATGCATCCCACAACAACCCGATCACTCGGCCCACTAGCCAGGCGAGGAAACCCTAAATCTAGGTAAAATAATAAATAACAGTGTGAGAATGTCTAAAGCATAAATAACTTAGCCCAAGTTGGAGTTTTCTACTAGTCTGGTTAAACATGTAGCATATGACGGGGTGCTAGGTCAAGTTCCAATGATAACATTAATTTAACAGATTTAGGAAGCAATAAATCAATATGATCATCATAGCACACAAGTAACATCAATTCTCTCTTTCTAGCATGCTTCCTAATACACTCACAATCATGTATGTTTCCTACAATATAGAATTAATAATCAGTCCACCAGTTTTGAAGACGAAGCAACCCACCTAGAAGTGCAAATTGATCCAAAGTCCAAAAAGGCTGAAACTGTACGGAGACAATCCTCGGATTCCCACAAATCCAACGGACCCAAAAACACCTAGAAACACCTCCTGGTTACAAAGACATAGTCCAACATTACATTCAACACAAAATTTCCAAGTGTACAGTTTGCTGAAATTTCAGTCTCAAAGAAGCTTAATTATCACCTGCGAGATAAACTCCAAAAATTCCAATAAAAATACGACGGTGATCCTCGCGAAGCGTAGATGTCAATCGAGCCCTTAAACGTCGAATTCCGATACTCGAGTGCAGAGATAAAAATCCAACAAAGCACTGCTGTCCAGGAAAAACCACCAGCAAAATAGGGCTAAAAAATGTACCAGAAACCCCTAAAAAAACTCAAATCTGGGAGGAGTGGGAAATAGAAAAATCGTAGATTTACCTCTCATGAATCCAACGCCATGAAAATCGTCCAAAAATTCTGTTGGAGTAGCTCTGTGGACCTCGTGGACCGAAATGCGACGGAAATGGGCCACCAACGAAAGAACGTCGCACTGCGCTATAAGGCCGAAGTCGTCGATGTCGCGCCTTCCAAAAATCCCAAAACTCCTTCACAAGATGCAGCACAAAAAGATCAACAAGAAAGCTTGAGAGCTCAGTTGCAAATGGGCTCGAAAAAATGCCCAAAACCAAAGAGGAAGAGGCCTATTTATAGGCAGGCTCTCTCACAAAAAGCCCCAAAAAAAAATATAAAATGGACTTTCGGGCCCAATTTTCCGGGCGCCCGGGGGTTTCGGGCTGCTACAGTGCCCGAAACCACCCCGGCCCGGCCCACAAAACGGCACCCGAAAAGCCCATGGCCCGTCACGTGTCCCCTCCGCGCCCCGCACGCCTGGCGCACGCGTGCCCGCCAATCGCGGCGCGCCGCGTGGCCGCGCGGTCCACGGCGGGGACCGTGGGCCGCGGTTCACGGCGGGCCGCCCGGGTCACTACGCCCGCCAATGAGCGGGCGACACGTGGCTCGGCGAGATCCACCGTGCACCGCGCCCGGTGCGGTCCGCGCGCTGTCGCGCGTGCGTTGACCTGCCAATCGGCGCGCGCCACGTGGCAGCGCACTCCGTTGGCTGCTCCCGGTGCACTGCAAGTGGGCCGTGGACCGACCCACCCGAAAAATCGGCCCGTTTGGCCCGTTTAGCCCAAAATAGTCGATTTTCAACGCTTTCGCGCGCTGAGTCCGTTTTTGGCATCCGTTTGACGCACAACGGGCTCGATACACCAATAATAGGTGTTTTCTTACCGCCGACCACCCAGACAGGTCGTACGGAAAAATCGGGACACCACATCTGTGATAGTCAATATCTCCAACCTAGAGATGAGCCTCCCCCCACGGTGTTCAATTTCGACACCCAATCTAGGATCTGCAAGCATGGTGTCGCGATGGCTAAACTCCGAAGTGCCAGCTTGAAGCGAGTGACCTTACCAAGCATATGCACATAAGCATAATTAGCAAGCAAGTGTGGTATCAAGCATCATGTCTAAAAACATAGAATCTCAATGTTTGACCTTTAGGTCGGATACAATGTCTTATTTATCATTTTCATTGTCTCAACTTATTTTTTTTTAAAAAAAAATTACAAATGCCAAAAGCATATACATATACTATCACATAAGATCTCATATATCTCGACTCAACTATAACAAGCATAAGAGATAACGAACAATGCAAGGAATATACATCTCAACTCTACTATAATGCAAGTATAGGAGCTAACTATTCGTGCAACAACCAAAAGAATGATGTTACTAGCAAGAAAACTCATGTATCATGCATGACATGCATGTATTCTACTACATATATCTCTATTATGGAGAGTGACCATACATCATGCAAGAAGTGGTTCAACCACATGCTAATAAATTCATATATAATCTAAATAGTATGCTAAAACATTAATTGAACCTGTTGCCATGTGGTGTGTCCATATTGGCCGGTTCTATTTTTGACTCAATCCATATGAGATTTAGATTAGGATTTATCCTTTTATGTTAAGGATAAGATCGGAATTTATCCATATATGTTAAGGATAAGGATAGGATTTATCCTTATGGGTTAAAGGTAAGGATATGTTTCTTATAGGTTAAGAAACATATCTTAACCCATATCCTAACCATATTCTGTTTATCTCTATGTGAGAAAGATGATATCCTAAAGGGTCATAATAGTCTATAAATAGAACCCCTTCCCCCATACGGGAATATAGAACCTACGATACACAAGTAGAAAAAGAGATTTTCTTCTTCCTCATTCTCTCTTTACGTTCTTTCTGGGTTTCCACCTTCGTTCCCGGGGTTTTGGAGTGTGGACAAAGAAGAGGACTCTGGTAGCCCTCTTCGCATCCGATCCGATTTGCGCTTCGCATCCGATCCGATTTGCGCATCCGATCTACAACCAGGAGATACGTGGAAGATCTTGAGTGTGGACATAGAAGAGGACTCTGGTAGCCCTCTTCGCATCCGATCCGATTTGCGCTTCGCATCCGATCCGATTTGCGCATCCGATCTACAACCAGGAGATACGTGGAAGATCAAGAATTATCAAGATAAGGACGATCCAAAGAAGGCTGGTAAAACAAGCTAGCTGATCCAATTCCGGTTCCTGAATACGTTGGCTATATATCCAGTTTGTAAGTTTCCGCTGCCCTCTAATTCCAACGGAACCCAATGAAAGAATATGAGACATGGGGAATGTATAAATTTCGGATAGGTTGAACCCATCGGATAGTCGCCGAAACTCATTCGATCCTCAAATCAAAGTAATTCCATTGATTTCTTATGCCTTAAGAAAAATTCCTAAGAAGTCACAACCATCTCAAAACTTTCTACGAAATTTCTCAGAAATCACATGAAAAATAGGTGTTAAATAGTTTAACTTGAGAAATTCTTATCAAAACTTCAAATCAAGGCAATGAGGTTTCAATTCCAACCTATAAGAGTATTCAACACTCATCAATTCCATTCAAAAAGTACTCATTTGGAAAACCTAAAAATAAATCCTAATTTCTACAAAACTAGAAATTCTATCCAAAACTTATCAATTTCTTCAAATTATAGGCGCCAAGAAGCTGACTAACCTTGCATCAACATCTAAACCTTAAATTCAAGTGTTGGGGATGAACATTGGAAGCTCCAACAACTCTCCTTCTAAGCCTCTAGCTCCACAATTAGTTTAACAAGGTTCTAGTCCCATGGAAAAGGAAAAAGAAGAGAAGTGCTAAGTGAAAATATAAAGAAGTGAGAAGACGTGAGAAGAAGAAAGAAAAAACTAGAGAGAGGAAGAGAGACTCACCTCTTCGAAGTAGTTGTTGCATTTAGTAGTGAAATGAGGGAGAGGGTGGCCCACATAGACGGCAACAATATCTTCTTAGATCACCTAAAACTCAAAAATTGCAACCTGTGTGAAAACAGATTCTGCACCATTGAGTACTGGTACACGAAAACGAGTACCGTTACACGATCCAAGTGTTCCGGTACCTAGTAACAATTCCGAAAAACCTAAACGTTGTACGCTGCAGGTTTCTACCGCGTGCCGGTACCCCTAAATATTAGTACCAATACTCCAAACATCAAACCGATACTCATTTTAGTTTTACAAAATTCGAGAATTACTCCATCCAGAACTTACTGCTAGGTACCGGTACACTCTGCCAGTACTGATACACTATACCCAAATTGCAATTTGCAGATTTTGGTCTCTAGACTCCATTTTCGCGCCGATTAAGTATTGAAAATACTCCTAGCTAGGCTCTTCAAAGTTCAAACTCAACCAAAATTTTCAAAATAGTATTAAATACTATTTCTCTCACTAAAACTCCGCAATATGCAAAAGTCTAGTATGCTACAATAGTAGTCCGATAAAGACACTTTTCTTCAACACTTGAACTTAGTGGGACAAGAATACTATTAATAATATATTAATAATATTTGCTATTAATTTTTTTTATCATTGAGTATCTAGGATTTAGTGAAGGCTGGGGAAATAGTATGTAACTGTAACGCTCAAGAAAAAAATTCATATAACTATACTGGATTTTAACCAAATTGGGCAAAGTTCGGTCAGGAGTGGTCTTGACAATTTCCCAGTGATGTTTCGGAAGTTTCAGAACTGTTGAAAGTGAGTTCGGACTCCGAAGAGTAAAGTAGGAAAATTCCAGAAAAAATTGGAGTTGGATCTCTACCTTCGAGGTTTGGACTTAGACCCTGCCCGACTCGATTGAGCAAATTGGGGCTTTCGGCGACCGGACCTTTGAGGAAGGTCCAGACCTCGTGCCCGTAACCCGCGGAGAGGCTTTTGGGGTCCGGACACTGGGAGAGAGTCCGGACCGTCTAACCTAGTTTGGGTCGGTTTAGAAGGATAAAACATAGGGTTTTGCCTCCCTAGTTGTTACTCCCTCTCGACCGAACACCCACACGCACACCCTCCTCTCTTTCTCCTCGATCTCCCTCTCCCCCTCCCTCTCTCCTCTTTCTCTTTCTAGAAACTCACACTCAAGTTAGGGTTTGGAGTTGAGAAAACTTAGAAAAGTAAGGAGAAGAAGAAGAAGAAGAAGGTCTCGGAACTTATTCTACTTGAGAGGTGAGTTGGGTTTTTAGATTTCTAGGTTAGGGCTTACTTTGAATCTTTTGGAATTGAGTTGTTTGGAATCCCCACAAAATTTTAAACTAGATTTTTGGTTGAAATCTTTCAGATTTTGGGGTTAATCCAAAAAATATGAATTTTAGGGTTTAAAATAGGAACTTTGGATTTTTATGGATTTTGATATCTTTTCATCATATAATTCCCTAATTTTGGATCATAGGAACTCGCCTAACATGTTTAATTTCGTAGGAGAACCTAACTTATGTTCGTTACCTCTTAAGAGCACAAAGGCAAGGTTGGATTTCGAATTCCTCGGATTCACGGACGTTCGACATCGATTCGAGGTGGGTGGTGCTTTCCGAAGTGAACGAATGTCCCCTATACCTATGATTCTATTTTAGCTAATAGTTATATGTTGATGCATGAGGGGTTAGTATTGCGTGTGTGATCGTGATTTCTGACATGCTTCTAAGTCTGGATTGGGTGACATAAGTCAAAATCCAAATGTGAGGCATGAGAATTAGGTCATTCAGAAACAAAAACCCTAAAAATGCATTAAAGGCTAGTGTGGTCATAGTAAAACAAGTATTGGAGCTTAGTTATAACATAGAGTTGAATGGAACCTAGTGGTAACAATCTAGATCGAGTGACATCTAGTCTATATATAGTATTGGCTACATCAGTGTTGTATACTTCCCTTAGTTGAGATAGACACTACGGATGGTTGGTTTCCCCAGAGTAGCGTCTTGAGTTGTTGAGTCCTCTAGACCGAGAGCGAGATCATACTCACATAGTCTGTCGACTCAAGAAGGTTGCTTCTTCTGAGCAGTGGATTCCGGAGTGTCACGTATGGGTTGAGGTTTATTCCCCAACAGACGACCTCTGTTAAATGTTAGTCTCAAGGGGTCAAGTGATATGAGTTTGGCTCAACGTGAGATGAACACGACGATTAGGTCGTGAAACAGTTGGTTGTGTCGAGTTCAGTATTAATGCATATTGCCAAAACATATAGTAGTATTTCTTTATCTGCATATTACAGTAGTTTACTGTTTTCTTTATCTATCTACTTATTATATCTTGCTTAGTCCTAGTGTAAGAGGCGCCCAGGTCCGGGCCGAACCCACTAGAATTTTTTTTTAATTCTCACCCCCTATTTTGTAGAGTTCTCACCGAGCGCAACGGCGCAAGATCGTGACAAGGGCATCACACTCTAAATAGTGGCCTTGGATATAAGTCACCCTACTTGTGAGAGTGTGGTGACCCAGATCTCCGCAGGGCTTCTACAGTGCGATTAGCAGCTTCTGGAGGCCTATGTGGCATGTCGGCGGTGTTTCTGCACCAATTTGGACTCAAGTGATGGACTTCGGGTGTATAATGGATCACGTGAGTGATCGGAGGACCCCGTCGGATGTTTTGATGTGGTTTCGCGCGAAATGGTTATTAAAATTGGACTCAGCGCGAAATTTGAGTAAAGAACACTTCTCCGGGAATTTTCGGCAAATTTTAGAAGAGGAATTTGGCAAATCGGACTTCGGATTTGGATTCAGCGCGCGAAAACGGTCAAGATGGACTATTTACTTGTATTTTTCGGAGCCCGGATGACCCGGCACGGATTTCGAGGTGATTGGTACTGTTCCGGCAGCCGGAGGGGCGCCGGCGGCGGCGGCGGGCGGCGGAGCGCGGCGGCTGGCGGCGGCGGAGGTGCGCGGTCCACCGCGGAGGCGTGCACCCGGGCGCTGGCCACGTGGCGCCTCCCGGTTGGCGGGCGCTGTGGGCGCGGTCCACGGGATGGCGCGGGTGCACGGTGGACCCGGGGGTGGACACGTGGCAGATCGGGGTTGGTGCGGCGTTGTGCGCGCGGTCCACGGTGCGGGGAGCTGGTACCTCGGGCCGCGTGCCCGACAGGCACGCGTGGGCGCACGTGGGGCGCGGCGTGGGCGCGTTGACCCGAGGCTCCCGGTGTGGACGCCACGTGTCGTCGCTGGGTTCGGCCACGTGGCGCTTGGCTGTTGGCCCAAACAGCTGTTTGCTGTTTGGGTGTACACGTGGCGGCCTGGGGTTCTTCCGGGCGTGAACAGTAACGGGCCGGGCCCGCTACTGTAGCAGCCCGGAAGTACCGGGCGCCCGAAACTTTGGGCCAAAATTCCAAAGTTCGGATTTTCGGGCTGGGCTTTAAATAGCCGTCTTGTGAGGGAGTTTTGCCCCCTTTCCCGAGCTCCCCTGCCCATGGCCCCTTTAGGAAAGTTGTAGATCTTGGTGTTGTGCATCTTCTGGATGAGGCCCGGATTTTTTGGAAGCCGCGGCGTCGACGACTTCGGCATCGGAGCGCAGTGTGGCGATTTTTCATCGGAGGCCCGTTATCGTCGCAGTTTGATCTGGGAGGTCTACAGAGCTACTCCGTCAGTATTTTTGGACGATTTCTACGGCGTTGGAATCACGAGAGGTACGTCTTCGACTTTCGTGTTGATCATCTTGCTGGATTCAGAGTTTATGACACGGTTTTCGAGGCATTTCTAAGCCGCTGTTTTCTGGTGGAGTTTTTGGACAGCGGGCCCTTGCCGGAATTTTATCTCCGCACCCGAGTGTCGGATTGAGACGAGCCTATACACTTTTTGGATCTACTCGTCGCAAGGATTATCACTGTATTTTTCCGGGATTTTTCTGAGGCTTGCCCGAAGGTATACTATTTCCCTTTTATCTGTGTTTGAGTTTACAGTTGTGTGGTTGTGAGTATTTGCGCACCTGTACTGTGGAATTTGTAACTTGGCCTACGGGGCTCGGATTTGGTCGTGCAGGTACCCGTTTCGAAGGTCTCGACGAGACGCTCGCTGTGATATTTTTATTGGAATTTTTGGAGTTCGTTTTACAGGTGAAAATTTCGCATTAAGGGGACTGTTCCCAGCAGATTTGTGATGCTTGGATTTTATGGAATTAAGTGTAACTTTGGGTCGTGTTTTTGTACCCAGGAGGTATTGATCACTGTTCCTGTATTGTTGGATTGGTGGGTGTGTAGAGATATCTGTTTCTGGACTTTCTCAGCTGTGCGACTCCGGACAGTTAGCATTTTCAGGTGGGTGGCCTTGTCTCCAAAATTGACGGACTGTGCTTTAAATCTGTTATAGTAGGACTATGCATGATAGTGAAATGCTTGTGCAGCATGTTAGAATGTAGGAATTGCTATTCCTTGTATTATCTGATGGTATTGTCATCTCCTTGCTTTCTACCACCTGTAAATTATAGTTATTGGAACTTGACCTAGCACCCCGTCATATGTTGCATGTGTAACCAGACTAGTAGAAAACCCTCACTTGGGCTAGGGTTATTTCTGCTTTAGACATCCACACTTCTACTTTTCTGGACATAGTGTTCTTCCTCGCCCGGGTAGTGGGCCGAGTGGTCAGGTGTTATCTTTTAGTGTGGGATGCATGTTACACTCGTGCTTGGGAGCAGAGTGGCGTCTGATAGATGTAGTTGGTTGTTCTTCTGTAGCGGGAGCTGTTTGGGTAGACGGCGGTCCCGAGATGTTTTATTTTTCTTGTTTTATCTGTCGCCGCTGTGTTAGTGGCAGCGGTAGATCAGTGTTAGCAGGACCTTAAACCCAGAACCTTTTTGGACACACATATGATTTTTGTCAACCAAATATTTTCTTCCAAGCATCGTAGGGTCGCCTGAGTCTGTTCCTGTTTGATTGAACGAAGGCATTAGCTCTTCGAGGCTTAGATGTAAAACTTGGTTTCAACTGTTTTCCTAAAAAGAACTAAAAATCATTAAATATGGATTTCTTACAGATCAGATGGCTTCAGTAAGAAATGTCACCTTTTTCCTATAATTAACCACCCGAGATGATTCGAGTGGTCTGGGTTCTAAGGTCTGCCTTCTTCTTGGGACGAGAACAACGAGAGGCTATGCCTAAAGCCTGTTCTTGTTTGATTTGGATTGTAGGTTCTAGTCTTTCGGGGTTCCCGGACCCTTCCTCGGGTCAGTGGATGCGATGTTGGCCTGTAGAGGCAGTTGTTCGCAGTGGATGCGACTTTGTGCTATGCGTTGGTAGAGTGTGATCTAGAGGTTGTTTCTCTGATTTAGTGGTGGAGATGGTTCTCCCACTTAGCTTTGAGGATCTTGGGGTTCTGGCAGATCGAGTCGTGGAAGTTTCCCGACTCAGCCATGGTCATGCTTTATCAGATTGAGTCGTTGAGGGTTCTCCGACTTAGCTGTTTGAGTCGAGGTTCTTTTTCCGACTGAGTTGTGTTTGAGCTTGGAGTTACCGATCTGTTTGATCGTGGATCATAGCCTGCATGAGCCGCATTTGGCTTGACAGAGATACTTTACAGAGATACTTTACAGAGATACTTGAGATGGGTTACTTTGACTCGAGCGGGTCGCTCCCCTCGAGGGCCACTCCGGAGTAGGCGAGACCGGGTTGTGTACCGGCGTGAGATTGAGCTTTTCTATCGCGACTTGTCGTTGCATTTGTCCCTCTGGCTGTGCTGGTGTTGGCAGTCATGGACGTCCTACGTAAGTCCGCTCCTCCGGGACGTAACGACAGTAGGTTGGCGCATGTTGGTAGTCATGGACGTCCTACGTAAGTCCGCTCCTCCGGGACGTAACGGCAGTAGGTTGGCGCAGGCTTGACTGGACCTGATGAGGCAGTCAGTTCAGATTGGGTGATCAGAGATGAGAGTTAGTTGTGGCATCATGTTCTTTCTGTTCCACTCCTTGAGCATCTAGGTAGAGGCATAGTAGCTGTAGAGTTTACTTTTCCAGCTTTCCTTACAGCACTGCTTTTGTTACTTTATGCCTCTAGTGGACTTAGTGGGCAGACCGTCGGGCTTGTTGGCGGCACCCACTGAGAACTACTTGGGACGTAGTTCTCACACCCGTCGTGGTGTCTTTTCCCACAGGAACTTCTACTCTGGTTCCTGTTGTTCCTGTTGCTGATCCTTCTGACCGAGCGAGGGAGTCGCGAGCTAGTTCCCTACCCGTCGTTGGAGTGTAGCGGTACCCCTTCAGTGGAGAGCTTCAGTAGATTAGTTATTTTATTTTTCCTTCTTTGAGAGACTGTTGTAGTGAGGATTGTTGTATTGTGAGCCTGTACACTGATGTATTTATTGGAGATACCTCCCGGTTGAGTTCTGAGTTTGTATATGAGGATATTGTATGATTATCATTTTGGGAGACGGACATTGTTGTTTTATTTCCAGTTGTACAGTGATTGATTTAGTTATACAACAGATTTTTATTTTTAGCTCTGATATCTGTTTAGCTGTAGTACTTCTCTTGCAGGTAGGACGCTTCGCCTATGCGGGTTTGGCATAGGTGGCGGATCTGTTGGCGAGCCGGGTCGCAGTTTCGACCCCGGGGCGTGACAGATTAGAGTGGTATCAGAGCCTAGGTTGTAGGTCATTGAGGACTTAGAAACCCTAGGCTTGTGGTTGGACATTAGGATGACTACGTGAGAGTCGTGACTTTTAGCGAGAGTCCTGATCGAGTTTTGTACCTCTCCCAAGAGACGGGATGAGTGATTGGCATGTTTATGCTCCTAAGCGATTATGTTGGCTGCAGACAACATAATGTTGTGGAATTGGTAACATGCCTTAGACTTTCGCTGGATTGGGTCGTATGGTTGTTGTGTCCTGATGTTTGTTATTGTGCAGTGGACTACGATGCCCCTGAGACGTCGTGTAGCGAAGATGGCACATCCCGCATCTGATGAGTAACCCGAGCAGCGGGAGACAGAGCTATCAGAGCAGAGCGAGACCCAAGAGTTATGGATCCAGATGGCACAGATGTCGGAGGCTGTCCGATGCCAGGAGGAGGCCATGGAACGTTTGATGCGCTTGTTGGAGCAGAGAGCATAGCCAGTGGCAGTATCGCTTGAGTGTCCTCCAGTACTTTCTTCCTATGCAGTGGTACCTTCAGTTGCACTTGTGGCACCGACTGAGCGAGCAGCCCCCTCCGTGCCGACGAGTAGTGCCGAGGCACCGAGGCAGGGTGGATAGTGGATAGTAGCTGAGCTTCGGGACGTCATTGGTCGATGGAGCCAGTTCCCGGCAGTCTGAACCATCCCGATTCACAGGTTTTGAGTTGGAGCCCTTGTAGGCAAAATTGGGGTTGGTGGTGTATGGAGAGACTATCTGTGAGCCTTCATGTGCTAGGGAGTTTATACAGGGTTGTGCAAAGAACTGCACGCTCCAGGTTTCGAGGACGAGGCGCATAGGATATGTTGACGGGAATGGTTTGCGCCAGGATAGCCCTTTCAGTTTAGTTGGTCCCTCCGTTTTGAATTATTGACGCTTCGATGGGTAGGCATTGTGTGTTGGAGCTTGACGCTGCAGTTTTCTTTGGATAGGGATCGGCCGCAGAGGCGAGTTTCTGGATATCCGGCGCTTGGCGTCGGGTGATGGAGGACAGACTGACCGGCAGGAGGCATTTCTCATCTCCCGTACCTGGATGGCGAATTTTCGAGATGCAGAGATCGGGTGGACCCCGATGGCAGCATCCGCATCTATATCACGAGTAGCGCAGCGGTAGCGTGGATTTGTTATCTGCGGAGACTTTATACGTCTCCTCAATGTGAGCAGGACAGAGGTCGTGCTCCCTTGTGGTAGTCCTGATTTTCAGGCAGATTGGGCGACAACCACTTGCTTTGGG